>JAJGRX010000192.1:600000-1157500 GCA_025461125.1 Carex kokanica
GGTTAGAGCAGTCATTTGATCAACCTCAAATCGGCCGCCTCCTCCAGCTCGAGTGTTGTCGCGGCCGGACCATTGTTGGTTTTGAGCCATGTTGTCGATCAAATTCATAGCCTCAAGAGGTTCTCTAGACATCAAAGCTCCACCTGCAACAGCATCAACAAATGTACGAGTGCTTTCAGTTAAACCATCATAAAATGTTTGGATCAACAACCAGTCAGGTATACCGTGGTGTGGACAAGAATATTGCAACTCCCTAAACCTTTCCCAGGCCTCTTTTAGGGGTTCATCAGACCTTTGCCTAAAACTAGTTAGTTGGGTTCTTACCTTGGCAGTTCTTTTATGAGGAAAAAATCTAGTTAGAAACAATTTAGACAGTTCCCTCCAATTGGTAACGGAATCCCTTGGTAATGACCCTAACCATTTCTTAGCCTTGTCCCTAAGAGTAAAAGGAAACAATGCAAGTCTGGTATAATCAGTTGTTAAGCCATTGGTTTTGATGGTTGTGCAACATTCAAGGAAATTTTGGAGATGGGCATGTGGATCCTCATGATCCAAGCCATGGAAGGTGTTCTGCTGGACTATGTTGACAACTCCCGGATTGAAGTTCGGTTGTTGTCCCACAATTCGTGGCAGTCTGATGGCCCCCCTCACGTCTCCAGCTCGTGGCACATTGTATTCACGCAAGGTTCTTGGTACAAAGTCAGCCATGTCATCATCAGAGAGGTCATCAGTCATGTCCTCTTCTCAGTCTTGTCCGTTGTTGCTCATTGTTGCCCTGCTTGAAGTCCCTTTTTGGCTCGAGTGTTCAGAGTGTACGGACCGTGTCTCTTCTGCGCGGTCCGTATAGAGTGGTGTTCGTGCAGGAGCTGATTGCACGGACCGTGTATCGTCTGTACGGTCCGTGTCGAGTGGTCTTTCAAGAACAGCGGCCTCTGGAGGAGTATCAGAGAGTGATCCTTTGCTCCTCAATCTGTAGTCACCCTTGGGTGGAGGTACGAATGCCAGCTTTCTTGAAAGAGAGAGAAAAAATAAAAGAAAAGGATACAAGTTAAAATCTAGATTAAATAAAATAAGCAAAAATCCAGAAAATAAATGATGCCGTCCCCGGCAACGGCGTCAAAAACTTGTTACACCCAAAAGATATAATACAAAGTTTCAGTACAGTGAACTGTACTTTTTAACCTTCAATACACTTTTCGGTTCAAACTGCAAGTATACAGTCCTATCGAGTACTATAAATTCGGGTATCGATCACAGGGACGGTTCAAGTCTTAACTAGATTTATACCTAAATTAAATAAAGACTAGAAGTTGGAAAATGTTGGTTTTGGTTTTATAGTTCCTACAGTTCAATAACAGTAATTAAATGCAAGGAAGTAAATAAACTTGGTTTAAATCAAATGTAAAAAGGCGTTTCCAGGGTTATGTCTTCATCTCAGTTTTGCCTCGAGGTGCCCAGTCCGTGTAGTGTCCTACACGGGCCGTGTCCAGTGTACACGGGCCAGGTACTGTCGTACACGGTCCGTGTGGCCCTCGAGTGAATGCAGCAGTTATTGTTTCTTTGTGTTGTTCCTTTGTGTAGGGTTCTACTGACCAGACCTAATGTTTCTAAACCTCAACTGTCGTCTGTTGGTTCATCAACTTGGTATGGAATTGCAATATGTGCCCTCGTCGGGTTCTAGACCTCAACTGTCGTATGTTGGTCCGAATTATCTAGTTGCTTGTTTGGTATACTAAAGGTAACCTCATTCCGTCGATATGAGAAAATGTTCACCTGTCGGCTACTACTTGGTTTCACCTTCCGGATCACTAATCCTACCTCATGTACTTAGTTTGGTTGAGAGATTATAAGGGCCAAAGTACCTTCTAGATGTGCGCATTCATCTAGTGGTAAACCAATAAAAATCAAACAACTTAGACTAAGCAATTAAAATCAAACACAATCAAGCAAACACAAATTTCAACAAAAGAATCCAATAACTAACATGCAAAACAAAACATTCGATTACATCACAACCCTAGAAACTAAGAAATCTACTCAGACATAGTTCTAAAACAAAATAAAGAAGTAATAAAAAGATTAGCCATGACAAAACCCGAAGAACAAAGAAGATCCGTCGAAAACTTGCATCTTTCGCTTCTCAACTTCGTCTCCAAGCTTAGCCGTCAAGTCCAAACCCTAGGAATTGCTTCTCTGCTCCAGAATGTCCTCTCTGGTGCAAGAAATCTCGCTTATATCGTCTGGCCGACCTTCCATTAATTAGCCTTGTTTCCAAATTCTGGATCTGTTTCCAGAATTGCTTGACACGGCCCGTGTGGAATTCTACACGGACCGTGTGCCTGTATTCTTCCTGCGGTCGAGTCAGCGGTTCTTTGTGGTCGTGTCTTCGGTCGAGTCGAGGTTGACACGGCTCGCATAAGATGTTACACGGACCGTGTAATGACTTCTAAATTCCAGATTCCTTCTCGATTTTGCCCGATTCCTGCAGAATAAGAATAAACTTGCAGCAGTACCACATTCTATATATATTCAATGAATTATAACCGAATTGATAGATTTAAACACAGGTTTTGGTATGAATTTATGGTCAAAATATAGATATGAATGCGAGATATCAGAACCATGGTCTTGTTGAGGTCAACCATAGATCTAGACTTCGAAATTATGACCCATATTGCCTGGCTTGCCAAGCAATTCAAGTTTACTACCTACCGTATGCATCACCTGATTGATCTGATTGGTGGGTACCCTACAAGACAAGACGCAAACCAAATTTTAGTCATGAAGGGGAAACAGAAGACCTTAATATTTTTCAAGAGGAGATGCTCTGCGACTACGTGGTTTCTGCCGGAGACGAACTAGATGTACCTTCTGTTTTGGTACGACAAGGTGTTCTAGACCCGGTGGATCCAGAAGATCTCACAGTAGAACCCAAAAGATCTTGCAGTAACACAGAATCAGATGTTGGCGACAATGGGTCTGAAAGTGAAGATGATGTGCCTAATTAGTACATTTATTTTGTCAAACAGCTCTATTAATATTTTTGGCTCTTAAGCATTTGGATTCAAAGTATTTATAATTTATTAATTAATTAGTTTGTTTGTCGTTAATACATTGGCGCAGAAATATAATCATTTTCAGGTTCTATGCGCTCACAGAAGATGCTAATTAAATTCTAAGAAAAACAAAAAAAAACATATTATTACCTTGGTAATTATTTTATTCCCGTGTATACAATATATATGGTAATTATTTTCTGTTGTCGTATTATTACCGTGCATAGATTAGGCACGAAATTTATTTAATGTACGCATAACTTATCTGCCACCAGGTAATTTATTAGTCTCGCAGATACCTCTTTATCCCCGAGCGTGTCATCCCATTCACTACTACAGAAATGGTAATCGTACACTGCACATCGTACACGGTTTTACCAATTTTATATAAAAACCGTGTACCAAATTGGTTTTTTGAAAGCTCAAAAAATCTGTGGGAAGCCTACACGGATATTTATTAAAGAATCCGTGTAGAATTGTTTAGAAAAAAAGACCGTGTAAAATTTATTAGAGAGCTACACGGATATTCAACAAAAATCCGTGTAGGAATATCTACACAGATTTTTGATAATAAATCCGTGTAGAAAGATAAGAATTGTACACGGATTGTTTTTATAAATAGCCGTGTAGGAATGGTTAGAGAGCTACACGATTTTTGATCAAAAATCTGTGTAGAAAGGGTAATGCTACACGGATTGTTTTATAAATAACCGTGTATGAATTTTTAGAGAGCTACACAGATCTTAAGTATAAATCCGTGTAGAAAAGTTGTTACACCAAAAGGTATAGTACAAAGTTTCAGTACAGTAAACTATACTTTTTAACCTTAAATACACTTTCGGTTCAGATTGCAAGTATACAATCCTATCGCGTAGTATATTATCGGGTATTGATCACAGGGACGGTTCGAAAATTACCGGACTCTAATTAATTTACAAGAATTCTAGAAGTTTGCAAAGGTGGTTTGGGGTATTTCACTTCCTAACAGATAAATAACAGTATTTAAAACAGTATTCCTAGGGTTTCTGATTTCATCTCAGCTTAGCCTCAAGGTGCCCGGTCCATGCACTTTCATGCACGAGCCGTGTGTAATGTACACGGGCCGTGTACTCTCATACACGGTCCGTGTGGCTCTCGAGTTGATACAGCATCTACTGGTTTCTGTGTTGTTTCTCTGTGCAGGGTTCTATTGACCGTACCTGAGTCCCTAAACCTCAACTCTCGCATGTTGGCTTAATTACTTAGTACGTAACTCAATTTCTGCCCTCTTAGGGTTCTTAAACCTCAACTCTCGCATGTTGGCTTAATTAACCTAAGTTACTTGTTGGTTTACTAAAGATATCCTCCATCTCTCGACGCAAGGAAAAGTTCACCTCTCGGTTCACAAACCTATCTCATATATCTAGTTTGGTCGAGTGAATGTCAGGGTTATTCGATCACCATCTAGATGATGCCTTCCATCTAATGGACTAATCATTCAATTCAAACAATTTCGACTAAGCAATAAAATACTACACAACAAGCAAGCACAAGATTCAACACAAAATCCAATAACTAACATGCAAAACAAAACATTCGACTACATCATAACCCTACAAACTAAAGAATCTACTCTAACATGATTAAAAAGCAAATAAAACAATATAAAGATAAAGGAGTTCATAGAAAAACTCGAAGAACAATGAAGACTCATCGCAAAACTCTCGTTTTCCTCCTCTCTTCTTCGCCTCCTCGCTTAGCCATCTTCTCCTAACCCTAAGTTGCTTCTCTGCTCCAGAATCGTCCCAGATTGCCTCCTTGTTGCTAAGGATCCCGCCTATATAGCAACTTTGCCGACCTTCCTCCAATTGGCCTCTATTTCCAAAAATCAATTATGTTTCCGGAAATGCTTTACACGGCTGTGTGAAATAGTGCATGGACCGTGTGCCTGTGTCGCTAGCTTTGATTGTAGATCTTCTTGCAAGCTTTCCGAAAAGTGGTCATACACTCAAAACGGAGTTACGAGTCAAAATCTATGACTGTTTTAATTTCAGGTGTTGAAATTTCAGCATCATATACAGGTCGTGTGGATGGTGTCCTGGTCGTGTCTGTGGTCGGGCAGAGGGTTGTACGATCCGCATAAGAAGGTACACGGACCGTATATAAACCTTCGAATTCCATATTCTTCCTCGGTTTTGCCCGTTTTCTGCAAAGTAAGAACAAATGCACAGCAGTACCATATTCTATAGATATTCAATGAAATAAACACGATTTGACAGTTTTAGGCACAGGTTTTGGTACAAAGTTTGGTCAGAATATAGATAAGAAAGCGAGATATCAAATTCCCCCAAGCTGAAATCTTGCTTGTCCTCAAGCAAAAATCCCAACTTAGGTATCGGGCTGATCATTGGACTTACCTAAATGCGAAAAATTTACATGAGCTTGCTATTGTTAAGAACCCCGAGAATCCTTTTGGATACAACTTGGACTTTCCTTGATCAATTTGATTCACCCTACAGATTGACTAATCAAATTTCATATTCTGATATGCTTTAATATTTGCAAAAACTAATTACTCGAATTGATCAATCTTTCATTCTTACATTGAAACTATCACTACTAGATATGAGTTTATTGCATGGGCAGCACTAGTTTGTTGCATGGTAGGAACGACCCATGCAAAAGAAATGACATTTCTGAATTCGTAAAACTTGTTGCAAGGCAAAGCCCATGCAACATGTATCTCATGTAAATGTGTAATGTGCAACCATGCAACTGTTTTCTATCTCCCCATGCAAATACATTTTGAAGGTCAGATATTATAATTAATTGGAGGTCCATGCAACAACTCAACCCCATGCCCATGCAACTACTTAACCACATGGTAGATATTATATTTTATTAAAGGTCCATGCAACTACTTAACCCCATGCCCATGCAACTACTTAACCCCCTATTTATATTATATTTTATTGAAGGTCCATGCAAATAGTCCACTACATGCCCATGCAAATAGTCTGGACTGACAGTTCTCATTAATTGCATGGGATTGCCCACGCAACTATTTTAATTCCTGCCCATGCAATTGTTTACTTCCTGGAGACATTCATTTCTGTTTATTTGATATCTCTTTTTAATGATGATTTTTATTATAAATCACAACAACATGAATAATAGCAGTATATAAGAATTCAATACTTAAATAACTAAAATTTTTGCATTTAGAAACAAAAATAATTGTACAAACTTTGTTACACAAGACACATACAACTATTGATTCAACAATATTAAAACTCTTGATTGGAAGCATCAAAGGGCCTAGAAACCAAATTCATCCTCACCTTGGTCCATGTCCAACTCCTCGTCAATTTCCTCAATTGAGTTGTCCTCTAACTCTTCATCACCTTGTAACATCATATCGTTTACTAGCTCAAACTCGTCTTCTTGAGGGACCATACCATCCCAATCAAATTCTTGACCATTTGAAACCTCGATTGAATGATCCGGCATTTCATCTTGAAAAAATTCTAGGTTTGTATATTTTAAAATTCAAAGGTCTGTATATTTGACTTTTGAAAAGGCGTGTATATCTGCTATCATCACCAACTCATCCCTACATCACCAGCTAAACTCAACAAAGAAATTCTTTACTTGCGTACCAGTCCCTATCAGGTACCGTAATTAAGCTGACCAAGTGAAATACAACCATATAAAAAATCTAAAAAGCCAACTACAACTAAAAAACAAATTGTGTTCCAAGAACAAGAGCACACGCTTTGTTACTAACATCTTACAACCACACAAATCATTAAGTTGACCAAGTGAAATACAACCATAGCAAAATCTAAAAAGCCAACAAAAACTAAAAAACAAATTGTATTCCAAGAACAAGAGCACACGCTTTGTTACTGACATCTTACATCCACACAAATCAGCATCTTTCGCCCAGAAGCTTCAAAGATAAAAAAAACACATTAAATATTAATTAATGCTATAGGCCCTTCATCAAACTAAATTCAAATAAACACATGTAACATATATTCCATTAATAATAAAGAAAACATGAAATTGTGAGCAATTGGCTACATGGAATTTTGAATTTTTTATATAGAAATGTCCCTTGTGATGTGTACTTCATGCATGATTTATTTGGTTACATTAGGCTTTTTCTACAGTGTACTGGTAAGGGGGTTTAATACCATGGTTCCTATGCACTAGCAGCAGAAAAGAAAAGGGAAAAGAGAAAGTATCAAAATTTGAAAAGCTGAACTTTGAAAAATCATATAAAATTCATAAAAAATGCTAAAAATGTAAATTTTGGCTCTAAATTGATTGTTTTGAAGTCCTTTATTTACCAGTATAGTTTATTTTGCATTTTGGTCCCTGTACCAGTCTACACTGACTGGTTTACCAGAACAGGTCAATTTCTTGTTTTTTGAATGCTTTCTTGTACCAGCAGCACTTGCTGAGTTTGGATTTGGTACCGTACCAGAAGTGAATGAAAGAAGTCCAAAGCTCCAAAAATCACATAAGCAACATATTCGAATATCAAAGAGGTTATTAAATCTTGAATTTATGCAAGGAGGTCCCTGATTTTGTTAAAATCATGATTTAAGTGTTCTTTCATTAAGGGACAAATCATCAAGACATCATGAGATTAAAGATGTAATGACATGGAGCAAGTTTGATTTGTTGTCTATTTACACTTTGAACCTTTTGTCTCTCCCTATTTACATACTAGTCCATTTAATTTCCTTGTATTGTGTAATCTAGTACACATGACAGATCTTTGTACAAGGAAATTAAATATCCTCAATATGCAATATAGGCCCATTAAAGAGGATATGGCAGGGAGCTGTGAAGCTGCTGTACCTTATGATATCTCGCATTCATATCTATATTTTAACCTTAAATTCGTACCAAAACCTGTGTTTTAATCTATAAATTCGGTTATAATTCATTGAATATATATAGAATGTGGTACTGCTGCAAGTTATTCTTATTCTGCAGGAATCGGGCGAAATCGAGAAGGAATCTGGAATTTAGAAGTCTCTACACGGTCCGTGTAACATTCCACACGGGCCGTGTCAACCTCGACTCGACCGATGACACGACCACAGAGAACCGCTGACTCGACCGCTCAAGGAACACAGGCACACGGTCCGTGTAGAATTCCACACGGGCCGTGTCAAGCAATTCTGGAAACAAATCCAGAATTTGGAAACAAGGCTAATTAATGGAAGGTCGGCCAAACGAGCATATAAGCGAGATTTCTTGCACCAGAGAGGACATTCTGGAGCAGAGAAGCAATTCCTAGGGTTTGGACTTGACGGCTAAGCTTGGAGACGAAGTTGAGAAGCGAAAGACGCAAGTTTTCGACGGATCTTCCTTGTTCTTCGGGTTTTGTCATGGCTAATCTTTTTATTACTTCTTTTATCTGTTTTAGAACCATGTCTGAGTAGATTTCTTAGTTTCTAGGATTGTGATGTAATCGAATGTTTTGTTTTGCATGTTAGTTATTGGATTCTTTTGTTGAAATTTGTGTTTGCTTGATTGTGTTTGATTTAATTGCTTAGTGTAAGTTGTTTGATTTTTATTGGTTTACCACTAGATGAATGATCACGTCTAGAAGGTACTTTGGCCCTTATAATCTCTTAACCAAACTAAGTACATGAGGTAGGATTAGTGATCCGAAAGGTGAAACCAAGTAGTAACCGACAGGTGAACATTTCCTCATATCGACGGAATGAGGTTACCTTTAGTATACCAAACAAGCAACTAGGTAATTCAGACCAATATACGACAGTTGAGGTCTAGAACCCGACGAGGGCACATATTGCAATTTCATACCAAGTTAATAAACCAACAGACGACAGTTGAGGTTTAGAGAAATTATGTCTGGTCAGTAGAACCCTACACAAAAGAACAACATAAAGAAACAATAACTGCTGCATTCACTCGAGGGCCACACGGACCGTATACGACAGTAACCGGCCCGTGTACACTAGACACGGCCCGTGTAGGACACTACACGGCCCGTGTAGGACACTACACGGCCCGGGCACCTCGAGGCAAAACTGAGATGAAATCATAATCCTGGAAACGCCTTTTTTATATTGATTTAAACCAAGCTTATTTACTTTCTTGCATTTAATTATTGTCATTGAACTGTTAGGAATCTTAAAAAAACCAAAACCAACCTTTTCCAACTTCTAGTCTTTATTTAATTTAGGTAAAATTCTAGATAAAATCTGAACCGTCCCTGTGATCGATACCCGATAATATACTGCTCGATAGGATTGTATACTTGCAGTCTGAACCGAAAAGTGTGTTTAAGGTTAAAAAGTACAGTTTACTGTACTGAAACTTTGTACTATACCTTTTGGTGTAACACCTTACCAGTCTCTATATTTCATTTTCATTTATCACCATTTTACTGCTCTTTAATTCTTTTAAGTAAAACAATTAAATAGGTTAGATACAAATGGAGCTGTCAAGCTTCTACTCTCATATCTTTGCTACTTAATCATTTTACAAAAAAAAAAGATTGACAGCCCCTTGAAATATCTTCTTCCCTCTTATTTATTTTAACCATATCAGGATAGTCATTATCATCACGATAAACAGCCCCTTGAAATATATTTATATCAGCCATCACATCTCTATAAAAGATTGAAGTTTCAAAAAGTTTGATAATAAAAATAGTAAGAATAACAAAAATTAATGGTTCCTTTTGCAAATCAGAACTAGTAATTGTACAGTTTAGATCAGCAGATATCAGAGACAAGCATAAAGCCTGAAACAGTACAGTATGTACCAACGAGCAATACTGGTACTTGTGTTGCTAGCATGGTTTCGTCTATTCATAATCAATACAACTAATTGACCCTTTTGAGTCAATTAACAAACAATGTTGTCATCCAATCATCTAGATACTTCGTGACAAATGATAAAAACTTTACCATTGTTCCCTCAAACTCTTCCCAAATCAGCTCAATACTAAATCTTTTAATAAACTTCTTCAAAATTCGAGAACCAATTAACTTCATAGACTTCGTGTCTTGTACGCACACTCAACTAGAACCATACGACAAAGTACAACCTCTAAGTCGGGTTTATTTTTAAAGTTAATCTTCGTACCTATTTCTCCGATCTACGGCAACAGTGAAAGTGGTCTATAGAGAGTGGTTTGGTGATCGCCCTCGTCGCCAGGAGAGAGTGGAGAGGTCAGTGACGGCGACTGCGATCAGATTTGCATAGAGAGTTGAGGGATGGTGGAGAGGAGTACTGAGGGTTTCGATTTGATTTTGAAAGAGAGGGGGTGGGTTTGGGTTTCAGAAAAATCACCAAGTATCCAGAGAACAAATTTCTCTCTGTATCACATTTGCTTAGAGACACCTACCAACAAATTGTATCGCCTGAGGTAACCAAATTTCTCAATTTTACATAAGAGACGTCGGATCAGTTTTTGCACGAATATTGAAGGATCTACTGCCTTTCACGTAGGGGGATTTAAACAGAAATATTAAGATACCCAAGAGAATTTGGACTCCTACCCACATCCTCTAAAATGGACACCTCCTTTGAAATCAAGACCATTCATCTTCCATTGAACGGCTATGATTTACAAATCTAAAATTTAAGTAATAATTGTATAACAAATAGTATGAAAAAATTCAAAATAAATATTTTCTACTTTTTTACATCTTATATGGTCAAATATTACTTATAAATGTCAATTTTATATAATTTCATTATTATTTGCTTCTTAAAATTGAGCCAATAATTTCGGACCGTTCATTTTTTAATGAGTAATCAACGGTCGATCTGTAGTGAAATAATTTCAAATTAGTTTTTAAATGATCAGGGGAAAACAGTGAACGCAACCAATAAAAAAAAACTGAAGTTTCGATATGTCAAAGCTTCTATCCGACATGAAGTGTCTGTGGCCCTACGATGTTTGTATATTCCGTTGGCTTGATGGATAGGTAGATGAACATAAATTTTTCTCAAACTTCACTACAATGAAATGAATGTGATATTCTTCAATTTGAATGGTTCCGATCGACCATCAGACAACGTATAAATAGGGATCTTCATTAATTCACACTACGAGAGTTCATGTTCTATGTTGATACTTGAAGGATGTGAGTCATTTATGCAACAAGCATGTTATGCTATATAATTTTTTTTTTGTACAAATCTTTTAGTAACTCATAAACATGTTCTTCCATTCATTATCGTGTTAATTTCATTAATTTCGTTTGCAATTCAAAATTTTTGCTAAATTTAACGTCACAAGTGTTCATATTATCTGAGATAACATATATAATTTCAATCATATTCAGATTACCAAAATGATAAAATAATGTTATACAAATTCAATTTAAATAAATAAACATAATTATTAAAGATATTATAAAATTTAAATAGAGCAGAAATTTCTGTTCTTAAATAAATAGGATCCTAATAAATCATCTTTTAAATGAACAATTACAATTATTTCACCTCCCTCTCAATTTTTGCTCACAGTTGTTTGGAATTTGGGATGATTTTGTTGGCATTAATTTTATAAAAGGCCACTCAACTATTTAAATAAAAATAAAAAATAATTCTCAAATAAAAATAAGAAATATTTCTAAAATAAAAAAATTCCTCAAAATTTGATTATATATAAATGTTACAGTGAATAAGATAAATACTAAAAAATATTTCTCAAATAAAAAATATTAAATAAAAATATTTTAATTCAATCTAAGTTTTGTCAAATTTTCACTAAAACTTTGATTCCCTCCTCAATTTTCAGGAAATAAATCTGCTGTTATTCGAATGGAATAAAAGGGTTGAGCCAAACCTTCCCTCTCTGATTCCGGACCAGTATCCTCTGCGGAGTTTTTCCTGCGGAGTCGTGCGGAGCTTTTAATCTAGTCCGTTCGTTTTGATCGGACGGACCAGATCATATCTTATGGGACAGGAAAATTTTGTATTTTGTTTTCAATTCGGACCAGATCTAATCTAGTCCGTCCGATCAAAACGAACGGATCAGATTACAAGCTCTGCACGACTCCGCAGAGGATACGAATTCCTCTGATTCCCTCCCTCTCTGATATTTCGTTCCCCGCCTCAATTTTCACTTTCTCCCTGTGATATTTCTCTCCCCGCCAAACCCTAAACCCCCACTAATTTCTTATCCCTCCCAAAATGACTTTCCCTCTCAAATTTTCGTCACAAAATTTTCGTTTCCCCTAGATCCTAAACCCTCACTTGATCCCCCGCCCAACCATTTCCTCTCAGGCCCCCAATCAACCGCTCCCGGCACCACACTTCCTCTCTTCCCAAAACCCACTCCACTTCCTTCTCCACCCTCATCAAAACTGCGATTTGAAATTTGACAGGCGGGATCAGTACCAAGGCTTGGTCGCACGGCCTTCTCCACCATCGTCAAAACTGTGATTTGAAATTTGATAGGCGGTTCGGTAACAAGGCTTGGTCGGCACGGCTTCTCCGTCGTCGTCAAAACTGCGATTTGAAAGCACTTACGGTAAATCTGCCTAAACCGTTTTGTTTTTCCTTGTCTCAGTCATGCTCGTGGTGACATGTGGGTTGAGCCATCGTGTTTAAACCATTTTAGTTCGGTCCAGTTGTTTAGTAGTCTTACAAAGGCATTCTAAATTAGAAAATGTCAAAAGGTTCATATGAATATCCTTCTTGCTTACAAGGTGTTCGATGGATTGCCTCAATGAAATTATTGTTTTGAAACCTTTTTTGTACTTGCCAAAATTTAAATAACTTCTCTTTTTCATGTAAATCATGTAAATTAGTAAATCATGTTCTTCATTTTCTTCCCTTTTCTATTTTCTGTTCTTCATTCTTCGATACTTGTCAGGGACTTTGATTGTTAATTATCTTTGACTTAATAGTGTGCAATACTAAACTGATCAATTCAACCAATAGTGGATGCCTTTCTTTTATAGTATAGATAAGTCTTATTTCTTTCCTTTGCTTTTGCGGACTGTACAAAAACCAACCAGTTATCCAGGTTGTTTGATACCCAAAATTGAATGTGGAAAACAGGTTTAGAGTAATATCTTACAAATTGTGTCAAGAAGTTCACCACCAGTGACGAGTTCCATGACTATGTAAATCTTGGTCTTCCTAGCCATCACCTATAAAGCCCAAGCACAACCCAAATAAAGAGAAAGAAAAAATTGTGAGGCCATAATAGAGATATTAAAATAATTAAATGATGAAGAACTTATAAAATGCCCAACTAAATTAACTTCCTTCACAAATTGCCAGTTAAATGGCCTCATGGTACAGAGGAGAGATGCAATAGATGCATTCTTATATTTAAAAGGTAACAATTAACTCATAGATTTATGCAAAATTATCAGTAGCTTCTATGGACCATTAGAAAACCAAACTTAAAAGTGTGACCGCTAGATTTTAATAATTATTCTCTAATAAAGCATTAATACAACATTCATTTACCTGAGAATGCCATAATAGATAAAGCTCTTTGCTTTTGTAAGTTCTTTATATGACAGAATTATGTGTTGTTCTAGGATTCGCTATAGCAACAGTTATGCACTACTACTGTCTTAGGTTTACTGCAATTGCTTCCAGCACACTAATTTCATCTTCTTTATATTTTTCTCAATATGTGTAGCGACAACAAGTCATGTCGAGCAGCACAATAAGTGTCATTTAAGAATTCTGCAGAACCAGAGGTGCTCTCCGTCTCAGGTATTGCATCTCTTCTTCATTATACTTCTCTTTCTTTTTAGCTTTTGAATTCTCTTCCCAAGTGTGTAACATTTCAGTTAACCTGTAATTCAGCTACAAAACTTGCTAGAAGGGTTTTCCTTGGTACGATCTGGCTGTTGCTAATCTGCTGATAATAGTGTTCCTATTTTCTTGGTATTAGGATTTTGATAGTTGCTGATTTTTCTATTTTGGCTTCTGTGGTGGTTGTTTGGTGATCTCTCCAATTGGTAGATTAGAGAAGTTTCAGTACAGACAGGCTGTACTTTTTAGAACCTTCGTATACTCTCGATTCAGACCGCAAGTGAACAGTCCTACTCGTTCGTATAGTCGGGTATCGATCCACAGGGACGGTTCAAATCTGAATTTCGACTCGACTTAGTTAGGTACTAGAAGTTTGAAGTGGTGTTTGAGTTGTTTATATTTCCTAAATCCAATCAACAAATGTAATAACAGAAAATGAAAGCAATTAAATGTTTGGTTTTGGACTACTGTAAAATAAAGGCGTTTCAAGGGTTTCAGACTTCATCCTCAACTTTGCTGCTCTGGACTTGTCACGCGACCCGCATACTCTCGTATGCGACCCTTGTCACGCGACCCGCATACTCTCGTATGCGACCCTTGTGACGCGACCCGCGTAGCCCTCAAGCCACTCTGGACCTTTCACTCGACCCGCACACTCTCGTATGCGACTTTGTGACGCGACCCGCGTGCCTTCACACGCGACCCGCGTGGTCCTGGAACTGATACTGCATGTTTCTGATTCTGGTTATTTAAATCGTGTAAGGCTCGATTGACCGTACCTAATGTTACTAAACCTCAACTCTCGTGTATTGGCTTAACAGACCTGGTACAGAATTGCAATTTCACCTTCTTAGGTTTAAATCAAACCTAAGTTCTCAATTCCGTTTACTAAAGGTATCCACAATCTTTCGACAAATGGAAATTTCACCTTTCGGCTACTATTGATCTCACTTCTCGGATCTTAGACCTACCTCAAGTACTTAACCTAACTTGCAAGAAACATCAAGGCCAAATTACAAAAAGAAATGCCATAAGCAATCAATAGTAGACAATCAAGAATCAATCAAGCAATTTAGGTGAAGCAATCTCATTAATACAAGAATCAGAAACACGAATAACAATTCAGATTCAAACAACATTCATTATCAAACAAAGTTTTAGACTACATCCAAATCCCTCAAAACTGAAAATCTACTCAAGCATGATCAAAGATAAAAGAAAAGAGATAGAGAGAAAGCAAATCATCATGGAGGAGAAGAGAATCGAAGAGGATCGAGCTTCAATCAAGATCTTGGCCGAATTCCACCCTTGCTCCAGCTCTCCTCTGTCGCGCGCCAAACCTCCAGCTTCAAATTCCCGATCTCTCTCTGTCTCTTTCTGAAAGTGATTTTTGGATCCCCCAAATCGCGCAGGCCCAGCTGTATATATAGAAATCTTACTGGGTTTCAATTGGGTCCTGGCACAATTAATTCGACGCGACCCGCGTGGCTTCGGATGCGACCCGCGTCGGGTCGGGTCTGGTGCGCGCTATGAGGGTCGCTTCTGAGGTCGCGCTGGGCTGTGATGCGACCCGCGTCAGGTGGGACGCGGCCCGCATGGAGGATGTCAAAACTCTGCTCTTTTGCTTGTTTTCGCCCATTTCCTGCAAAGTCATAACCAAACTGCAGCAGTACCATATTCTATCGATATTCAATGTAAACAGTGCAATTTAGTGGTTCAAAACATCATGTCTGGTTTGGAAATGGGTCGAAACAGTAGATCTAATAGTGAGACATCATTTGGCCTTCGTCTACTTTAGGCTTTTTTATTAAATTAATTTCTATAGACCTTTTTAATTTCATTCTTTCACTTTATAGTTACTGTGTACATAATTTCACTGGCCTCAATAGTGCCCCCTAGAAAAATGCAAACTAACAACAACTCTAGGTCTCCCAAAATCTTTAAATTATATGAACATATAGATTACAACTTCACATGCATTTCCATACCAAAAAACATCAAGTTTGGTGTAGCCAATCAGTAGCAATTAATTTCCCAAGTTCAGCATGGCAGAATTGTATGAACAACTACTTGCCAGTCAAATTTTGATTGAGAATTAATAAACTAGATTACATAAAATATGGGAAAAATCATAAAAAGAACCCAGGTAACATCTATAAAAACAGCATTGCATAATTTAAACACAGTCTCAAGGTGAACAGAATAGTTTACATAGATGAAACTAGATGAACAGCAAAGCTGTAGCACAGTGGCCATCTGTGCTATGCATAAATTATAGGTGCAAAACATGTATTGAGAAGAGTTTGCGACGCGGAGTACCACAATAACCAATTTCTCTGTTGTTGTTGCGTTGTCGCGATGTACGTGAGAAAAGTTGATGACAAACCAAATTTTGCCACCTACCCACACGCGTGTAAGTGTTTCAGTTTATTATACTATTTTCTGTTTTTTCCAACTTCACTGATACAGGAATTGGTTTTGGCTTTGCTGATTTCTTGTCGAAACTAATTTTGCTCCTGATATTTCTTGGATTTTAAAAAGATGAGACCACATACTACTTTCAACTTGATTTCAACAGATGCTGCCTTCATTTTTTTTCCCCTACTCATATTTGGTTTTCCTTACGCATTTTATAAGAAATCGCTTTTGTTTTTTCGGTAGAATGAGAAATATGTCAATTGTTTGGGGCTCAGCTAGGTTTAATGAGAGGCAGAGAAGGCTTTTCTTTCAGCGTTACTTCCGTGGGCCCTGCGTGCAGGTGTTAAGTGCAATGATCTGATGTGCATGTATTACGGTTGCGTGCACAACTAAGACACCAACACCAACATCAACCAAAAAATGACATCCAGTTAACGATTGCGGCATAGCCGCAACATGAAGCACCTAGTTTGTCTACAATAACTAATCCCTTTTTTATGCAGATGCTACGCCCAATAGCATCTCCTGATACTCCAGGACACTATTATGAAAGGTGTGACCATATTCTGTTTACCATTCCCTTTTTTTCCTTTATAGTTCTGTCTTTTGTATGTATTGGAAGCTAAACCAAAGCAACTTAAGGAGCAAATTAATTTAAAGCAATTTAAGATCCGGGTTGTAACAATAATTAATTTTTATAACAATAACATGTTCTAATATTATAATTTGATCTACATAGGATGTTGTTGGTTCTTTTCAACCAAATCAGTAAGGGTCATTCTAAGCACTGCTAAGTACTCATGTTGGACAAGAAATTGCAGGGAATGAGGCCGCAATGACAGGTTGGTGGGGCAATCAACCTTCGGCGTGAACCCCAGAGGTCTAGTGTGGATGTCAATATTTAGGGTAAAGTTTTTTTGTTATATTCTGAGTATACTTTGTTAACTCATGGGGTTGAGTTTCTTTTGTGAATGCTTATTTGGAATGTTACATTTTGGGTATATTTAGAAGTTAAGTCTTTTATTATCAGTGTTGCACGGAACAAAGGAGAAAAGGGGGCACGAAGCTTTCGAAAGAGAGAATAGGAAAAGAAGTTTTGAGAGAGGAAGGAGCTGGAAGAGAGAAGAAAGAGTAGACAACGAAGGTTCGAGCAGGGAGAAAGAAAAAAATGGAGCGCCCAAGTTTTGAGAGAAAGCGAAAAATCAGAGTCGGTTAATTAATAAACCGATTCTAAAACAAAGAAATCAGAGTCGGTTAATTAAATAACCGATGCTAATAGTATTTAGAATCAGTTATTTAATTTAACCGATGCTAATAAGTAGATAATCAGAATCGTTTTTTTGTAAAGAACCGATTCTGATATGGCCAACACTTTTAAGAGCGGTTGTTAATATTTAACCGATTCTGATTGTCCTTTTTAAGATCAGTTGTTTATAAAGTCCGATTCAGATATAGATCAGTATCGAATTTTGAAAAGTCCGATCCTAATAGGCCGATGCTGATGTGCATTTTTCCACTAGTGATATTATGTTGGTCAATGTTTATTATTTACTCTCTTGTTTATTAATTGCTTTCTACAAATTTTTCAAATGTGATTTATGTAATTCTTGATAAATGGGAACTGGGAATTTTAAAATAGCACTGGGCTCGTACCAGATTGGTACAGGGAGGATTGTAGAATTAGAGCATGCTAATTTGCATCAATTTCTTGTTATTATTATCTTGGGTACATCCACGCAAATAATTACAACTGTAGTGTATGCAAAAAATGTAATTCATATCCTTGCAAATAATCACCCATGTAATAATGCAAACAGTCTTCCCATGCTAATACTCAGGTGGGATCCACATTCCCTAGCCTTGCAAATAGTCAGGTGGGACCCATGTGTGTTAGTCTTGCAAATAGTCAGGTGGGACCCACGTGTGTTAGCCTTGCAAATAGTCATGTAGGACCCACGTTCTCTAGCCATGCAAATAGTCCAGTGGGACCTCGTTCGCTTACCATGCAAATAACCAGATGGGGCCCACGTTGTCTCCCCATGCAAATACTCCAAACGGGGCCAACTCTGAAAGTTGTTGCATGGCTAATCTCATGCAACAAGTCAGAACAGAGTTATTGCATGGGCGCCCATGCAAATACTTGGTATTTGTATCGAAGCTTGTTGCATGGGCACAGTTGCATGGCTATTCGCATGCAACAAGCCTTTTTGGGCTTGTTGCATGGCTATCTCCATGCAACAAGTCATTTTCTGGCTCATGCAATAAACTCATATTCTAGTAGTGTATGCCCTCGTTTGTGGTGATTTTTTTTTCTTTTTCGCCCCCCCTTAGCTTGAAACAAGCTTAGATTCGAAAGTCGCGGACTTCGTGTGTTGATATATGCAAAAGTTTTTGAAAGTTTTCGAGCTCAAAGGCATCCCGTCGGATTGTGCCAGTACTATTTTTTTATAACGACAGAAAGTTCGACTGAGCGGGAGCCCAAGCGTGGGGGCAGCCACGCGAAAGCGAGGGAAGTCTGCTCAGTGGGGAGCCCAAGCGTGGGGGCGGCCACGTTTGAAATTTTTTTGAAATTTGGAAAAAATTTGAATTTTGGAAAAAATGGGCCTCAATGGTTCGTATAAAAGATATACAGATTCAATTAATTTTATGTATAAATATTTTCTTATAATTTTATTTTTTTTTGACGAAAATTTTAAAGGAGAATTTTTATTCTATTATGCATGCACATATATGTTGATCAATGTATTTTATTGGAGTTGAAATGTTGGAAACATTTAACCAAGAGGTATCATGTCATGGATCACATGGGCACTCTCATTTTTTATGTGTTGGATCTAATACAACTAGTTTGTATGAAATTTTGGTCCAAACTAGATCATAACCAAGAGTTTTGGCAACATGAGCCAACTTTTATACAAACATTGTATTGGATCTTGAGGAGTATATGTTATATGAATCACATGGGATTGTATATGTACAAAAGGCAATGTCTATATATGTTGATTCTTTTATGCTTTTATGTTTTTTTTGTTATATATGTTGATGCTTTTATGCTTTTTTGTTATATATGTTGATATTTCATATTGTGCTTACTTATAATTTTCAGTTTATTAATAGCAATTGATATTTGCAAGTGTCTTGCATCTATCTTTTCTTGTTACTAACTAATACCAAATTATAATTGTAGTATGGACCAAAGCAGACGTATTACACCAAGGAGCAGATCGACGATGTCAGATGTATGTGGGCAAGGTGGTTTCAATTAGAATTTTGTAATGATAAATATGGATTTGTATAATTTTGTAATGCTAAATATGGATTTGTATAATTTTGTATAATTTAGTGTACATGAATTTTAAATTTCTATCTGAAAAATTTAAATACTGGCTAGCAAAACAGGAGGCTAGCCAAAAAAAAAAAAAAAAAAAAATATAAGACAATCCTACACAGATATTTAACAAAAGTCCGTGTAAGAAGAGTAATTTATAAAATAATTCGTGCACGAACACATTTCTACACGGATTATTTGATAAATGTCCGTGTAGGATTGTTTCCTAACACGGACATTTATCAAATAATCCGTGTAGGAATGTATTCGTATGGATTATTGTATAAATGTCCGTGTAGGATAGTTAAGAGAGCTACACGGATATGAAATGAAAAGTCCGTGTAGAAAGAGGAATCGTACACGGATATGAAATGAAAAGTCAGTGTAGAAAGAGGAATCATACACGGATGTTTAGGTAATATCCGTGTAGCTCGGTTATATGGAGAGTGACACAGGCAGGTGTTTGTACACGGCTGTTTATAAAGTAATCCGTGTAAAAATCGTTACAATCGCACACGGGTAAATATCCGTGTGTAATTACTTACCGATTCGTACACCCTCACAGCCTACACGGTAGGAAATTCATGTAGCTCCTCCATTTATGTCCGTGTGCAATCTCTTTTTCTGTAGTGGTGATTATTGCCGACCCAATTTCATTAGCCTCAGTAATAATTTATCCGCGAGGCTAATTCAACTTTCCTGGCAGATGCATGCATATCATTAGCCTCGCGGAAGTCCGGAATTCTTATTATGATAGATTACTTCATCATTCAACAACTATGTTAGTAAGTCATTTCCCATTCTTATTTAGTACATATGAGGAGCTGGATGCTGATAGATCTGAACTCGATTAAATAAACTGAATTATACAAATGAATTCAGTAGACCTCGAGATCTGTCTTTGAATTTGACTATGGAAGATAGATTATTTCTTCATTCAACAACTATGTTAGTAAGTCATTTCCCATTCTTATTTAGTACATATGAGGAGCTGGATGCAGATAGATCTGAACTCGATTAAATAAACTGAATTATACAAATGAATTCAGTAGACCTCGAGATCTGTCTTTGAATTTGACTAATGAACTAAATATTAATGAGCATTTAATTAGAAGTGCGCCATATATAAACTAAATATCTTGTGATCAACTGAATTAATTAAACAAAATAAAATGAATACACCTCGTATCCGCGTGCCTCGAGTTGACTTATTATGTATTCGAAATATTCCCTCCATGTGAATGCTTGGTTTGTTGCACATGGACATAATATTTAAATATTTCATAGCATTTTACTCAAGTATAGAGAAAATTATATTTAAAAACAAAATTTTGAAAATTAATGGGGTCATGTTGTATGTCAATCCGCCCCTAGGCTCCGTGCATTACATCTCGAGTCAGATTGGCTTAGATTATGATCAAACGGTTTGAATCTAAACATAAATATATTGTTACCCAGTTGTGAAGCCACATTGAACTAGGGGTATGCCTATTTCTGGATTTTGAAAACCTAGCATAGGTCTATGTGTAATTGAGTTGTTATCTAACCTTGAAAAAAGTTTGTCTACACTGAACATGAAATAAATTTGCTGTGATTCCAAAGGATTGCAAGGTCTCTGCGATTCCAATCCCAACCATTTATATGTTTCGAGATTCGTGCACTAACTTGTTTTGAGATTCCTGCATTCCAATGAATGAACGGTTAGGATTAGAATCGCAGGGACCCTGCGATCCTTTAGAATCGCATCAGATTTGTTTCTACACTGAACAACCCACAGTCTGAATTAGTTAATTCACAACACACTTGTAAATTTTTTTTGCCCACCCTAATAAAAATTCTAGCTACGTCACTGTTATTATCTCAGAGTATATGTACTCAAAGGGGTTGAACCTTTGTATCTTAAGTCTTAATACTGGATTAGGATCCGCTCTCATTGTATTGAATTCATCTAATACTTACGTATGTCCATTTCATTTCATTTCAATTAATTATTTAATTTACTGTTATTTGCGCTGTTTACGTACAATTGATGGATTGCATGAGGGTTAGCTGGTACACATGATACTTGCTGTTGTAATGTTGTTTATGCAAACCACTTGGTAGCACCTGCTCCAACAAATAATTAATGATATATATAGTTGACTTTTTTTTTGGGAGCTTTGTGAAACTAGATATGAGGCGAGATTCCTCAAAAAAAAAAGAGGAAAAAATAATTAAATGGTCCCAAACTCCAAATGACTTTGTACAGAAGGTCGTCGATCGGAAACTTCTGTGAGCGGCAGAATGAATAAATTAAGCAGACTAGAAATTAGAAAAGAATAAAAATATATTTTTTCTAAATTTTTTTGCAGGTGAAGTTAATACTACTACTACTACTACTACTGTAGTAGGTAGTAGGTACTTGAACATTTTTCCTGGAACCTCTCGTGGGGAAAATGTTTCCCATAATTTTTGAAGGGAGCCCCAGCCTATGTATATATATTATATATAGTCTTCTAATAGAGTCGCTTCAATTCACAAGTTTATTTCGACCTATCCTTTCCTTTCCACTCTTACCCTCTCAAGTGTACTCGCAAGTCGCAACCTAGAAAGTAGAAACTTCTCTTCATCATGACTAAAATAAGGCTTCTACTAGTAACTCTTCTTGCTCTTGCATATCCATGTACTACACTAGCAAGTGCAAGTGCACAGCCGGGATGCCCTTCAAGCTGTGGTGATCTTACCATCCCGTATCCATTTGGTATCGGCCCAGGATGCTTCCGTAATGGTTTTGAGATTACATGCCAAATTAGTAACACCACCACCAATAAAAAGTATACTGCAATCCTAGCTAATACCACAGTACCAGTTCTCAACTTATCTCTCGAGGCTGCTGAGGTCCAGGTGCAGCTGCCAATTGCTTGGCAGTGCTACAATGAATCCGGGTCAGTTGAGGCGACATACGAAGCGGAAGTCAACTTTAACCGGAAGGGCGTTTACAGGTAAAACTCAAGTGTGTGCTATATGTGTTGTTAGAAATCTATAAACACAAAAATATCATTAAAAACCAAATACAGCGAAATACATAAAAGATAAATTAGGCTCCAGCTGAATTAGAACAAGTTTGATAAATAAGATAAAAGTAAAACGGCAGGCTGAACCTCAAGGGCTTGACACAGACCTGGCCCTATCCAACCCATTCCCATCCCTACCCTTTGTCAGTTGTAGGTGTAGCATAGTAAACCACGAATCCGTATCCCCTCAGGTACCGTACTCCTACAATTAGGAATGAACGGTCTGGATTTTGTCTCGGCCGCCTATCACTTTCTTCTCCTTTTTTTTTTTCTTGTTTCTCCTTTTCTCTTGGCATGTCTGAACAAGGCCACGGCAAGGCCCCTGGTTTTGGCATGTAACAAGAGAGAGCAAGCTAAATTCTCTCTCAATCACAATTAACATCCAACTCTGACTTTGCATCCGGGCCAAAATTTGGGTCAGCCCTTAGTTGGAAAAAAACCTAACAGTCTGACAGTTTGAGGTTAGGTTGGTACTACCATTAATCATAAAATTCATAGAGCAATTCAATTATTTAATTACATTGTCAAAATTGTTGCATTTCACCGAGAGCCAATAATCCTTAGCTTAATTGACAATTGACTTTTTTGTTTCTAACAAAACTGTATAAAATTTCATCTTAGTTGATAATTTCCTACCTATGCAGGATCTCAAACACCCACAACCTACTTGTGGTAATCGGGTGCAACACCCTCGCTTATCTCGAAAGCCAGAAAGGTAGCAACGGTGCCTATTCGTATGAGTTCTCCACTGGCTGCATGTCATACTGCAATGACTCAAGCAGCATAATCGATGGGTCCTGCTCAGGCGTGGGTTGTTGCCAAGTTACCATTCCTTCTGGTCTTACTGATAACTCGATTACTATTCGTAGCGACGACCATGACGCACTACTATCCTTTAACCCTTGCGATTATGCATTCTTGGTAGATGAGGATTGGTTTAAATTTGGCGATTCGTTTAAATTTGGCATGTCAAACTTTACCATGTCTGAAAACACGAGCATGCCAGTGTGGCTCGATTGGGCATTAAGGGAGAAAATTAATTGTTCACAGGCACAGAAAAACCAAGAATTATATGGATGCCGTAGCAGAAATAGCGAGTGTTATGATTCCGTTAATGGCCCAGGATATCTTTGCAAGTGTTTAAAGGGGTATCAGGGTAATCCTTACCTTGTTAATGGATGTGCAGGTAAAATAACAAGCACGATCAATTGCTCGTCTTTTTTGAACTTTTTAATCAAGCTAGAACATGCTTAAACAATTTTAAATCATAGATCAATAGTTATTAATGTTTGCTCACCTAGATGACAATCAATTGTGCAGATATAGATGAATGTGAGTTACCTGATGAATATCCTTGTCGTGGAATCTGTCACAACAAGGAAGCCTATTATGAATGCAAGTGCGAGTCAGGCAAACATGGAAACCCATTCAATAATTCTTGCATTGATAATTTTCCCATGGGGGAGAGGCTTGCGATTGGTAAATTTCAGTATATTTATTTTTCTTCAAAACTTGGATGTTTCAGCATTGCATTCTATAGTTGAACTTGATCTACATTAAAATACAATGTTTCCCACTTTCTCTAAGGTTTTGCTTGAATTATTTCAATATGCTATTGGACAAATTCCATTGTTTCTGCCTTTCTGGTAAGGATCGATAGTAATCAATAACACTATCTGAGGAAACCATAATAAAAAAAGGAAGGAAGCTTGTACATGTAGAAGTTTCTATTTCAATAGATATTATATCTAATTAGCTTTATTTTTGCATCACTTGACATCAGATTTAATTTCCATCTCCAGGTATTAGTGCTAGTACAGTTATTCTACTAGTTGTCATTGTTTGGATGATTTTTGTGTGCCAAAATAAAAAGCATGAGAGAGAGAAAAAAGATAAATCCGAGGAACTTCAAAGAGAAAGCAAGACCTTTTTCAAGAAAAATGGGGGGCTAATATTAAATGAACAATTGGCATCAAAAGAAGTTTGGACGATGAAGGTCTTCAAAGTGGAAGAATTGGAAAAAATCACAGACGCCAACTTAACCACGGTCATCGGTGGTAAAGACCAACACATGGTCTACAAAGGGCATTTGGATGAAGAACGTGAGGTTGCAGTAAAGATATGTATTGCAGTCAGTCATGATGAAAAGATGAAAGAAAAATTCATAAACGAAATTATTATACTTTCACAAATAAACCATGAAAATGTTGTGAGACTCGTGGGCTGTTGTTTACAACTATGTGTGCCGATACTCGTGTTTGAGAACATCCCCGAGGCTCTCAGCAGCTTTCTTCATGAAAAACATGAGCATATTTCTTTAAAAATCCGTTTACAGATTTGCAGCGACTCAGCAAAAGGGCTTGCCCTTTTGCATTCAAAAGCTGTCCTCCATGGTGATGTCACACCTGATAACATCCTCTTAGACAACAACTACAGGGCAAAGGTCTCTGTTTTTAGCATATTAAGATTCCGATCAATGGATAACACTCAGATTGTTACTTTTATGCAAGAAACATTAGATTATCTAGATCCCGAGTTCCGGCAATTCCATCGGTTAACAGAGAAAAGCGATGTATATAGTTTCGGTGTTGTTATACTTGAGCTTATCACAAGAAAGAAGGCAAAGTCTCTCGCTCGCGAGTTTCTCAAAGCAGTGAGAGAAAAAAAGGCTAAAGAGCTGTTTGATCAGGCTATTGTTACCGAGGAAAACCTGGAGCTGCTTGAAAAGGTTGCTGAAATTGCAGAAAAGTGTTTAAGGCTGACCGGAGAGGAGAGGCCGACAATGAAAGAAGTAGCAGAACAGTTGGAGGAATTGAGGAGACTGCCACAAGCAATGCGAGATGAGGCATCTCAATTCTATATGAGATCCCCTGATTCCGATAGTGCCCCCTTATTAAGTTATAAGTAATCATAATATATTTTGATGTGCTTTGTTTTGTTGGATATTCTGTACTTGTTATACTGGCAATATGTTATGCCTTTCTGTTTTCTGATTAGCTTTAGATATCCTTTTGGTGCTTCACACCTTGAGGATCTTTATCATTTCTAGATGTTTTGTATGAACTGCTATGATTCTAATGAAACAGCTGGTGGCTTGCCACTTTTATAAAAAAATAATAATATATGTTGATGATTTATTATTTTGTCGTACGTTTATAATTTCCCTTTACTTTGGTTTGGTATTTCATTCAATCCATGCTTGTATTAATTGTATAAACTTATGTTTGAGTGAAAGTGCTAAATAACAATTCATGAAAAAGCACCTATTTATTTGAATTATTTTTCATTTGTGAGATCATTACATTGCCCATTAATTTTGCCGATACCGAGCTGCTATATATGGGTCCTTACTGGAATAGTACCATCTATGCTTCCCCAATTATTTTCCTGATTCCTAAATCAAAATTTCATGATTTCATCCATTGCATCCGACCTTTAATTCAAAGGAAACCTAAAGCTTAGCTGTCAATGTCAGATTTAGTGAGTCGAGTTCAAATAATAACACTACTACAAAAAAGCTAATTCTACACTGCACATTGTACACGGTTTTTCTAATTTTATATAGAAACCGTGTGTCAAATATGAAATTGTGAACGGGTTAAAAATATTGGGGAATTATACACGGACACTTAGTTATAAATCAGTGTATAATTGTTTGAGAGAGCTACACGGTTTATTAGGGAAAAAAAGACGCGTGCAAAGAAACCGTGTGGAAAAGATTGAGAGAGCTACACGGATATTATACAAAAATCCGTGTATGAATTGCTACACGGATATTTGATTAAATAACCGTGTACAAATATTAAGAGAGCTACACGGTTTTTAGTTACATGTCCGTGTAGAATAGTTATAGAGCTACACGGTTTTCTTATCAAATATCTGTGTATAAAGGGTTATGCTACACGGCTTTTTTAATAAATAACCGTGTATAAATTGTCACAGAGCTACACGGATTGTTAAGTATAAATCCGTGTAGAAAAGCCGTGTAGGGTTTTATCCAATAATATAAATGAACTCCTTCTCTCTCTTCCAGAGACTTCTCCTAGCTTCCAGCGCCGTTTTGATCAACTAATTAATACGCCCTCTGTCTGTGTTGAACTGAGATCTGATTTCCGCAAATTAAAGGCTAGCATAGCTGGAAGCTGTCATCTTTGAAGTTTTTATTTTCTCCTCTCTAAATTTCGAAGGTTAGTATATACATATTTTCCTTTTTCCTCTCTAATTTTCTGTTTAGTAATTATTATTGCTTATTTACTTAGGTGTGTAATATATGCATGCATGCTTGATTTAATTAGTAATTAGGTAATGTAAATATATAATTAGTGTATTGTTGTCCAATAACCGACCTATAAATGATTTTTAGGTCCATGCCCGTTCAAAATTAATCCAATAGGGATTAATTTTGGACAGTCCCCGTTTTGGGACTGCTCTTTGAATATTGTGTCTCATTTAGGATGTGAACACATATTAGTGGGTTTTAATTAGTATTTGAGGAAAGTTCGACGGTATTTTCCCTTATTGCTCCTACGAGTATGTGGTTCGTACGCATACTTGGGGAGTTAAGGGGAAATGCTGCCGAATTTTTCTCAAATACTAATTAAAACTTGCTAATATGTGTTCACATATGAGACATAATATTCAAAGAGTGGGTTAGAATTGTAAACCGGCCCTTTGTAAGCCCAAAATTTGGTACAATATATGTTGACCATGCTTGATTAATTGATCAAATCATCTTTATAATTTAATTTACAGATGGATCGAAGTTGGATGTATGAATTGCGACGTGACAGTGAAGAATATTTGGTTCGCGTTGATGAGTTTATAAAATTTGCTGAGATGTATAGAGTGAAGAAAAAAGAAAAAGACATTTTGTGTCCTTGTAGAGATTGTAAAAATATTTTAAGATTTGTGGACTCCGAAGAAATTAGAGGTCATTTAATTTGTCGGGGATTTAAGAAGAGATATACATGTTGGATCATGCACGGTGAGAAATTTGGTGAAAGTAGTAGTACCAATAAAGATTTTAATCGTTGTGAATTGAATGATGAGAATGTAGAAATTTCTGATAATTTTGAACTTGATTGGAACGAGAATTACGAGGATGCCGAAATTTTTGATAATATTGAACCCGGAACCGACGATGATGAGATGGAGATGAATTCTGGTGAAAATGTAGAACACGAGTTTATTGAAAATCTGGAGGAAATGTTTCGTGACACGGAAGATGAAATTAGTGATAAAAATTATGATAAATTCCAAAATTTGTCTAATGATTCCAAAAAGCAGTTGTATCCCGGGTGTACCAAATTTACGAAACTGTCAGCTGTGTTGAAATTATTAAATTTAAAGGCAGACAATGGTTGGAGCGATAAGAGTTTCACGTCCTTATTACAGCTTTTACGAGAAATGCTACCAGATAACAACGAGTTACCCGGTACAATATATCAGGCGAAAAAATTGATATGTTCAATGGGGTTGAAGATCGAAAGAATACATGCATGTCCGAACGACTGTGTATTGTACCGTAATGAGTACGAGACCATGCATGTCTGTCCTAAATGCGGTGTTTCACGGTATAAATGTAAAGACCAGGACAGTACTGATGATTGTGACGATGACAAAAAGGGCCGGCCTCCGGCTAAGGTGTTGTGGTATTTGCCGATAATACCGAGATTCAAACGGTTGTTTGCGAATTCCAAGGATGCGAAATTATTGCGTTGGCATGAAGAAGAGCGCAAAAAAGACGGTAAACTAAGGCACCCGGCCGATTCTCCTCAGTGGAGGAACATTGATAGACACTTCAAAGAATTTGGTTCCGAAATGAGAAACCTTAGGATTGTGGTGAGCACAGATGGAATGAGTCCGTTTGGAAGCTTGAGCAGTCGGCACAGTACTTGGCCAGTTCTTATAGCCATCTATAATATTCCTCCTTGGTTGTGCATGAAACGCAAATATATAATGATGTCATTACTAATCCAAGGACCCAGGCAACCCGGAAATGACATAGATGTGTATCTCGCACCATTAATTGAGGACCTCCAGAAATTATGGCGTGACGGCGTCCCGGTCTGGGATGCGTACAGCAAAGAGGTATTTCAAATGCGGGCCATGGTGTTTTGCACAGTAAATGATTTTCCCGCGTACGGGAATTTATCGGGTTACACTTGTAAAGGAGCAAAAGCGTGCCCTATCTGTGAAGATGACACGCAGGTGCTGAGGCTGAAAAATTGTCAGAAGAATGTTTTCATGGGGCATCGTAGGTTTCTTCCTGTTAATCACCCATACCGTAAGAAGAAGAGTGCATTCAACGGGAAAATTGAGCTTGGAGTGGCCCGTCGTCCATTAGACGGGAAAAGTGTCTTCAATCGGGTAAAAAACCTTGATGTTATTTTTGGAAAATGTGCCGAAGCACCACCGAAGAATATTTGGAAAAAAAGGTCCATATTTTGGGATCTACCGTACTGGGAATTTTTAGAAGTGAGACATTGCATAGATGTCATGCATGTTGAAAAAAATGTCTGCGACAGTTTGATCGGTTTACTGTTGAACATTAAGGGAAAGACTAAAGATGGTATTAAAGTTCGGAAAGACATGGTTGAAATGGGAATACGACCCGAGCTTGCACCGCAGGAGAAAGGGAAGCGCACGTACCTACACAACAACAAAGTAGGCACTTTTCGCGAGGGAACTTCGTCGCTAAAAGTACCGTCGTAAAAGAAAAAGCACGTTTATGACGGTACTCCGTCGCAAAAAGTCACTTTTTATCCTCGCGAAAAGTGCCTGTCTTTTGTAGTGCTACCCCCCGCACTGTGCACAATGTCGAAGAAAGAGAAAACAAGCTTTTGTGAATGCCTTCATAGTATTAAAGTTCCATCGGGGTATTCCTCGAATATTAAGAAGCTGGTGTCGAAGAAGGACCTGAAATTGCTTGGTCTGAAATCCCACGACTGTCATGTTTTACTGACACATATGATTCCGGTTGCAATTCGGGGAATTTTACCAAAGGAGGTTCGGGAAACCATTACGAAGTTCTGTACTTTCTTCAATGCAATCAATTCCAAAGTGATAGACCCTCTAAAATTGGACTCTTTGCAAAAGGAGATCGTCGTTACTCTTTGCCAACTTGAGATGTATTTTCCGCCCTCTTTTTTCGATGTTATGGTTCACCTTGCTGTTCATCTTGTGAGAGAAATTCAGATCTGTGGTCCCGTGTTCCTGCGGTATATGTATCCGTTCGAGAGATATATGGGCATCTTGAAAAAGTACGTGAGGAACCGACATCGGCCCGAAGGTAGCATTATAGAAGGATATTCCACAGAAGAGGTGATTGAGTTTTGCACCAACTATATGGCCGGTGTGGATCCAATTGGCGTTCCGAAGTCGCGATACGAGGGAAGGCTCCAAGGAGTCGGGACAATTGGGTTGAGAGCCGTAGTTGCTGATATAAATGATCTACATAAGGCACATTTTATTGTACTACAGCACATGACAGATGTTGCTCCCTACATAGATGAGCACATGACAATCCTTAAACAACAGAACTACACGAGAAGTCAGAAGTGGCTTACTAACGAGCATAATCGTTCTTTTATAGGATGGCTGAAAGAAAGAGTGAAGTCACACCCCGTACCTGAAATTGTTAAACTGCTGGGCGAAGGACCCCAAATTGTTGTCAAAACATTCCAAGGATACGAAATTAACGGTTATACTTTTTACACCAAACAGCAAAGTGAGAAGAGTACAATGCAAAATAGTGGGGTGACGTTGGTGGCGACGTCTCAAGAATTCAGTAGATCTGGGGATGGCCGGGCTGTAACAGCATCGAGGTCATATTATGGAGTCATTGAAGAAATTTGGGAGCTCGTTTACAATCCTCGCCTGAGCATTCCATTGTTTCGGTGTCAATGGGTCAAAGACCGGGGTGTTAAAGTTGATAACGACGGGTTCACACTCGTTGATTTTAACAAAGTTGGGTATGTTGATGATCCGTTTATACTCGCCAAGCAAGCCACCCAAGTCTTTTATGTCACTGACCCGAGTGATGATAGGTGGAGCGTCGTCCTATCTGGAAAAAGAAGGATTGTCGGGGTAGAAAATGTCGTCGATGAAGAAGAGTATGACCAGTTCGACGAAATACCTCCATTTTGTGCCGACATGGACCCTGAGGTAGCAACAATTGAAGAAAACGACGGAGCGAACTACATGCGATCCGACCACAATGAAGGAATATGGGCCGAGAGTACTGTTGAAAAGGAGAAAAAAAAGAGAAAAAGGAAAAAAAAAGCCGGTGTGTAATATTTATTTTTTGTCTAAAATTTAAACTTGTAATATTTCTTTTTTAGAAACAACTTTGTAATAATAAAACATTTCTAGTTCAAATATTAGTATTAGATTTTAAATATTAGTATGAATATTAAACTTTAAGAATAAAATATTTGTAGTTCAAATATCAACTATTATATTTCTCTATTTCAAATATTAGTTCATTTTTTTAATAATATTACAAAAAATTTAGTTCAAATATTAGTATTAGTTTGTAAAATATTAGTGAATTCTGAAATAATGAAATAAAAAATAAAATATTAGTATTAGTTTTTACATATTAGTAGGAATATTAAATATTATGAATAAAATATTTGTAGTTCAAATATCAAATATTAGATTTCTCTGGTTCAAATGTTAGTTCATTTTTTATAATAATGGTACAAAATTTCTATTTCAAATATTAGTATTAGTTTTCAAAATATTAGTTAAGATATTATATAACAAAAATAAAATATACAATATTAGTTAATTTTAGTACAAAATTTTAATTGTCTGTAGTTGAAATATTAATAATAATAAAAAAACCGGGTATTAGTTAATATTAGTATAAGTTTTATATATATTAGATGTGATATACTATATATTTTAGTTAATTTATTATTATTTTAAATAATATAAAAAATAAAAAGAAACATAATTGAATATGTTTTCCCTTTTGTACACGGACTTTTAGTTAATAGTCCGTGTATAAATAGGCATTGCACACGGATTGAAATATAAAACCGTGTAGAAAGGGGAACCGAGCTACACGGACTATTAACTAAATATCCGTGTACAAAAGTGCATTGTACACGGATGTTTACTTGTTTGTCCGTGTAAAAAGACATATTGTACACGGATATTTAGTTAATAATCCGTGTATAAAAAGGTAACAAATGTACACGGATTTCAACTTAATAATCCGTGTAGAAAGAGTTAAAAATATAATTCAAAAGACCTTTCTCTTCTAAATTTTCATTAGCCGCGCGCCGTTTGAGTTCCAAAAGCTCCGAAATCTCCAGCCACTGCCACCACTCCGGTCGACTCCGCCATTGTCGGTCCTCTGCCACCTCTCCGGTCCACCCTCTTCACTCTCGGTAAAGTACTATTCACTTCTCTGATTTTGGCCGAGTTCGGGTTGTTGATTTTCCCGATCGAGTTCAAAACAGATTTTACATAAAATCTGCTGTATTTCCACTGCCACCACTCCAAAGTTAGGATTTTGGCCAAGTTAGGATTTAACAAAGTTGTAATTTTTATATTTTATTTTCAGTTTTATTTTTATATTTCCACTACCACCACTCCAAAGTTTTATTTTATTTTCAGTTTTATTTTTATATTTTTATATTTTGGCCGAGTTATATTTTTATAAAAATCGAAATTAGTTTTTCAGTTTTAATTAAAATTAGTTTTTCTGTTTTATTTTTTCCTGTTTTATTTAAAACACACAAAATCTGCTGCATTTTTTCTGTTTTAATTAAAGTCAGAAATCTTCAGTTTTAATTAAAATCTGCTGCATTTTTTCTGTTTTATTTTTTTCTGCTTTGATTTGTAAACTGATTTTACCAAGTTCAAAATAGATTTAATTTACATATTTTACTGTTTTATCTAAATTATGTTGGATGTGCTGTGCCTATAGTTCCATTTGCTGTGCTGTGCCTATAGTTCAAAACCTATTAAATTTCTGGTGGATATAGTTAATTGTGCTGGTGCCACTTTACTATCCCTAAGACAAAAAAAAAATCAGCTTGCACCTATTTGAAGTAGTGACCTATTTAATTTCTACAGTAGTGACATATATGTTAATTTATGAAGTAGTGACCTATTTTATATGATTTTTTAAAGTTCACATTTTCATTTTGAGAAAATCTGATGTTTAAAGGTGCAGAATTTTCATTTTGAGAGGCTGAACTTTGGAAAATCATATAAAATCGAATTAAAATCAGAAAAATATGAAATTAAGGTCCATTTTGTGTGTTTCGAAGTCCTCCATTTTACTGTGGTGTTTGTTTTGCACATAGGTCCATTACTTAATGTGCATATATGAATAAACTAATTCTTTCCATTTGGTGTTTATATAATATTTCTTTTAATATTTCTTTGTATGGCAGAACCATGTCGGATGAGGGTGAGCACATAGATGCGATGGCAGAAGATGATCAGCAAGCTACTGCCTCATCAGAAAGAAGGAAAAGAGGTCCGACAATGTGCACAAGCACGTCTGAGAAGAAGCAGTTGGAAATCCGGTTCACGGACGACGGGCGTGCGGAAGGTCCAAACCGAATGGCGTACTCAAATTGGTGTTGCAATTTGGTGAAGCGAAAGGCAAGTATTCTTGTAGAGAGTTGGAATAAGTTTGATAAAGAGGAGAAGAACGACTGGTGGAACATGGTGAAGGTAAAGCACCGAACAACTCTTTACTTTATTTTCATTGTTGTACATGAAATTAAATACAGTTAATTTGGTGTCAATCAGGCTCAGTGGAACATCGAGAGCGATACCCCAAAGGTCAAGACTCTGAGGATCATGAACGAAGGTTGGAAGCAATTCAAGAGCACGCTGAAGACAGAGTTAATGGACGAAGGGAGAAGTCCGGTAGGGTACTATCCTTGGGTAACACAAGAGGTGTGGGAGGAGTTTCAAGCTTTGAAGTCCACAGAAGAGTTCAAGGTATGTAACATTATCCAAAGTAGTTTATGTTTTTTCTGTATCTTCAATTATTTTTCTAAAACTAATTGATTTTCTTGCACATGTGAAGGCAAAAAGTAAAGAAAGCAAGAGGATCGCTGGCATGAACAAGTATCCGCACCATTTAGGGTCAGCTGGTTACGAGGGTAAGTCGGCAGAGTGGAAGACAGCACTGGAGCAAAACAGAAATTCAGACTCACCCGTGGTCCAGATCCAAAATCCTAGGGGCCAATGTTGGTTCATGGGTAGATCTGAGTTAACCGCTGACGGGAGGATAGTACTCCCAGAGAAATTGCAGCCCGTGGCTCAGAGAATGGTAAGAGTCCTTTGTTATAACTTTGTGTCATTCAAACGAAATTATAACTTCGAATGTACATCACTTGATCTTTTGCTCTAACTAATTTTTCTATTAACAGTTGGAGGTGGAGCAGGAGGTCAGTTCGGGTGCCCGGTCGGTCGAACGACAAAATGATTCCTTGGCCGCAGCGCTCGGGAATCCAGAACACACGGGCCGGGTAAGGGATGTAGGGGCCTACAGGGGCTGGAAGGAGGTGTTCCGAGTTGAGGGTGAAAAATCTCGAAGAAAACCTCGTGCCAGAGTTGATAAAGACGAGATAGTTGCGCAGGTACGCGCGGAGGTCAGCAAAGAGTACGACTCCAAGATGGCTGCGTACGACGCAAAGATGGCTGAGATGGAATCAAGGTTGTTGAACCGGTTTTCATCTCTTGCGCAGCAATTCGAGCAACCACCTCCTATTTCGCCGGGAGTTCGGCGAAGTAGCCAAGCATCCGGGACTTGGGCCTTAGATGATTTGGAAAATCTAAAGGTAATCACTACTGTTTTATAGTCTAAAGGTAATTCATACCTGTTTGTAGCATTGTTAGACAACATCGCACCATTAAAAAGTAACAACTTTTTGATAATTGCAGGACCCCAGAGCATGCGACCTCGTCCTGTGGCAGGGTAGTTCTCCTCTGACCGTTGCCACGGGCGTTGTACTTCCAGGAGTCTCGATTTTACACCATGCTCAGCTCTTGCCCGACTATGCATGTGTGCAGGTTGACTCAGTCGTGGAGGGATGGGGGCGCATACCTCTTCCTGCCCCTACCGTCGCTCAGTTCATTCTTGATGATGTCCGCAAGTCATTTGTCCAATGGCCCAGGAGTCAGATTGTTTTGCATCAGGTAATATCTAAATAATTCATTTCTTTTGTTACATTCAAATCATTCTTTTTCAAATAATTGAAGAAGATATGTTAATTTTAATGCAGACACGAGGAGATGATGACATCGGTGCACAGGAGTTGATGTCACCAGTACGGACTGTTGTGGCTTGCGACGTTGGGGCTGACGCGCCAGGATCACCAGACCGTCCTTTGGTCACCGAAGAAGAATACAGCCGTTTGCCCGGTGATTTGCGCCTTCTCCACGACCGCTTGATGTCGACACCCGAAAGCATGAGGGATATCTTCATCCCCGTCCCACCTGGGATGTTTTTACATGGCGACGGTATTATCACTATGTCGTTCAAAGACTTCAGGGACATTCTCCACCACTCGTCATCCGATAAATGGCTCGATGTGTCGTTCATCTCCATTTTCCTCATGTTAGTGACTCAAAATTATTTTCATTATTGTATACAACTCAAATATAATTCTAATGTAAAATTTTGAGTTTTCAGGAAGCTAATCCGAAATTGTGATGAGATGGTACAAAGGAAGAACTTGTGCGTATTTCTGGACCCCGAGATGGTGAGTGCTACAATGCTGAGACGTTCTTCGAAGGAGGGTATCGAGTACATGTGTTCAGCGATGCATCGTGCTCAGGAGGAGGAGAAGAAATTAATTCTCGTGCCGTACCACCAGAGGTTAATTCTAACCTTAGCTTATGTATTGTTCATATTACCAAACACTCGTGTTACTATTATATGCTAAAGTACTTTAATTTTTATCCTCCCACAGCAAGCACTGGTGTCTGATAATCATTGCGCCTTACCTAAATACGAGCATAATTGTTGATTCTTGTAAGCCCGGAGGAAGTATCCCGGCTAACAAGTGCAAAGATATATTCCCTTATGTCAACAAGTAAGCAATAATAATTTAATTGGTTTGAATTTTATTCAATTATATCAAATTATAAAATTGCTATAAACATTCACTCAATTTTGTAAGGGCTTTTGCGAAATATGTTAAAGAGGGAGGATTGCATAACAAGAGCAAGAAAAACAAGTTGGGTTGGAAGTGGTTGCTGGTGAGCACACTATAAATGTATAATTTCATATATATTGTCGAAAAAAATATTATCATTCTAACATAGGCCGCTAAATGCAAATTTCAGGGCCCGCAACAGTTGGAGGGTTGGGAATGCGCTTACTACACGATGATTTTCATGTTTGACTTTGTCGAAAGAATACAATTCCAATTCCCAAACTCGGTATGTAATTCATATTAATTGTTCCTATATAATAGCAATTGATATTTGCGACTGTATTTCATCTACCTTTTCTTGTTACTAACTAATACCAAATTGTAATTGTAGAATTTGCCAAAGCAACCGCATTACACCAAGGAGCAGATCGACGATATCAGGTGTGTGTGGGCAAGGTGGTTTGTATCTGAATTTTGCAATGCTCAACATGGATTTCCATAATTTTGTATAATTTGGTGTATGTGAATATTGTATAATTTAGTGCATATGAATTTCTGGCTAATCTGAAAAATACGAATTTCTTGCTAATCTGGAAAATATGGATTTATTGGTAATCTGGAAAATATGGATTTCTTGTTATATGAAATCTGGAAAATATGGAAAATAGGGAAAATCTGGAATAGTTCTGTAACAAAACTGGCTAGCAAAAATGGAGGCTAGCCGAAAAACAAAAAATACAAAAAAAAAAAAATGATCTTTATACACGGACATTTAACTAAAGTCCATGTATAAAAGAGGAGAGCTACACGGACATTTAGTTAAATGTCCGTGTATAAAGAGGAGAGCTACACGGACATTTACTAAATGTCCGTGTAGAAAGAGTCAAGCTACACGGGTTTTTAGTTAAAAGTCTGTGTACAAAAAGAATCGTACACGGTTGTTTAGGTAATATCCGTGTAGCTCTGTATCATGGAGAGCGACACATTCTGGGCTTTGTACACGGCTGTTTTTGTAGTTATCCGTGTAGAATCGTTGAAATTGTACACGGACAAATGTCCGTGTGTAGTTATTGAGCTATTTATACACCCTCGATTTAAACACGGTAGGAAATCCGTGTAGCTCTTCCATTTTTGTCCGTGTATAATCTCTTTTTTTGTAGTAGTGTAAAAAAAAAAACATAATAGGGGGACATATGTAGGGGTGTCAATGACACCCTTTTATCCATTTACTCGACCTGTATCGTATCCAGAAAAACAGGTAAGAGTAAGATTTTTTTTCGTTAGCTTATCAGGTACTGATAAGTGTAATGATTTTTTTTCGTTATCTTGCCCGTTATCCTATAAGATAATTTTAAAAATAACATTATATTTTATATACCGAAATTTTTATTAATAACCTCAAACAAATGAAAAATGTCAAATCTAACCTCCATCTGAAAAAAAATTCAAAAGTAACCTAACCGCCCCATCACTGGGCGGTTCACCCTACCCACCAAACCGCCCAGTGATTGGGCGGTCTACACGGCCAAGAAAACCGCCCCATTGGGGGGCGGTTAGGCATTTTTTTTTTTTTTTTTTTTTACAGATATGTTAGGATATTTATTTTAGTAAAATATATTTATAAGATATATATATTTTTTTTTAAGATATATTAAGACATGTTTGTTTTTGTAAATATATTTTCATTAAGATATATTTATAAGATATATATATTTTTTATAGATATATTAAATATATATTTGTTTTGTAGATATATTTTTATTAAGATATATTTACAACATATATGAAGATATATTTTTTCTATTGTAATTTTTATATGAAAATGCTTTATTTTTATTATTGTAATTTTAAATAAGAATTGGTTGAAAGTGGATGAGTCGTTTGACGTTAGAACTGTCGATTCTTTTATAATAATTGTCGATTTGGATAACGTGATAAATAGTGAAAAATATGTAATATAAATGGTAAGTCCACAAAAAAAAAATCCAAACTACGTAATCTAAATGTCCGCAACATAAGATAAAACACTCCAAACTGAATATACAATAGTAGAAAAGCTATCAGGCTACAAGAACAAAAAACCTAACGACGAGGACGAGGGCGACGACCGGAGAGATCCAACCTACGGGGTGGATGGCGGTCCCTATGCGGCTGTACACGCCTCACGTGAACCTCCTCCTCCTGTGCGGCTGTATCCGCCTCGGCCCACGGATCCTCCACCAGTGGGGGGATAGGCGGCATAGTAGGCACCTCCCATGGCTCCCAGGTCGATGGATACGTAGGCGGAGGAGGCGGTGTGCCAAATATAGCAGATGCATATGCATCTGCATGCTGTGCTCCACTCCCACTGGCCTCGTCATCGTGCTGTCTGGCCTCCGGATATCGTGGCATGTGGAGGCTCCATCTCTCATCCCCGGCATAATCTCCGATAAAGTCATCCATAGTGAACTCCGGAGTGGAATGTCGTGGGGGAGCTCCACCCTTAATGGAAACAATGTTAGTTTTGCTACATACAAATAAGTAGTAAGTTGAATAAATAATAAATTTTTGCTACCTGTCCAACCTGCACCGGAACTCCATACTCATTGTAGTAAGCGCTCCACGCATTGTTATTCAACACCCATTCGTGGAAGCCCCAACCTGATTCATCCACTGCATAATTGAAGACAAATTAATTAGAATAGTTTTGTACCGAGAAATGACTGTGTACGAAAAAATCAAATTACCTGGAGGAGGTGGCGGCATCTCATCACCGTATATAGCGACTCTGGGCTGATCCGGATCTAGTGGTGTGGGCTCTATCTCGCGCCAGTTTATGTTCTCCCCACTGTCATGCAACATGCCAACGAGGCGGCCGTCAAAGCCGGAGTCCTCCACCATAGGAGCAGTGTGCTGGAGCATTGTACATCCCACTGCTCGCCAACCATCTCGTGCCATGCACACCAAGCTGTGTGCCACTCCTCTGATACCGGTAAGAATCTGCACAAAGTGTATTTATTAATTTTTTAGGAAAAACTAAATAAACATTTAATGCTTTAAATATGTTAGTTTCGTAAGTAATTACCTGGCGAGCCTGCATCGGTCCGAATGACATATAACCACTCGACCCTGCACGAGAAAGCCTCCGTCGAAGGGTCTCACCCCAATGGCCCGTGAGGTATACCGAGGGCATGCCCCACCTCTGGTACCAGACTAAGTACCTCAATCCTCCAGGCCCTGCGCCCAGTGTGACATCATCGGCCGTAGGAGGCTGCCACATGTGGAACTGTGGAGACTGTGCTTGGATGATATGCTCTGCGTGGCGCGTGCTCCAGTCGACGTTGGGCTTATTGTGTTTAGTTCTGCAGTACATTTAAATTAAAAAAAGAATGTTAATCAATTTCAGAACTGAACAAGTAACGGTAGGAGAGCAATTAAGTAACTTACTTGTGCAACTTGGTGGTCTCAGCCTCTCCAAGCTCTGGGAACTGCGGGACAAATGCGTCCAGACCAAACTGTCGGGTCACGCGATCTGGATACGTGTACTCAACAATCCAGTAACATACACACGGCCCCCGATAAAACCAGAGATGCCTCTGCTCCAATGTCAGTCGACAAAATGCGTTCCTTTCGTAGAACTCCCGGTAGGGGAACCAGTCGACGCTGCTCTCGTGAAGCATCTGGAGCTGACTCCGGACATATGAAATCCCCACAGTTCTCCCCCTGCCCGTGTTCTCGTACCTAAATCGGTCGCCCCATATGGCACCGTACGCGGGACACCTCTCGGCATCCTGCCTCCTCAAGTAAGGGACAAGAGACGGACGAACTGGCCGACATACCGGCAAATGAGACCACGACCATTGCTGGAGTAGAAGAAGCGGTCCGTGGATCTGCTTGTTCTTCACCTATATTTTGGACATGAGGTGAATGTGTTGGTGATTATTGAACCCTACTTATTATAATTTAAATTCCGAAATATTTGTGAAAACTTACCAAGCAAGCATGGCACAGGCTACGGTATAAGTAGGCGATCACAGCTCCGCCCCAGTTCCAGTTCGATGGCTTCTCAATTTCTGTCAGCAGAGAGAGGAACATAATCGGAACCGCGTCACCGCTGGAGTCCACGAACATGACGCTGCCACAGAGATCCAGCACAAAGGCCCTCACATACCTAAAAATATAAAATAGTAAAGATAAATTTAATAATTTTCACGGATGAGTTCGTAACATATTTAAATTTCAAGATTCTCAATTATTACCTCCTGACGGCCTCCAGATCAGTAGTCTCAGCTGTGATCCGATGCAGGAAAAAGTGATCACGGAGCGCCGCTAGGCTAATGCAGTACCCCGAATACCGGAACTCCTCATCATCCTTCTTCTTCTTCTTCTTCTGTATCGTCTTTGGATCCTCTACCCCAAGAAGCCGCCGTATCATCCCCACATGAAGTGGACTGTCGGAGACACCGCTGATAGGATCCCCATCGATCCGTAGACCCCATAGAGCGCTCACATCTGCTAAGGTCACGGTCATCTCCCCAAAGGGTAAGTGGAACGAATGAGTCTCCGGTCGCCATCTCTCCGCGAGCCCGCTCATCAGAGCCTGGTCGATCTGACCCTGTGGCATGGTAGCAAGCTGGTACAATCCGAGATTCATAATGCACTGCTCCATCAGAGGATGACCGACGTACGGTATCCCGGAGGTGCGATGTCTCACGGTCAACATCGTCTCGTCCTGTATTTAACAATAATTTTAGTCTGAGTGACTTACTATATGCCATATTAAAAATCTGTAATTTGAACTGAATTGCTTAAAAAACAACTTACCTCCGTAGATGCGAGCGCGACCCTGTGCTGAACATGTGGAATCCACAGAAGAGGGCTGAATGTATCAGCTGCATGTGTAGCGTGGTCTGCACCGAGAGACTCTGCACCGGATGCACTGGGAGCCTCTGTACTGGACGAACTACCGCCCCTCTCCATAGTATCTGCAGTGCATAATTTGCAAATAACTTAAATTTCACAATTTTAGATATAAAAATGTATAATGTAGGGATTTTAAATCGAAACACTAATTTTGTACCCTAAATTCTAATTTAATTCGCTAAAATCTAAACCCTAATTTAATTTTGTACCCTAATTTATAAACCCTAACACTAATTTATAAACCCCAATTTAATTTATAAATCCCAATTTAATTTATAAAACCTAAACCCTAATTTAATTTTGTACCCTAATTTATAAACCCTAACACTAATTTATAAACCCCAATTTAATTTATAAATCCCAATTTAATTTATAAAACCTAAACCCTAATTTAATTTATAAACCCTACTTTATAAACTCTAATTTAATTTATAAAACCTAAACTCTAATTTAATTTATAAATCCTAATTTAATTTATAAAACATAAACCCTAATTTAATTTTGTACCCTAAATTCTAATTTAATTCGCTACTAATTAAACCCTAATTTAATGTGGTACCCAAAATCCTAATTTATTTCGCTAAACCCTAATTTAATTTTGTACCCTAATTTATAAACCCTAACTCCTAATTTTGTTCAATTCTATCTCGTCGGGAAAATCAACAACCCGCACAATTTAACAATTAAAATTTTAAACTAAAGTCTAAACCCTAATTAAACCCTAATTTAATTTCTAACCTAAACCGCACAATTTAATCGCGTCGGGAAAATCAACAACCCGCACACGATTAACACCTCAATTCCTACCAAAAATAAAATAATGAGTTACGATAACTTACCCGAAGACGATCGATCGAGAGGAAGAGATGGCCGAGAGAGAGGGAGAGAGAGAGGGTGGCCGAGAGAGAAAGTGCGGCCAAGAGAGAGAGAGGGGGGGTGGTGGCCGGCCGGGTAGAGGGAGGAGGTGGTGGCCGGCCAAGGGGAGGGGAGGGGGAGGGGAGGGGGAAGGGAGGGGAGGGCCGGGGGAGGGGCGGGGAGGGTCGGGGAGGGCGGCAGGGGGCGGGGCTGGGCGCTGGGCGGGGGTGTGGGGAGGCAGGGGGGTGGCTGGGCGGTTAGGTTAGGGGGTGGGGGGGGCTGGGCGGGTTATATTAAAAAAAAAAAAATTTGTACTCAACCGCCCCATGGGGGGGCGGTTAGGGGGGGGGGTAGACCGCCCAATCATGGGGCGGTTAGGGGGGGGTGCGGACCGCCCAATGATTGGGCGGTTGGGTCATTTTTGAAAAAATTTTCAAAATGGGGTTAGATTTGATATTTTTCTTTTGTTTGGGGTTATTAATAAAAATTTCGGTTTTATATATATAGAGAAGGGATCTACTTACATTCTTTTTTTGTGACACCGGATTACATCATATATTATCGATGTCCAAATAGTCAATCCAAACCGTTCAACATTATGGATATATTAAAATATGCTTGCAGATCAAATTTTATATTGTTTTTAAATTTTTTTACTATTTATTAAGATGGGTACAAAAATTCAATGGTCTGAAAACGACGATTTTGTAAAATACTTACTAAATAGTAAAAAAATAAAAAATATGTAAATTTTGATCTGCAAGCACATTTTAATATATCCATCATGTTGAACGGTTTGGATCGACAGTTTGGACTTTGAAAACTTTGAAAATATAAGATGTAATTTGGTGTCATCAAAAAATGGTGTAAACGGATCTTTCCTCATATAGATAATGCCTAGTTTACTTGACTATAGTTAATTAGCGTTGCGAGAGATTACAGTTTTTGATTAATAGGACGGAATAATCTTTCCTATCATTTTAGATTAACTAGACGAGATAAATCAATCCGTTTTTTTCCTACAAATCAAAATTCCGTATAAACAATAATCTTTTGTGATTTTTCTTTCTATTACTAAAATAATCGCGGTAGGAGAGGGGGGGGGGGGGGGGGGGGGGGGTACTGGCTATTTCCGCAAGAATGATGCTAACATTTTATTTATTTTTTGTTTTAATGCTGCGAATAAATAAAATCGACATATTAATAAAATTGAGGAGACATTGTTTGACAATGGCCTTTTAAAAATCGAAACCCATTTTCAACTTTCAAGTACAATCAACGCCAAGCCGCTAACGATCTCCCAAGAATGTCTAGGCAAACACCTCCAATGGGTAATATAACTTAGAGGAATTATTTGACAATGATTATTTTGTCAATTTAATATAATTTGTAATAAATTCAAATAAAACTAAAAACTAAAAAAAAATGATACTCAATTTTTTCCCCTTTGTTAATTAAGATGATAAACATCGAACATTGTCTTAATCCATTTGTGGAGCTTTTTCGGTGTTCTGAAATACAATAAAACCAGTAAAAATGATACTCAATTTGTTGAGCTGTACCAGTACTTTATGGCTTCTAAGTCCACGTTGACTTTTCTTATTTTTTTGTTTGGCACTTGACTTGATGTTTATTTGGACAACAACGATAAATAAAGTTATTATTTGGGCTGTGTGGGACCACACTGCCCAAGGATTGAGAAAAGAAAAGATCAATAAATCCTGCATTGTCCCCGCGTTATCCTCCTAACAATCATTGGAAGATATTAGTTACTAAACGTCTAAACAGAAGGGAGGAGGGAGATGAATATACGAGGACGGTTCAAATGCATCATAATTGTGCTCCAATATGTTTTATATTTTTTATCTTTATTTTTAAAGTCCGAATAGTTGATCCGAATGCTCAACATGATCTTCATAATAAAATATGTTTGGAGACCAAATTTTATATTTTTTAGCATATTTTTTACTATTTTTTTAGATATATATATATATATATATAGAGAGAGAGAGAGAGAGAGAGAGAGACAGAGACAGAGAGAGTGTGGCTAATATCAAAACGTTTGTTCCTAAGTCCTCGTGCAACCAAATTATTTTCGGATTTTCAAAGTCCAAACGGTCGATCCAAACTGTTGATGTGATCTACATATTAAGATGTGCTTGGAGACCAAATTTTATATATTTTTTTTAATTTTTTTACTATTTATTAAGCCACTTTGAAAATTACTGATTTGGGTGAACAGTAAAAACAGTGCAATCGAATTCTGGACCATGTGATCAGTTATTTTGATAGTGCCTTAATAAATAGTAAAAAAATTTCAAAAAATGTAAAATTTGGTCTCCTTGGTGTACCGCAAGCTTTGCAAGAAGAATGTGGTGTTTGAGTACTCAGTTACGGAGACTGCTTAAAACATTTGGAGAGCATATCTACCATTTGTTGAATTTGTGATATTCTATTTGGTGTTATAATAGCTAGGAATTTTTTATAATATGTTGAATGTAAGGTTGTTATTATTTTTAAAGGTGCAATTTTTGAATGTAAGTTCAGCTCAATAAAAATGAAAATAAAAATAAAAATGTAAGGCTGTTATTAATGTGTTACTGTTATGCTTGTAAAATAAAAAATGAAATTGGTGCTTGTTTCAACTCTTGCTGCTTGTTGTTTTTGCAAAGAAAAATGAGATTGATTGAAAAAAGTATTTATGTTTCTCTTTATTTTATTAATGGCACTAATTGCATAATTGTGTGTTTTTGTAGTTACTGCTCAAATACTGTCATATATTATGGGAAACAAGTATATTTAGATTTGGTGTTGTTAATATTTCATTTTATAACTGATTAATTTCTCTGGAATAGCCCTATTGATCTCAAAGAAACCGCACAATAGAATGAATGTTTTCTTCATCATTTCACTCAATTCTCGTTCACTCAATTCATGTCAACATCAACTAGTTTAGTCAGAATTAAATTACAACAATAAGTTCCTAGAAAAATTGGAGCCTATTCATGACAACACAGCTACTAGACATTTCTTGTGCTCCAATAAGCAAACTAAATTAAATGGTGAAATTGGAGGTAAGGATCAACAGGGATGTAAAAATAAAAACGAAACAAATAAAGTCTCACATTCAACAATTCCAACATAAATTTTCAACAGAATAAAACAGTACATTTCCAACATAAATTTGCATAATAAATTCTCACATTAAGTCTCACATTCAACAAAACATATTATATTAAACATCCTTAACAACAAAAAGTAAGAACTAGTTACTACATTAAACAAAACCGTAAATCATCGACCATCTTCTTCATTCTTCACTATCATATGAATTGCCGCCTTTATTGTAATCTGCATTGTTGTCTTCATTGTAATCTTCTTCTTCATTTGCAAACAGTTCTTGTACTTGACCCAACCCTAATTTCTCATCATTTTCTTTCTACAAAATAGAAGACAATAATGCATGTTACAAAAAGCAAACATAATTGTCACAAGCTAAAATTGAAGTTATTTGTTAAATTATTATGCCTTTGGACATTTTCTCATGTTGTGGCCTTCCTTTTTATGACAATAGCTACAAGTTCGCATTTTCTTGGCATTGTTTACTTCAATAGGACGTTTGAACCGTTCTGGTCTTCTTTTGCCCTTACAATGCGAGATCGGCTGATCATGAAACTTAACTGATTGCGATGCTTCACACACAGTTAATTCCTTGCTTTTCGTAGGAGTATCTCGAGAAATTCTTTGGTTTCTTTCTATTGCATCACCTATGAGCTCATCCAATTTTGTACAAACTATTTCATACGTTGCATGAAGCTTGAGTGCCTCCTTAGAAAGTATTTGCAATCGCTGAGTTAGGGCATTAAGCATGACAGAATCGAGGTTTGTACCTTCCATGCTTCTCTTATTTGTACCTCTCTTTATGCTTGAATTAGCATCACGGGTCCATCTTTTTAGAATGTAGTGTTCTGAAAGGAATGGCTCCATTGATGTTAGTCGCATCACCTCCAATGCATGTGAACATAAAAAACCCTCATACAAAAACTTTTTGCAATCGCAATCTGCCTTACCATTTGCTTTGTCTATGCGAACCATACGATTCAGTTTATACCATTCATAGCTTGCCTTTGCCTTTGTTGGACGTACCTCGTACAACTCGTCCTTCTCCACCTCACGAATCCGCAAACCTCCACATTTCTTTAATTCGGCCTTAAAATGGAAGAACATGTTGCGAGTGTACACTCGTTGCGCTTCAGCCTCTATTGGATCGGTAGTCAACAATTGTGGGACCTCATTCAATGTTCGAATGTCCTCATCACTCTCTTTCTCATAGACACCTTGAACCATCTTTTCAAACTTTGTTGCAAAATCATACAAAGAAGTATTGGAGTCCATCCAAATCTTTGTTACGGCATTCATACTCTCACTTCGTTGTGTAGTTGACATTCCAACGCAAAAAGTCTCACGAAAATAAGTAGGGGCCCATTCATCAAGTTTGTCGAACATCAGTTTTAGGTGCTTGTTACCCTCCATTTTGTATTTCTTAACAAAAGCAATCCAATTTGCTTCAAAGTCTTCAATCGTCCAACTATAAGTAATGAAATCAGAAAATTCATCTTTAAAGCCCTTTAGCACCCCATAGATCACCCCGAAGTGTTTCTTAGCCTTAATCATCACATGCCACAAACAACACCTATGTATAAGTGTCAACACCGAACACTTTCTCTATTACTGCCCTCATCGATGGACATTGGTCTCTGAATATGGACTTTGGCTTCCTGTCACCCATCGCTTGCAACCATGTGGTGAACAACCAATAGAAAGTTGTCTTCTTCTCATCTTTAATTAAGGCACAACCAAAAAATATTGATTGTCGGTGGTGGTTAACACCAATGAAAGGTCCCATGGGCATACTACACTTGTTGATCTGGTAGGTTGTATCAAACACGACAACATCACCGAACTCTTGATATGCCCTTCTCGACTGACCATCTACCCAGAATATGTTCTTAACAGCTTTATCCTCATCTGGCTCTATATCGAATAAAAAATCAGGATCGTCTTGTTGCCTTCGCCTGAAGTAGTCAATCAACGCATTCGCATCCACCCCTACTAATTTTTTCTTAGCCTTCCCAATTTCGTTGTTCACATCCTTTTTACTGAAATGAAGGTTTCCTTTGCCTCTTGCCTTCGCTGCTAGAAACTCCCTAATTTGGGTAGCTCCAACATGTTGCTCATTCAGTAACTCAATTTCTACCCTTTCTTCTATAGAAATTTGTTTGTGCGAATGAAGGTGTCGCTTCTTTGAAGGAGTGTTTTGAAGGAATGCATGGTTATGTTCCTTGTAGAAAGTTGATACCCTCCATTTCCCATCCTCATGCAACCTCACGGTGCACGAAGCCTTGCAACCACATCGATGAAGATGTTTTGCTTTTCAGGTGTTTTCACAATTGTATCACTAACCGACTCCAATGGCTTTTCCATTTGCCTCTTTTTTCCTTTAGCAAACCCTACTTTGGAACAAACCAGTCTAACTAAAGTTATTACCCTTTTCACATTCTTGCTGAAGGTACTCGTACGAATACTAAATCCAGTTATGAAGCCATATGTGTTGTAAAAATCATAAGCCATTTGTTTACTAGAGAATTCCATCCCTACATAAGGTTCTGCTCTTCCCTCTCCTAAAGGAACGACTGAGTCCATAAGGTTACACACTTCTCGGTCTCCACACTAATCCGCTTCAGATACAACTGATTCTTATGTATCCATTAAATGTTCTTCCAAATCAGTCATCTCATCTACCTCCAAAGCATCCATTTATCTACAAAAGAAATAATCTAATAAGCATAAATAATTCTTTAATTAGTGCGAAAAAAACACCAGAAATTGGACAAAATATAAAAAATTGGACCAATTTAAACAGCAAGCATGCAAATATGATTGTAAACAGCAAGCACAAAAGCATACAAGTAAATCTGTGAAAATTTTAGGAGAGCAACAAGCGAATTTTCAATTAATCAAAAGGTTCAGTAGAGGGTATACTTATAATTAAATACAATAAGCGAATTTTTGGTATATTGTACTGTTATCTTTTCTCTATTTTTTGGAGTTCAATTTTTCCATCAATCACATAGTTCTCTGACTGATTGAATAGAAAGGAATTAGAGGCATTTATAATAAGAGGTGCGACTATAAAAAAGGCATTTATAATTTGAAGATTTTGTAAGAAAAGTTACCTTGATTCATAGGTACGATCTGAGGAAGAGGCGGCGAGACAGGTGGTGGACTGTCAGCGGTTGAGGCACGAAGAAGAGGTTCGACGAGATTCCAGAGCGAGGCCTTTGCTAGTTCGAACGAGAGAGATAGAGAGAGAGAGTTCGAACGAGAGAGGGAGAGGCGAACAAAAAAGACAAGAGGCGGGACGAGGCAGTCAATCCATTAGACCCTATTAAACCCTAGTTTATCTAACGGAGCGACTTTTTCATTTTTCCGTTATGTCATATTTCATCAGCGCCTGATGAAAGTGCGAATCCAAAAGGAAATCTGACGGTTCAGACAATAAGAAGCATATCGTTGAAGTTCTAGAGGAAGCTTGTTAGCCGTACTCTATATATATATGTAGGAGTTGGTTACGGTGCTACATGTAGCATAGAGGGCCTTCGTGCAACGGCTCAATATTTGAGTTTTCAAAATCCTAACGGTTGATCCGAACCGTTTAACATGATCTCCAGTTCAGAGACAACGGAGGAGGGTTTTTCCTCAGTTCTCCAGTTCAAAGAGAGACAACGGGGAGGGTTTGTGCTCAATGCTCGGGTAAGAGAAAAGGGGGAGGTTTTTGTTTCGGTGCTCAGTAGAGAGAGAGAGAGAGAGCGAAGGAAATGGCCGAGAGGCTTTTCCTTTTTTTTACGTGTAGAGAGAAAGAGAGGTTTGTTCGTCTGTTGTTTTTTTTTTTTACAAAACTCTCTCTTAGCTATGTGACAATATATGTGGCGGGTACATTTCTAATTAATTTAGACTTTTACACGTAGAAAATATACATTTAATAAAAAACACAAATTATTTGATTGGAGGGCTCATATTAAATTCGAATTTTCATTTTTCAATCGTAGCCGTTGGCGGATAAGAACATCAACGTGCTTAATAATGGAATGGAGAAATGGATATATATATATATATATATATGAGGGATCCACTTACAACATTTGTAAGTTACAACAACTTACAACAATTCATTTTGCAATTTTAAAAGTCCAAACAGTCGATCTAAACCGTTCAACATGATATCTATATTAAAATGTGCTTGAAAATAAAATATTATATTTTTTAAATCTTTTTACTATTTATTAAGTATTTTACAAAACTGTTGTTTTTCAGTGGTTCAGAATTGTCTAAAAACAACAGTTTTGTAAAATACTCAATAAATAGTAAAAAAATTCAAAAAAAATATAAAATTTTATTTCCAAGCACATTTTAATATAGATATCATGTTGAACGGTTTGGATGGTCTGAAAAATACTTGCATTAGATTTCTATCTAGCTATTATATCACAAAAATTAAACTTGTCTAATTAAGCTTCTTATCTTCTTTAAAATTGGACCTACAACATTTCGAGGAAGATCAGGGCTAAAGGTTGGTTTGAGAGTCTTTGAGTTCAGTTCCATCCACCAAAACCCAAGAAAACAAAGCTGACCTGAAATTAAGATTCTTATGTAACGTGTAGAGTAACGTGTAGAGTGATTATAATACCCGAGTGAGTTTGAAATTCCGAATTTTGTTGTTGTAAATATTAATATATAACTAAGGTTAGTCTTTCTAAAATAAAGAGTAAATTTAATTCCTGTCATCTAGTGGTGATCACAGACTTGCGCTTCTTACGGTTCTGAAAGCTTCTAGCTATTTCCTCAAAAAAAAAGAGGCTTGTAGCTAGCTTTTGAGTTATTAAAGCGATCGAGCTTTGACTTGATTATGCGTGGAGACCCCTATGTAATCTTCTAGGTAACTATTAATTAAACTACTGAAAATCACAAATCTCAATAGTTTGATGTGATTACATTTAGCTCATCATATGCTAAGAATTACGTTTAGGTAAAGAGTTGATTTCATTTCAATTGATTATTTCTTTTGAATAAGAACTTCAATTGTACCAAAAATTTCAAAATTATTGGCCAACAGGCTTGCAAAGGTGCTGCCTGAAATTATTCATTTTCACCGGTGTGTGTATGTGTGTTATAATTTAATGATGCATGTGCGATATAGGAAATTTGATATCCTATTCTATTAATGCGTGAGCACAAAAATTATTTATTATTTGTGTTTCAAAATTGGAAAGGGGAAGCATATTATAAGGATCCCGTGTCTCTAGTTTAGAGACTTTGCGATCTTTTGCTAGTTTAAAAATATTGCGGTCTATTTGTCAAGTTTAGAAACTTTGTGGTCCATTTAATTTGGGAGCATGATCTAGTTTAGAGACTTCGCGGTTTATTGGTGTAGTATAGAGACTTTGTGGTCTTTCAAGGGTAATTTAGGTATTTCTGGGCTATATGGATCTTGGCATGCATGAGCACTTTTATGGCTTTGATTTGATTTGGGTTTGATTCGGATTGATTTGGAACTTGTTTGGATTTATTAGATTTATGGAAAGGTTAATTGAGTGATTTCTGGGCTTGGTTCAAGTTTAAGCATGTTCTAATTTGGACTATAAACATGGGAAATTCTATTTGGATTCATTTGGTGCTAGTTTGAGTCAATTTGGGATTGAAACGAGAAAGTTATAGCCTAAACTGACTGAAAATGACTTATTTGTGAAGATTTTGTGTCTCTTGGACTTATTTGTAATTTTCTAAGGAATTGTGCTGGTAATTTGGGAATTCTATAGAGTCTGGGATATAAAAGAAGTCACCAAAGGCTTATTTGATGCGATTTTATGGAGCCAGAGGTATTTTGGTAAATATTTATGGGTTGCGCTCTAAATTTCTGTAATCATGAAATTATTGGCAAAAAGGTTTTTTTTATCTAATTCTTATTTGGGTTGTGAGATTGGTGCAATCCATGGGATGGGCTTTTAATCATTTTTAGGTTGTCAAAACCCGTGCTGGGCCTCAAGATCTGGTTTATTAGGATTTAGGATTTGTGGCGACTTGATGGAGTCGATTTAATTGACTCAGGGCCACGTCCTGTCAGTGGCCGTTGGGCTTTTAAATTGAGAAAAGGGGGCGTTTGGGATCTCCTCAGGAATCGTGCGAAGCCATGATCGGTATTTCGTTTTGAATTTTCTATTTGGCGCCTCAATCGTCTTCAGGTCGTTAAGTAGGCGGAGTCATGAATTTGAGGTTTTGTTTTTGTTGGGACATATTTTCAGTTGGTTGGTTCGGATTGATAGATTTGACTGGATTGTTGTTCCAAATGCGTCTATTGTCAGTTTGAGACTAATTTAATTTGAGGATGTAATTTTCAACGTGACGTTGTTTTACTTCACGCTCATATTCTATTTTGAAAATCTAAACAACCAATCCGAACAGCTCAACATGTTCTCCATATTGAAATGTGCTTGGAGACCAAATTTTACATTTTTTGAAATTTTTTTACTATTTATTAAGCCACTTTGAAAATTGCAGATCCGATTGAACAGTAAAAAACAGTAAAAAATTCTAAACCATTCGATTAGCAATTTTCAAAGTGGCTTAATAAATAGTAAAAAAAATTCCAAAAAATATAAAATTTGGTCTCTAAGCACATTTCAATATGGAGAACATGTTGAGCGGTTCGGATCGGTTGTTTAGATTTTCAAAATAAAAATATGAGCGTGAAGTAAAAATGACATCTTACTTCGCAACTCACCATAGCCCAGCTATATATATATATAGGAAATGGCTAGCATGCTACGCGTAGCATAGAGGGTCTCCGTGCTACGGCTCAATATTTGAGTTTTCAAAATCCTAACGGTCGATCCGAACCGTTCAACATGATCTCCATATGAATATGTACTTGCAAACCAAATTTTACATTTTTTAGAATTTTTTTACTATTTTTTTAGATAGGTAGAAAATCACTTGATCTGAAAATTCTATACCATTCATATCAAGTGATTTTCTACCTATCTAAAAAAATAGTAAAAAAATTCTAAAAAATGAAAAATTTGGTTTGCAAGTACATATTCGTATGGAGATCATGTTGAACGGTTCGGATCGACCGTTAGAATTTTGGAAACTCAAATATTGAGCCGTAGCATGGAGGCCCTCTATGCTACGCGTAGCACCATAGCCAATTCCTATATATATATATATATATATATATAGTGCTGGGCTTAGCTAAGCCATGGTGTAAAACGACTTGGTGCTCCACGCCTCATTATTTCCATTTTGAAAATCCAAACTACTGATCCGAACCGCTCAAGTTGTTCTCCATATTGAAATGTGCTTGGAGACCAAATTTTACATTTTTTGGAATTTTTTTACTATTTATTTGAAAATCACTGATCCGGCGGTCCAGAAATTTTTACTGTTTTTTACTGTTCATAAGGATTTTCAGATTTTCAAAGTGGCTTAATAAATAGTAAAAAAATTCCAAAAAATGTAAAATTTGGTCTCCAAGTACATTTCAATATGAAGAACATGTTGGAAGGTTCGAATCGACTATTTGAACTTTGAAAATGAAGATATGGCGTGGAGTACCAAGTCGTTTTACACCATGGCTTAGCCTAGTCGGACTCTATATATATATATATATTTTTTTTAAATGTTACACCAAAAAGGTATAGTACAAAGTTTCAGTATAGTAAACTGTACTTTTTAACCTTAAATACACTTTCGGTTCAGATTGCAAGTATACAATCCTATCGCGTAGTATATTATCGGGTATCGATCACAGGGACGGTTCAAGTCTTAACTAGATTCTACCTAAATTAAATAAAGACTAGAAGTTTGAAAAGGTTGGTTTTGGTGTTTAAATTTCCTAACAATTCAATAACAGTAATTAAATGCAAGAAAGTAAATTAACTTGGTTTTAATCAATAGTAAAAAGGCGTTTCCAGGGTTATGACTTTATCTCAGTTCTGCCTCGAGGTACCCGGTCCGTGTAGTGTCCTACACGGGCCGTGTCCAATGTACACGGGCCGGGTACTGTCTTACACGGTCGTGTGGCCCCCGAGTGAATGCAGCAGTTACTGTTTCTTTTTGTTGTTCCTTTGTGTAGGGTTCTACTGACCAGACCTAATGTTCCTAAACCTCAACTGTCGTTTGTTGGTTCATTAACTTGGTATGGAATTGCAATATGTGCCCTCGTCGGGTTCTAGACCTCAACTGTCGTATGTTGGTCCGAATTACCTAGTTGCTTGTTTGGTATACTAAAGGTAACCTCTATCCGTCGATAGGAGGAAATGTTCGCCTGTCGGCTACTACTTGGTTTCACCTTTCGGATCACTAATCCTACCTCCTGTACTTAGTTTGGTTGAGAGATTATAAGGGCCAAAGTACCTTCTAGATGTGCGCATACATCTAGTGGTAAACCAGTAAAAATCAAACAATTTAATCTAAGCAATTAAAATCAAACACAATCAAGCAAACACAAATTTCAACATAAGAATCCAATAACTAACATGCAAAACAAAACACTCGATTACATCACAACCCTAGAAACTAAAAAGTCTACTCAAACATAGTTCTAAAACAAATAAAACAAGTAAGGGAAGAATAAATCATGATAAAACCCGAAGAACGAAGAAGATCTATCGAAAATTCGCGTCCTTCGCTTCTTAACTTCGCCTCCAAGCAATAGCCGCCAATCCAAAACCCTAGAATGTTTCTCTGTTCCAGAATGAATTCTCTGGTGCAAGAAATCCCACTTATAAGCTTTTCTGGCCGACCTTCCTTCAATTGGCCTTATTTCCAAATTCTAGATCTGTTTTCGGAAATGCTTGACACGGCCCGTGTGAAATTCTACACAGGCCGTGTACCTGTGTTTCTTCTGTGGTCGAGTCAGCGGTTGTCTATGGTCGTGTCATCAGTCGAGTCGAGGTTGACACGGTCCGCATAAGATGGTACACGGACCGTGTAGAGACGTCTCAATTCCAGATTCTTCCTCGATTTCGACCGATTCCTACAGAATATGAACAAACTTGCAGCAGTACCACATTCTATAGATATTCAATGAAATACAACCGATTTAATAGATTTAAACATAGGTTTTGGGACAAATTTAAGGTCAAAATATAGATAAGTTTGCGAGATATCAGAAAACCTTGACAGCAGCTGTCAAGTGTATTTTTTTTATTAAATAAAGTAAATTACATCCATCATTTCACATCACAACATCACAACACTCTCATCCAAACAACGTACCAAATCTAAAACACACATCAACAACTAAACAACATAACACAACTGCTAACACATAACGTCTAACAAATCAACTTCTAGCAGTTGTCAATCTCTTCTCTCACCTTCTTGTTCTCCGCTGCACCAGCCGAGAAGGCCGGCGTTGGCCACAACCTCCCCCAACCCTGCCTAGGGCTAGGGTTCCGGTGCGGCTTTAAAGGTAGAAAATTGCGGGGTTATGGTGACGACTAAGTTGGAGGAAACGGAGGGAGATAAGTGAAGGGGCTATGCCTCTTTTTTATTATTTTCTCTTTTGGATCTAGGGTTTAGTGGCGGCCGGAGGGGCTACGTCTCTTTTCCTTCGCACTTCTCACCGACGGGAGCTATAAGACAAGAAGAACGGTTAGATTCGAGGTGGAGATGGAGAGCTGATCAGAGCAACGATTCTCATCAGAGAAATGGGAAGCTGACTAGTAGGGTAGGCAGACTGGGGTGGGCTAGTTGGAGGAGGAAGGGTGTGGGTGCTTGATGCTGGTGGCGGCTAGGTTTAGAAATTGACAAATCGCCTTTGTCCCTAGAGAGGAAGGGACCCGACCATGAACATTGATCAATAATTTTCTTTTATTTATTTTGCAATTTTAAGCATTGATTTCTAGTCAATTTGTCAAACCAGGTTGCTATTTCTTTTTTAAGACTATGAAGAGGAGGTCTTGAACTGAATCTCTACCAAATTCCATTATTTTAGGGGTTTTATTTGTGTCGTAAAAGGCACATGTGATGCAGAGGGCATGTCCACAATACAACTAAAATGTAAATTTTTAATTTTTAAAAGACCAACATCAGAAATAGCTAATAAATAGCTCAAAAATCCTATGATAGAAGTAGCAGAATAGTTGAAGGGATTTAGGACAGTGATCAACGTCAAAATGATAGTGAATTACATAAGATTTTGGCTTAGGATTTACCTTATTTTCTCACATTTATGTTTAATTAATTAGAGAAAAAGGTTATTGTTGCTCTACTTTATGTTTTAGTGCATAAAACATGTTTTGGGGCTATTTTACATCATTTGAAACAAGAATCAGGTCAATCGGAAAAGCGCAGCTCATCGACTAAGGCTTTGGTACGAGCCATATTCACCAATATGGACTAGAACCTCAGTACGGACCAAAGATGGCCGAATACGCATTAACTCCCTTAGCGACACAGGGAGAGTACGGTCCGTATTAGCCAATACGGACCGTATTTGAGGCGCCCTTTAGTGAATAACTGTTCTAGTTGTATCCAAATCAAATTTCTTAGACTCCACTCATCTCCAAGCGCCCCTTCACTCCTATATAAGCCCTCTGGACAGATGAGGAACACATTTTTGTATCTTTGGTGTTTTTATTTCTTTAAATGAGAAGAGAGGAGTGTGTAAAGACTAAGTAGGAGGGTACTTCGTGTATGGTTGTATCTTTCTCTTATCTCTTTGTAAACATGTTGTTCCGCGGCTAAGTTTAGATTCTTAGGGTTGGCAGTAAACCTTGTTACTCATGATGCTTTGATATATACTTTTATTTGATCATTGTTTAGTCTTTTGTTGTTCGATTGCTTTTGCGCTTTATGTTCAATCTTACTTGATTTTGTTTATTGGCCTAGACCGTCATGTGGTGGCCACGCATGAGAGATCGTCATTTATTAGGCTAATCGGATTGGAATAAGGGAGAATAAAAATACTAGATTAGTGGTGGAAACCTTAACCGGGAGATACCCACAAATTGGATCAACAAAAGTGTACATGGGAGTCTCGACATTCGCAGACGAATGTCACATTGTCGTGCCTTACCATGGGGACACCCAACATGACCAAGATAATAGGGCGACGAACCTAACAGTGAAGTCCGAACTCTTTTGGGCTAATCACAAATCTCCTTGCACTAGTCAAGACAAGCCTTAACAGGATCTCTTGATTAGTAGGGTGGCTATGCACGAAAGTGGTAGTCACTAAATTGGATTAGAAACCCTCATACAACAATTGAAAACCAAGATCAAATAAGGTAAGAATCAAAGCGGATTGAAGTAGCAACGGTGTGCCAAAACCCTAGGAATTCACATCTCTATCTTTATTTTACTTACTTTTAATTTTTGCCAAATACATTGATCACTACTACAACTCTTGATTTTCATATTTGTCTAGCCTTTCGAAAGATTGCGATTTGATCGCTCAAGACCTTAAACCATTATTCCCTGTGGATCGACCTCGATTATACTACTCAATAGGATTATGTGTTTGTGATCTGACTTGATAGCAAACCAAGTTATAAATTTAAAAGACCATCACCTCGACAGTGATCAGACAGTGATACAAGCAATGCGAGATGTGCCAACTGAATTTTTTATGGTGTCCGCAAGGCCTTTCCCTGATTCCGATCGTGCAGCCTTATTAAATTTATTATCATAATTAGATATGTTGATGATTTAGGGCCTGTTCGACAACATGGAAATTTTTTGGGAATAAGAATTTTTAATATGGGAATTTCAATTTGTCAAAACCAAAGTCATTTAACCCATGTGAAATTTTAGAATATAGGTGTTTGGCAAATGCATGAGAAATTTGTTATGATGTTGGCTTTTTTTTTTCTTTTTTATAGAAGATGTAATAGTAAAATTTAAATGAGTGAATTAAAATTAGCTTAATTTATTAAAATTAAGTGATGCTAATTTAATTATGCTTGTTTAATTACTTTTATTATTTTGTTGTGTTTGTTTAATTAATTTTTGTTTTTGTGCTTGTTTAAATTGTGTTTGTTTTATTACATTATTAAATTGTGTTTGTTTAATTGTGGTTATTTATGAAAAAATAAAATAGCTTCAAAATAAATTTGATTTTGAAAATTATGGTTAGTATATAAAATGATTTGACTGGACTCTAAATTATGGTTAGTTTTTGTTTGACCCTAAAAAGTTGGGATTTAGAAATAAATAAAAGAGCTAAAAATAGAAGAAATGGAGGTGTCCATTGAAGATCAAATGGAGAGGATCAATGAACTCATTTTTAATCATCAACGAATTGCTCACGGTTTAGAACTAAGCCAAAGAAATTTAAAATGATATGATTTCTAAATGGCATGACTTGTAATAACTTTGAAAGAAAGATTGCACAAATAAAATGGCATCGGAATGGCAGCAAATGGTTTAGACCAAATTAAAGGAAAATTATTAAACAACTCAAATTGAAATAAACATTTGGGCTTGGCTTTTGCACGGACCGAAGAAAAAAAATATAATAAGAAGAGCTTCGGCCTAATGAAGTTAATCGAATTTGTGGGTTTAGCTGCTCACGATCTGGACCAAAATGAAGAAATCAAAATAAAATTGATTGGTTCGGGCCATATCAAATTGGTTAAAGAAATGAGTTAAAGGCCCAAGCCAAGTTGAAGAAAGGGATCGGGCTGCTCTGAACCGAACTGTGATTGAACTTTGGTAGTGTCCAAATTATAAACAAAAAAGGGACGCAACCATGCTCTCTCAATTAATCGGACAAAAGGTTCCCGCCTTCTCTCAACCAATCAACACCTCAGCGCTTTGCGCGTTGAAATGAATTCAACTCCAGTGCCTTGACCCGAAGACTTGGTTCATGAAAAGACCATAATGAAACTTCCTACATGATTCACAACACCGAGTCTATACGACTTAAAGGGATCTTCCCCTCCAGCTCTCCAACGGCTCAGCGAAGAAAACAACAAAAACGCAAGGACTACAGCTAGCACTGGCCTCTGCGCCTTTTGTCTCCCCGCCTCTTTCAAATTGAACCATTAGATGTATCCAAGGGAGGAGATTATGCCAGCACCTTAATCCATGCCATAGATGCTGCCAGCTCACAATTCCAGCCCACACTCATCTTGCATGCCAACCGTTCGATGAAATGAATGATCAAGATGAAGCAACAAATTAAAACCCTAATGTTGCTCTAGCCTTGAGGCTATATAAGGAGCATCTTAGAAGCAATGAAGAACGAGTACGATTGGGGATGTGTGACCCGATGTTGCTGCCACCTACACATTGGCTGATGCATCGTGACCCCGGTGGCTATCTCTCTCGTTTTGATCTTATCTTTGAGATTGAACATGAACAACACTCGGGTAAAGGGGCTTGGGCTCGCAAGGCAGTTCCTATTGATCCTCCAAAAGATGACTTTGGTAAGCGCAAAGGGATCGTGATCGCTGAACAGAGCAACCCTTCGGACAAACCGAACAAACAACCCACTCCACAGGGAAGGGGGAAAGGTGTAGAGGCTCGTGACAGTGAAGATTCAGATGCTGATTCTGAATATGAGTTCAATGCGCAAGGACAGGAAATTGCTCATTGGAATCGCCAACTGGCAACATCATCGCAAGCTCCGCCAACGGTTCCGGCAGCTATCACCATTTCTCCTACCCCTATCCCTGATGGTCCAGCACCCACTCCTCCGGTTGAAGGTTTAGCATATGAGAAGTGTGCATCCAACCAGGTGCTGGTCCGTACTAACCAGGGTGTGATTCCGTGTGCTACTAAGGATATCTTCTCGGCCATGGTGGACCACCTCTCCTCTCAGCAGAAAATCAGACCTGTCAGGATGGCTTCATCGGTACCTCCCTCTCCCACTGTTTACAGTGCCTCTTCTCTTCCACTCTCCCCTTCTGTCTCAGAAGAAGCACCGATATCCTCTTTGCTGACCACTGATACACCTGCTCAAACGGATGGCATCCCAACCACAAGAAAACTAACAGGAGGTTCCATGCGAAAAAGGAGGTCCACTTCACGTGCCATTCCTCGAAGGAGTTTGAGGATGGTGGCACAAGGTTCCTCTGAAACTGTGCTAGCTAAGGCTCAGAGATTGGCCCAATCTAGGGGTACTGCTGGCACTTCTGGCTCAGGTATTCCCCTTTTGAATAGATTTCCTTTTCCTAGATTGACAGATGAGGAAATAGAACAGCTATTCCAAGTGTACAATATCAGATTTGGATTAGCCAATTTAGATAAGAATGAACTGGTAAGGGCTATACAAAATTTATCTAGATATGATTTTGAGTCCTTGATTCAGAATGCATTTGATTCCCTTAGGAGAAAATCCTCTGATAACCAGCTAGTGGTTATTGAGCAAGATGCTATGGGTTGCCTTAGAATTGTATGAATATATTGAATTGGAATATTAGAGGCATTAATGCTCCTAGGAAAAGACAAATTCTTAAAGAAATGATTAGTGATAATAGGGTAGATTTGATAGCAATACAAGAAACCAAAAAAGAGGACTTTAGTACTAGGGCTCTTAGATCTATTTCTAGCAGATTTGATAAATGGTTATGGCTTCCATCTGTGGGCAGATCAGGGGGTGTGCTTTTTGGATGTGATAGTGACAATTATAGTATGCTAGACTCCCGAATCAATAGATTTTCCATATCGATTTGGATTCAAAATAGGAAAGATCTACATACATGGATGATTACCATTGTGTATGCCCCTGTAGCTAGGAATTTGAAAACTGTTTTTTGGGAAGAACTTAGACAGTGTAGAATAGGACATGATGACATGTGGATAGTATGTGGCGATTTTAATGCAATTAGGAAAAGATCTGAAAAATCTGGGGTTAACTTTGATCTCAACCTTAGTTCTAAATTCAATGACTTCATTAGTGATCATCATTTGGTTGAATTGAAAATTCCTAATAGAAAATTCACTTGGACGAATGGCATGCAAAGGGCTTTGTTAGATAGGTACTTAGTGTCACTAGATTGGTTAGATGCATATTCTAATTATAATGTCCTTGCACTCAATTCCTATGGTTCTGATCATACTCCATTGTTGCTTCAAATAGACTTGTCTAATCAGTCAACAAAATCTTTGTTTAGAATTGATCCAGAATGGCTGAAAAATGAAGAATTCTCTCGATTAATTACCAAATGGTGGGATGAGCTTCCTTTATCCCACTGCCAATCTGGGTTGGCTTGGCATAACAAAATGAAAACCCTTAAAAGGAAAATTCAAGGTTGGGCTAAAAATTACTATGGGGCTAAGAAAAAGAGAAAAAAATTCATTCTGGATCAATTGTCTAACTTAGATGCCACTAGAGATCATAGAGACTTAACTCCATCTGAAATGCAACAGTGGTCTGACCTGAAACAACAGTTAGATGAGATTTTTTTAGATGAAGAAATCTATTGGCAACTTAGATCAAAGCAGACTTGGTTAAAAGAAGGTGACTCTAATACAAAATTTTTTCATAGGGTAGCAAATACCAAAGTTAGGAAAAATAAGATTCAGACTTTAGAGATCGATCAGGTGTTAACTTCTAAACAGGAGGATATTCATAACCACATCTTATCTTATTACAAAAACCTCCTAGGTTCTCCTGGGGCCACATTTGCCCAATTAGGTCCTAATTTTTGGGAGGAATCTGAGAAAATTTCAGAATCTGAAAACTTATCTTTAGTTGCACCATTTAGTGAATCTGAAATCCATCAGGCTGTCTTCCAATCCGACCCATTAGGGGCTCCTGGCCCTGATGGGTTGTCTTTCGCATTTTACCAAAAATTTTGGGACCTAGTCAAACATGATCTTATCCTTCTTTGTGATCAATTCTGGCATGAACAATTGCAACTTTCTAAACTCAATAAGTCAATTATTTGTTTGATCCCTAAAGAACCAGAGGCTCATCACATTAAAAAATTTCGACCAATTAGTCTGGTAAATTGTAGTTTCAAAATCATTTCTAAAATTCTCACCTATAGACTTGAACCAATCCTCCAAAGGTTAATTGATGCAAACCAATCTGCCTTTTTGAAAAATAGGTTTATTTTGGATAATGTAGTTTTAAGTCATGAAGTCATACATCACTGCCAAGTTACCAAACAGTCGGGTGTTGTTATTAAAATCGACTTTGAAAAAGCCTATGATAAAATTAATTGGACTTATTTAATTGACCTACTGCATAGTAGAGGCTTTAGTAATAAATGGATCGCTTGGATGAAACTCTGGCTGTTTAGTTCCCAATCATGTGTCACCATCAATGGCAACCTCACGCCATATTTTTTTTGTAAAAGAGGTGTGAGACAGGGAGACCCTCTGTCTCCCTATCTGTTCAATCTTGCAGCCGATACCTTGAGCAAAATTTTTAAATCTGGTAGAGAGCATTCAGTAATTGTTGGGTTGGGACCACAATGTTTCAATAACAGAGCTTTGACTAATTGTCACTACGCCGACGACACAATCCTTTTTCTACAAGCTAATACTCAATGTGTGTTGTCAGCTTGGTGGGCAATGATTATGTTTGAAGGGGTTTCAGGAATTAGAATGAATTTAGACAAAACTGAAATGTTTCCAATCAATTTGAGTCCTGAACATGCGAATGACCTTGCCCTTTCTTTTAGATGCAAGCTCTCATCATTTCCATTTAAATACTTGGGTGTCCCCTTGCATAATAGAAAACTTACTGTCCAAGAGTGGGGGTTTATAGTCGATAAGATTCGCAACAAATTGCAAAACTGGAAAGGGCAAATTCTGTCATTAGGTGGTCGGCTCACTTTAGTCAATGCTGTTTTATCGGCTATTCCTTTGTATGCTATGTCTTTATATAAGATCCCTAAAACAATTCTGGCTCAAATAGACAAAATTAGAAGATTGTTTGTATGGCAGGGGTCTAGTGTAAGAAAAAAATATGTTTTGTGTAATTGGCAAACTATGTGCATGAAAAAGAAATTTGGGGGAATGGGCCTACTTGATTTACACCAAATGAACTTCTCTTTGTTGGCCAAATGGTTATTTAGATTCAAAGACCCTACATATACTAGTTTATGGAAACAAGTTGTTCTTTCTAAATACTATGACCAGCAATTACCACATTCCTCCTTCTGGACTGAACTGTTGAAAACTGAACAGATTACATCCATAGGTAGCACTATCATACCAGGTAGACATGGTCAAGTCCTCTTGTGGCATGATCAGTGGCATAATAATTGCGCTCTTAAAATTCAGTTCCCAAATTTATATGACATTTGTCTTACTCCTCTCATAACAGTTCAAGAGGCTGTTCTTTCTCAAGGAGCTCTTGTGACATTTAGAAGAGCAGTAGGGGGGGTGTTACTTGATGAATGGAATCAGATTTTACACATTCTCAGCACTATATCTTTTACACATGAACTTGATACTATATCTTGGTGTTGGGATGCAAATGGACTGTTTACAGTTAGATCTTTGTATTCATTTTTGAATTTTCCTGGAATTAAATCAGTTCATCCCTGTGTTTGGTGGCAACTACCAATTCCCCCAAAAATAAAAGCATTTATGTGGTTAGTCACTAAACACAGAATCTTAACCAAAATTTTTTTGCAAAACAAAGGATGGACTGGTGACATCACCTGTCAGTTCTGTACTCACGATGAAAATTCTAATCATTTATTCTTTAGATGCTTTTATGCCCAACAGGTTTGGATGTGGATGGGGGATTGCCGTCTTCGATACCACTCATGGTCTTCTATCGCAGATATCATTCAATTTGCTTACACTCTTCCTCGCAATAACAGAATAGCTTTTCTGATAGTAGTCTGTGCTGTCATATGGAGCATTTGGAAACATCGAAATGACCTGTGTTTTAATAATACCAGAATTTATACTGCCCGAAACATTATCTTACAAATCTTGTCTCTTGTGTCTTATTGGTCAGGTACAATCAAGGAGGATATCCAAGAGGCACTCAAGGCATGGACTCCTCAAGACTTGGATGAGATTCCTATCCAAGTGGTTGACCCGGCTGACGACTTGATGCTGGATTGGGTCACTGGTGACTCCAATGAAGAATGAAGTTTATTTCCCTTTATATCACACTCATTTTGTTGTCAGTTTTTGGTGCTTTGCATCAATAGGCTGTTTTAGAGTGTGTCTTTCCATTACTATTTTTCCAGCTTCTGGGCATGTGTGCACTTTGATATACTTTGGTAGTGTAGCTGCCTTAGATTACTTTAGTGCTTTTTGGTTTATGTTTGGGTTTATATCAGATACTTTGGACTGATCTGCAGTAGCTTATGTGATTAGGGGGTCTTGTAAGTTACCAGTTTCAAATTAATGAAACGGGCTTTTTGCCTTTTAAAAAAAAAAAGAAGCAATGAAGACATAATTCAGATCATGGGTTAAATGCCATGGCAAAGCCCAGTTAAATCCCTCTTTATATAGCAAAACCCCAAATCATAGCCAAATCAATACCCTCTCTCTGAGAGAAGAACGGCAGTGAAATTGCTGTTAAAACCCACTCAAATCCAAATAGAAAATAGATAGGAATTAGCTAAAAATTCAGTAATGTAAATGCCTTAAGAGGCCACATTGTAAGGATTACCATGGATGAATAAAATGCTTCTTACTTGGAGCTTGAAATCTCTTACTCTCCTTTTAGTGTTTATTTTCTTTGGTTCTATTTCTTTATTTGATTGAATCTCTTCTCTTTTCTGTTTTGGATTATATGCACATGGAGAAGACTTGTGTCCTGACCTCAATCATGGTCTCGGATTTGAGTTCTTCTAATAAAATAAAGCCCTTTCTCTGTTGCAATCAATGCAATAGTAGAGAGAATAGTAAAGATGAGGCATAATTCAACTTAATAGTTGATGAAAACAAAAAGCCTATGATTCTCTAATAAACTTGTTATAAGTGAGTCTTTTACCTTTCTTTACGGTTTTTTGTCAAAAACATATAAATAGATTTCTTTTCCTCCTTTCTTTTTCTTCTCTGCCTCTTCTCTATTTCTTTTGTTTCATTTTCTTTTTTGTCACAAAAATTGAGAATACACAAATGCACATTAAAAGATAAATAAAATATAAATAAGTGACTATTTTATATTCTTGAAAAGTATAAAAAGAAATTACTTTTGGGAGTTGATGTTTAACTACATCCTCTCGTTTGACAGCATCTTTATATACTTTCTTTAATATGAAATTAATAAAAGTAATAAAAGTATAGTAAATAACATGCTCACAGTCCAAATAGACCAGTACCGTATTGGTACCAGCACAAAAACTAAGCTAAGCCAAAACAAACCCCCACTGGCACCATAAATGTCCTATGTGACCCCTAATGACAGATCAGCTAGTGCAGGCCGATCAAAAGTCCAAACCAAAAATTCACTTGAACAGTTGGATAGAGAACAGAAAAACAAGTGGTTTAGAGCCAAAATTTCCATTTTTAGCATTTTCTATGCATTTTCTATGATTTTCTAAAGTTCAGCTTTTGAAATATGAAAAACAAAACCAGTAAAAATACCCTTGTTATTCCAGATTTACCCTTGCATTCAAGCTCCTGTCTGGTACAGCTAGGAAGCACCAAAATTCATGAAATTTTACCAGAATGTAGAATGTCATCTCCTAAAACTTTTGGTATCCAGAACACCCAAATCAGAATTGCAGTTTGCCCTGTACAAATTTTACAAAAATGGTCGTCAGTAAATAAAAATTGGTACTGGACTGAAGCTTGCCCCTACCTTTGTATGGTCATTGGACATAGGAAGAAAATTTCGTAAAATCATGAAAATTCATAGTGTCATAGATTGTATTACCCTCTGTAAAATCATAAAAAAAAACACAAAATTTGGTTTAGCCAAATGCCAGGAATTGATTTTCAATGTTCAGAAAAAGAAACCAAAAAACTGCTGTTTTTTTTTACATCTTTTATCAATCTGTCCCTATATTCAAGCATATGTTAAAATAGTTAGAAAATTACAAAAAAAATCTGAAATTCGGCAAGCATGTAGATTTGACTTTCTTTTACATTTCCATAAAAAGAACCAAAAATATGGTCTAGTAGATTGCCCGGAATAAATTTCTAAAGTCTGGTTGATAAAAATAAAAGAACTGTAAACAGTGGCTAAGTCAAGACCAGACTTGCTCCTAAAAAAACCCATGAAAAAGCCTGGAGTATTCCCGAAATCCTTTAGAACACCTCTGTAATTCTGAACCATACCCTTACATGAGGAAAATTAAAATGAAGGGATTGAAATCTGATGAGCAAGCTTATTGAAAACAATAAGGTGGCTAGTGAGTAAGTAGCACTTTGCCGAGGATGATTAAATATGGAGCAAAGTATGAACGGATCCAAAGAGTCTCTTAGTGGCCTAGAGCAACAAACCTACTTGTTATAAATAATCCTAATCAAACCCAAGATCTTTGTATGATAATTGAAATTCAAATCAAGAAGGCATGTTGGTTTAATTATGCCACCGAGAACAGTAGAGACCATGTACCCAAATTATCCATTTTTTACCCTTGCTTCATGTCCACATTTTGCTTAGTGATAATCTTCCAACATATCCATGTAGCATGTAAACTCGATTGTAAATGAAAGAAATCGAGTTTTCCAAATAATGCCCAAGGGATTAAGTTCGGTACCAGTACCAGTTCCAATTGAACTCAAAAGGATAGGTAAATGATTTGAATATATATTAAACATATGAGCAACGTTTCCTCTACAGAGACGAAATAGAAATTGACCCAAATAAAAAAAGTCTACTAAAAGTCTCCATTGCAAGCTCTTCCTAAGCACAATTGACGGTGGAGCAACATTCGGGCCGATCTAATGACCGTCGACCCCCGACAAAGATACCAACGGACTCCCCATGTCCAGGAGATTCCGGTGATGCCAACCTCTTGGCCTGCCGTGATCGGAGTTTCTCTGACGAAGACGAAACCCCTTGTCGGAGCTAAACCCTCAACAAATCAAACCCATTAAGGAATGAATCCGATGTAACCGGATGGTTCAACACGAATCAAAAAGACACGAGCACAAATCTTGACGCGGTTCAAACTCTTGTTTTTTTTTTTTCAAAAGGCCAAAATAGTCCATTTCCATTTCTGAAAAATACTTTAAATACAGAGAGAACGGTTATGGCAGTGGCTCTGCTACCCTACCACCGAGATATCCAGTATCTTAACTAATATATCTAAATGCGAAAAACCAAAGCTAAGGACAAGTTCATACATCCACCACATTCTAACAATAGCTAAGGTTTGCTAATACTAAGCCACTATTAATAGGGCTGAGGTTAACTATAGTAAGATAACAAAATTGAGAAGTAGTCCGCATGAGATGTTATGGCAGCAGCTCTGCTGCCTCGCCTTGGTCATCTGCTCCTGTATGTACCACCACATCTAGAGGCATGTAGTGGTTGAGAGGAATCGCATCTTCGGCAACCGGTAACCAATCCCCGATAGCATCTTGAAACTTTTTGTTCACATTACCTGCCCAATAAAGACATAGAGATTTAATATTTAATATCAAGGTTCGAGCAGTTTTAGTTTGACAGTGATTAAAACAAAGATCATTTCTGTATTTCCATATACTTCAGCTAACAGCACATAACACAATTAGAAAACTAGTTTTTCAACCAATGGAAGAGAAAGTGCAAACTGAATAAAATCAGTCCAAGTTGTCCACAGATGCATCAAAACTAAAAGTTTCAAACTCTTGTTAGCCCGCGCCAATGGAATGATTGATCGGAGATCGGGACCACATCGTCAGTTACTGATGAGTCACCAAAACAGATTTAAAACAGGCCAAAAGATCGATGAATAAAACAAAAAGAAACAGAGAAAGAAATAGATTAAGCCCAAACAGCGAAGGCCCGAAATGAAAGAAATTTCAGATAATGAAAGAAAAAGCTCTTTTGTCTTGGAAGGGTCTGTTGATGTAATTAACGGCGAGGGCTTGTTAGGAGTTAAACGTACCCACAATCAATAAACTCTCTCGATGGACAGATTATGAACGGTAGGCCCGTCGAGGGTGTACCAGAAGGAATAGCAAAGAGAAATGAATGTCTCAAGTTCGATGCCCTCTCCATGTCTTGAAAACAGATAGCACTGAACTCTGAAACATTGTACGCGTATGCACACACCTTCCCTTCAGTGCAACTTTCTGCGCCCCACAGTTTTATTTTGATTATTAGTCTCTTTTATTTTTTTTCCTTTTTAATTATTTATCTAAGGATTAACTGGACTCTCAATTGATACATGAATGCCCAGATGAGATTAGCTCCGCCAATTGAGTTTAAATTGGTAAATTTAATAAGATCAATGAAGCAAAACTCAGCGCCTCTTTCATGAATTCACATCACCTCAGGTTACCTGATTGAAGACAATTACGATCGGACTGTTCTTTTAATATGGCATGAATCTCAAAACAGACCCCCTACAGTCTTCATAGGCACCGGATTGAGTAATCTGGACCGTCCGTTTCAATTTGCTTGAGTCAGGTACCTGGAAGGATAAGGATCCCTCTTTCATGAGAAAAAAACAGACCTCTGACCCAATGTTTTTTTCCCTGTATAAATTAAAGCCGGTTGGATAATAAACCTTTATGGGAACTGAAATGAAAAAAAAAAAAAAAAAGCTATGTTGCCGAACGGAAGTAGGACAAAAGTCTTGATGAAGTCATTTTTCCTATAAAAAAAACTATGGGAATTGAAGCTACCTGTACGTAAATAATTTTCCTTTAATTACTATGGTTTGGTACTTGGTTCAATCCATGTTTGTATTGTATAAACTTATTTTTGCGTGAAGGTGCTAAAAAAGAATTCATGAAAAAGCACTGATTTAATTATATGAATAAATTTTTTCATTGTGAGATCATTAATAACATATATAGTCCATATTGCCTATACCAAGCTGGTCCTTACTGGAATAGTAACATGAATGTATGCTATATTATCCAAATTATTCTTTTACTGATTCCTCAAATCAAAATTTTATGATTTCATCCAGGGCATCCGGCCTTTACTTGAAAGAAAACCTAAAGCCTAGCTGTCAAAACCATTAGGAATTTAGCTGTGTAGTTAGTTTTGTTTAATCTCTGTGTTGCTTGCATGAGATCAGTGGATCCAAGGCCATGAGCTGTTCTTCAACATATCATCTTATAAAGCTTTATTTTTATACAGGATATCAATTTCTGAAATATTATATATAGTACAGTGTAGGAATTAATACTTTTTAAGCAATAATCATTTAGGACTGATCAATAGGCCTAGCCAGTTTGTCATTTCACATTTAAGTTTTAAGAGCTTTCTCTATAAAATTTCATAACAACAGCAATCTGTAATCCCATGTGGATTGTTTTCTTATTTGTAAATTTCTTACGCGACTATGTTATATATATATTTAGAATAATTATTTCAGTATCCACGCTACAGTACCCGCACTGTTATTTTAGGAAAATTTTATGTATCATATGTAGTTCATTGTATATGTATAAATATTTGCGCTGTTTGAGTTATATACTTCACAGTGTTACTATTAAAATTTGTAAAACAAAATTACAGTTTTGGAACAGTTGCGGTCCCCACATGCCGTTTGAGTGGTCCCCTAATGCGGGTACAACACAAAAACTTTTCAAGAAAAGGTGCAGGTACAGTTATTTTAGGAAAATTCATATATCATATGTAGTTCCTTGTATAGGTATAAATACTTGCCCTCACTACCAGAATTTTCACTTGTTGCAAGGGTAATAATCGTAGTAGCATGGGGAGGAAGGGTCCATGCAAAAGAATTTTGATTTCTGGGTTCGTTTACCTTTTTGCATGCGCTGTCCCATGCAAAACACAACCCATGCAACTGCTGGCTGCTTATCCATGCAATTGTCTCCTATCGGCCCATACAACTAATATTGGGTGAGCCAGGCCCCGCCAAAACGACTCAAATAGTATATTTTATTAAAGGTACATGCAAATACTTGATCCTATGCCCATGCAAATAGTTATGAAGTTGTGGGACATATTATTAGCATGGGCTGTCGCATGCAATTGTTTTGTTGGTCTTTTTTATATTATTTTAAGGTAGAGGCCCATGCTAAAACTCGACCACCATGCCCATGCTAATAATCTGGAGAGTCGAAACCGACTTTTTGCATGGGCTGTCGCATGCAATTGTTTTGTTGATCATTTTTATATTATTTTAAGGTAGAGGCCCATGCTAAAACTCGGCCACCATGCCCATGCTAATAATATGAAGAGTCGAAACATACTTTTTGCATGGGCTGTCGCATGCAATTGTTTTGAATTAATGGACAAAGATTTCTATATATTTTATCTCCCTTTGAATGGTGAATATTAATATAAATCACAAGCATTATATAAAAAACTACAGTTTGTTTAATAGCAGTATAAGAAATCACATTTAAATTTTTCGTTTTTTTATCTGCATGAGATATTAATCTGAATATATCCAAGTTGAGGATATTGTAACAAGATTTCTTTTGATAAAAATATTGTAACAAGATTTAGCAAAGCAACCTTCAACACAATTATTTTAATCGTATTAAGTATTGTACAAAGTCAGGATACATAAAAATAGCTAAATTTAGAAAGTTTTTTCGAATTTTTTTATGTCGGAGTTTGTTTCATAATATGTGAAACAGGTGCTCTGCACATTTTTTTTTGTGTATTTATGTCAGCCTTCAATACACCGTCGGCAGCTTGAGTTCGAGGCAAAATTTCACTTTCCTATCCCAAAAATAATCCAAATGAGTAAAAATCAAATCCATAATCACTACCACACTTATTCTACAAAACAATGTCGAATGATAATATAATACATTGAAGTTCTGACTAAAATCCTTTTCGAATGATAATGTAATACGAGTAGAACTAAGGTGTTCTGACTTCAAATAACGTATCCAAACCGTTGAAACCGATCTACTTCATGAGTGATGCGTTTACATGTTAAATTTTTAAATTTTTGAACTAATTTAGTATTAAGTCAAGCGGTAAAAAAAAAAGATGATTTATAAGTTAATTTTAATGTGTTCATTTTTCAACATTTTTTGACCGCTTGACTTTATATTAAATTAGTTCGAAAAATTAAAAATTTGACATGTAAATGCATCACTCGTGAAGTAGAACGGTTTCAACGGTTTGAATGTGTCATTTGAAGTCAATCCGATAGGTTATTGAGTTAAGCTCACAAAGAGGCTTGGTGAGCTTAAGAACACCTTAGTTCTACTCATGTAATACATTGAAATTCTGAAAAACAGAACTTCTACCAAATAAATTGGCAATGTACCAGTTTTCTTTTTTATATACAACAACAGTGTACATCCCGCAATTTCTAAAAAATGACATTGTAGTATTCATTCTCCAAATTTATATAGCATACATTCCTATGGAAGAATTGATACTTAAATTATTTTCTTGGTATAACAATTAAGCAGAACCTTAATTTTGACTTACATAAGAACACTAGTGCCGCAGTTGCTGGGGAGACGATCTCCGGCTTTAAGCTGGGTGTTTGTAACTCTGTGTTTGTGCCTCATCGACCATGCGCATTCGCTGGACCCAGGCCCGGTGTGACCAGGGCCTGCATGCACCGCAGAGTCGCCGTGGCTTGCTTCCTTACCAAATGGCCTCTTATTAGTGCTTGTAGCCTTTCTTGCCTGAAAATTTATTCATAAAAATAAGAAAAAAAGTTGCAGAACCCACAAAACTTAATGAAAATTGGGCCTAAATGATTGTGTCAAAATTTGGAGCAATTAAGGTATCAGGCGTTCATTTCACAGAGCAAATGGCACACAATTCATTCTTTTCTACTCATGTCCGGCCTTCTTGTGCTGCAGCAACAGCCGCATCGGCAGCTGCCGTTGCGTGTCTATTCTGATCCTTCTCGGCCCGGCCAACCCAACACTCCCACCACACACACTTTGACAGTATGACCTTAGAAAATTGAAACTAGTCTCTCTGACGGGGGCAAATACAAGTGTACTGACCGGTACCAGTGCATGCTGCCAAAAAGATTTTTACAAGGGAATGAATATCCAAACAACAACCCGAAAAATTCAATTCAGAATCAAATTCGGGATCATATGCATATTCAATTCAGGATCATACTAGATTAGGCGAGTTGAAGCGATCAACACAAGAGGACTCTGGGACAGAGGTCGAATTAGTTGAAGCGATCTCTTGCTCTATTGTTGAAGGTTAAGTCGATCAATATGAGAATCCCTGCCATGACAATCCAATAACAAGATAAAACTTGTTAAGAGAAACACTTTTAAGTGGATATGCCCTTACAAACATTGAACTTGATTTGGACATTTCATCAAACACTATGAGAGCATTCCATTTGTTCAATTCAGTGCTCTAACCCCCTTCACCATTTTTAAATCCAACGAATCTTACAAGGCAAACTCCCACTGTATATAACAACAATGTAACCTTTTGTCCACATCAAGCTAGAGAAACCAGCATAAAATTGGGAGAGGAGAAATGAGATCACTTCACCATCAAACGCTTACAAAAAGACAACTTTATACAAAGAGAACTTATTTGAAGCAAATTGTCGAACAGGTGGTGGGTGTCCACTATTAGTTCACTTTTGAAGATCTTATCTCCATGGAGAGAGATCAATTGAAAACCCATAACTGAAATACTTACTTTAGAAGATGAAGGAGGTTGAGGCTAGGACGGAGGCAACAGGGTGTGGCCATGGCGCCAATAGCTTGTAAAAAGTCGGTTTACATCTCCCCACAACCATATTTTGTTTTATCAGTATTTTATGTTTTTTGTTTTTAAGAAGAAGATACAAATTCTTCAGAGAGGGAACGAGGAAACCAATTATTTGGAGGCAACCAAAAAAATTGTGGAGGGAAGTTCACAAAAAAATTGGAGAGAAGCCTAAAAAATTGGAGGGAGTCCAAAATGTTTGGCGGCAGCCAAAAGAAGGGAGGACCTCTCTCTAAGTCCCAGAGAGCATTTACCATGGATACACATACCTTCGATTTTATATCACCTGAGGTAACATAATATTTATGTTTAGATCAGGGCCGTATGATCAGAATTAGCACGGTTATTAAATGATCCAAGTGATTTAATCTAGGGCGGATCTAAACAGAAATAATATGTTACCTTAGCGAAATGGACCTCTCTTGCCCACAACCCCTGTTATGGAGACATCCATTGGTAATCATGACCCTTCATCACCTATCAGACGGCTCATATCAATAGTTGATGAAATTAGTGGTTTTTGTACAACAAATAATATGAATAAATTCCTAAAAAAATATTTTCTACATTTATACATACCCTGTGACCAAATAATGTTTGTAATTGTCAATTTCATATAATTTCATCAATATTTGTTCATTAAAATTGAGCTAACAATTATGGACCGTTCATTTTCGTATGAGTAATCAACGGTCGATTTGCAATGAAATAATTCCAAATTAGTTTTCAAATGATCAAGAGAAAACATTGAACGTAACCAACAAAAAAAAATTGAAGTTTTGATATGTCGAAGCTTCGATCTAACGTGAAGTGTTTGTGGCTCTACGATGTTTGTATATTCCGTCGGCTTGATGGATAGGTAAATGAACATAAAATTTCATCAAACTTACATACAATGAAATGAATGTGATACTCTTCAATTTGAACGGTTCCGATCGACCATCGGGCAACGTATACTTGTGGATCTTCATTGACTCACACTACGAGAGTTCATGTTCTATGTTGATGCTTGAAGGATGTGAGTTATTCATGCAACAAGCATGTTATGCTATATATATTTTTTTGTACAAATAATTTAGTAATTCATAAATATGTTTGTTAATTTCATTTATTTTGTTTGAAATTTATTTATTTTTGATAAATTTAAATTCACAACTTTTCGTTAATTGTCTAAATTTCGCTAAATCACGTAAGTTACTAACCTTTTCTAATAAATAGTATTTTTTCATAAAACTATAACAACTAATTTTTTAACAATGCCACGGTTAACTAAAAAATATTAAATATCTAACAAAATTAAATATGGTACAACTTTCAATTCTTATGTAAATTAAACCATGATAAAGTTTTCAAATGAAATTTATTTCATTCCTTCTCATTTTTCCCTCACAGAGTCAACTTATTACATATAAAAATTCAATTAAAATAAATAAACATAATTATTAAACATATTACAAAATTTACAAAATGCAAAAATTTGTATTCTTAAATAAAATAAACTATAATAAATTACTTTTAAACAAACAAGTGTAATTAATTTACATCTCCCTCTCAATTTTCCCTCACAGAGCTGTGAAATTTCAGGCGATTTTATTTGCAGAGCAATTTTGATTTCATGCAGCACATAGCCTATAGCCCTATATAATTTAAAGAGTGTCCAATATATTTAACAAACTACATGAAGCTAAAGCTGCTCTGTTAAAATATGTACTTGAACGAAATTTTTTTCCTCTCCCATCACAAGTGGAGAGCATTTCGCCCCTTTTTAGGTCACGATTTCGCCCTCAATTCTACTCACTTTTGACGTTCCCTCCTAATTTTTCCTATTGCCGCTCTCACCAAACCCTCCCAGTCTAATCCCACCAAACCTAATCCCCTAAATGGCGACGGCGTCTCCCCTTCCCAAGCATTGGAGAGTACCCTAGATCGGTGTCTCCCTCAAGCCGTTCGTCACTGTCGCCTCCTCTTCCCAATTCCTGTCAAATGTCATCGGCCGATCTCCAGGCAAAGCTCAGCGATCCGGTGAAACTACATGTTTGCCATGGTGACTCTTATTCTCTTCCTCGTTGTTGCCTCTCTTTTTTTCTATTTCAAAGGAGAGGTCCGCCTTATTGTATTTGTGTTAAATTTTGGGTAACCTTAATTTTTCTGATTTTTTTAATTTGTGCTTCTTTCTTTTGCATAAATGGGAGCAAGTTGGACTAATCTGGTACAAATAGGAGATTTCTAAGGAGCCAGGTTCAAATTTTTCTTCTATTTTGGATGGACACTATATATGCGGTTTTGTTGACATAATTTTAGTTGGCGTCATTAGTAAAAGGAATATATGCTTGGTAATTAGAAAAGCATCAATTGGAAAATAATCAATTTCAAGGGTCCGAACTAAAAGGAATATATGCTTGGTAGATGTTTCCAGAGAAAGATACCAGAACTATTTCAAAGCCGGTACCAAAGGACATGTATCAAACAAGTCAGACATAAAAAAATCAAAATGAACACAAGAGCACACGATTATAATTGCTAGAATAGAGACAGTGAATTCAGAAATCACATTCTTTCATTGATTGTAAATTGTACCAGACTCCCTTATTTATAGTTACTGGTATTCATTCATTTATACAAAGTCAGAAATGTTTTTTTATTCATAGCTACTGGTATCCATTCATTCACTTCATTTTTTGTTATTGTTTTCCGATAAAAGGCAAGGGATATCAAGTCAGAAAGGGTACTGTATGAAAGTACACTTTCAGCTTTAAGAACAATTAAATGTGAAGAAGGCTTGAGGGGTTTATACAGGTAATATGATTTTACCAATCTAGCTAAAGTTTTAATAGTCGGCCGATTTGTTAATTTAGACTCAATAGTTGGTTGTTGGATTGCCAAATGTGCGGTCCCTGCTCTCACTACACTTGTGAATAGAACTGATGTTGTGCCTTCTTTTTCTTTAGTCTCGGCCACTCAGATGCGTGCTTAGGTACTACCATTCTTGTTTTTGTTGTTTTGTTTGTATTTAGAGGTGGATGTTGCTCTCTTACTGTGCTCCTATAAATTGTCAAAATATCACTGAAAATATTTCTTATATATGTTGAGGGTAAACAATCTGACTTCTCATTGTTTCTTTAGGTTTTTATATGGTTTCTATATTATTCTTATTCCAGTTTGGGGTTAAAAAGAAGAAGAAGGGGGGAGGGGGTGGGTGGTGGGGTGGGGTGGGGTTGGGAGCTTATGCAAGATACAGTCTTTTGGATTAACTCTTTAATTATTTGGGATCTTTGGGCGAGATTTAATTGTTCTTCAATTCTCAACATTGCATTAACTCTTTAATTATTTGGGATCTTTGGGCGAGATTTATTAGATGATGCCAGTATTGACGTATTGTACATGAATGGTCGAAGTTTTGGATAAACTGGTTATGTTGCTTTGCTTTAAGGATGTCCTTTTGCTTGGGATGTAATGAATTAATTATGCCTTGTAAAGGAGTTAGACTGCTTTGCCTTTTGCATCTTTTTTTTTTATATATATTCTTCCATTATATTGCCACTGATAATATATATGTTTGTATTCTTTGCTTAGAGAGAAAAGGGGGGCAAGAAATGCTTGGAGATCAAAGCTGCCATGTAACAGTGACGGTAATAATCAATATGTTTGTTTCAAAAATCTTCACTTAGGAGACAATAGAAATGAATTCAAGAAACTGCTAAACAAAAAATGCACTCCTAATAGGCAGGGGGTAGGTAGCTAGAGATGCAAATATGTTGTCAAAAGCAATACTATAAATGTTTTTGTTAGAATGTACTTTATTGTGAATTAGATTTCAGTTCTAGCTTGCATGCAAGTTAATATGGACTATGTTCCTTTTTGCAGCAATACAGTCTTTTGGAATTGAGAGAGAGAGAGAGAGAGAGAGAGAGCATATTACAACTTGGAATTGATATATGTTTTTTTTTCTCTATTAATAGTGGTATCCTTCCTTCTTTAGTCGGAGTTAGCCATGCAGCAATCCAGTTTTCAGCTTAGAGAAATTTAAATCTTATCTTGCTAAAACAGGTAACATCTTTTTGTTCTTTTTGTTTTTTTTTCTGCACATGAGTTCTTTTTGTGTGGATTATTTTCTGGCCATTTCAAGTTACACAACTTTTTTCTGCACTGAGATGCTGCTTTGTAATACTTGGCACTGATGAACAGTTGAACACCAATGATACCAAGAGAAAATAATATTTGATAGGTGTACAGTGCCAGTAATGTGGCAAGAAATAAGAATTTGTTTCTTTGTATATTTATCTGTTGGTGTAGTGTTTCTTGTGGATATCTAATAAATTAGGAATTTGCATAATACTTCGGTTATGCTTTAGAAATTTTCAATAAGTCTGGGTATCCAGTAAATTGAAGCAAAACATCTTGTATGCAAATTTAACAATTTCTCTCTAAACAGATGCATGCACAGAACTTGCAAAAAAAGATGATCCCTTTATTACATACTAAAGCCCACACTGCCATGCACTAAATGGGGTTTCTACAATCTACAACTATTCTTTTGGGTCCAGGCACAAGTTCATTATATTAATGTGGTTGTTATGCTTTTTTATTTTTGGTACAATACATGCTTGATAACAGTATGTTGATTAATGCTTAATTGCAATGTGTTGTTATTTATGATTATTTAATTTTAAATGTAAATAATTTAATGGATGAGAATTGGCTTCGTACCGGGTGGTACAATATTGGTATTGGATTGTAGAATTATAAAATGATAATTTTATTTTTAATTTTTGATTAATTATTTCCATCGCAACATCGAAGCAGATTAGTACCTAAATTATCCTAGCAATTAACCAGGTGGGACCCACATTCATACATATGCAATTAATCATGTGGGGCCCACACTCGCTGCCTATGCAAAAAACTAGATGGGACCCACGGTCTCTGGCCATGCAATTAATGTTGTGGGACCCACATGATTTACCCTTGCAAATACTCACATGGGGCCCACGCTTCTATCCTTGCAAATACTCATAGGTTAGCCTTGCAAATACCAAGATGGGACCCACGCTTCTATCCTTGCAAATACCCACAGGCTAGCCTTGCAAATACATAGATGGGACCCACGCTTCTATCTTTGCAAATACTTAGATGGGTCCCACGTTTCTTTCCTTGCAAATACCTACATGGGTCCCACACCTTTATCCTTGCAAATACTCCAGCCAGGCACCAACTCTGAAAGTTTTTGCATGCGTGGTTGTTGCATGGGAAAGCGCATGCAACAACCCAGGATAAGGTAGTTGCATGGGGGAACAAGTAGTTGCATGGGTGACCAAGCAGTTGCAACGGGGCTTTACGCATGGGTAGTTGTTGCATGCGGAAGCGCATGCTAATGACGTTTTTGGGGCTTGTTGCATGGGGCCGCCCATGCAACAAGCCATTTTACTCCCCATACAACAAGTGAAAATTCTGGTAGTGCCTGTTTGAGCTATATACTTCACAGTATTACTATTAAAATTTGTAAATTAACAGTTTTGGAACAGTTGCGGTCCCCATATGTCGTTTGAGTGGTCCCCTAATTAATGCGGGTACAATTATTTTAGGAAAATTCATATATCATATGTAGTTCATTGTATAGGTATAAATACTTGCTCTGTTTGAGCTATATACTTCACAGTATTACTATTAAAATGTGTAAATTAACAGTTTTGGAACAGTTGCGGTCCCACATGCCGTTTGAGTGGTCCCCTAATGCGGGTACAACACGAGAATTTTTCAAAAAAAAGATGCGGGTACAGTTATTTTAGGAAAATTCATATATCATATGTAGTTCATTGTATAGGTATAAATACTTGTCCTGTTTGAGCTATATACTTCACAGTATTACTATTAAAATTTGTAACAAAATTATAGTTTTGGAATAGTTGCGGTCCCTACAAGCAGTTATAGCAGTTTAGGTGTGGGTACAGTGCGGGTACTGTTGTGTGAGTACTCATATCAGCTTCCTTATATTTAACCTAATGAAAAATATAGATTTTGTCCCGTATAGAGCATAATTTACTTATATAACATTGATTTACCTCTTATGTTTCGCCTAATTTAAAACTAATTTTCTTAAACAACTAAAACCAAAGAAACTAATATTAATAATTTATAAATGGCCGAGCAATCAGTAATATGCCAAGAATATGCGGCCCCTTGGAACCGGCCCATGGGCTGAAAGACCTTCGTGGACAATGTACTCTGGAACTTTGTGTTAAAATTATTGTGAGTACTTCTGTGATGCTTTCTTTTGTAGGTTTCTTTCCAAAGGGATATTTCTTGCCTGACAATAAGTTGCACAAAATTATCACAGAAGATCAACCGTATATTTTTTAATGAAAAAGCATGATCAGTTTTCTGAACTTTTCAACTACGACTTCTTTTGGAATTTCAAGCTCTCTTCCAACCTAATCTAAAACAATCGAGGAGGAAGAAATGGTGAAACATTGATTAAAGCTATAAAAATCCTTCACGCCTATCCGATGAGTTGACTTTGCCCATCGAACAGAATACATCCCTTTCTCCCTCGGTTGCAACCAATAAAATATAAAAGATTTTCATAATCCCAAATAGAAAAATGGCATCAAATGGTTTTCAAATTGGTATTTCCCACTTTTTATACTTCCATTTCTGGCTTTTGGGGGGCCACAAAGGCAAAGCGATGATGCTCTTCCATATCTCCACTGCTGATCAAAATTGGAGGAGACAACGATCAACCAAGTAAGAAAATTTTTCAAGTAACAAATATTTGATACTGGCTTTTTTAGCTGTGGTGCGCTGGTGATTGGCTATGGAAGAATCAGCAGAGAGAGGAAAAGTAAGTGCTAGCGGAACAGGCAATGGAAACGGAAACGGAAACGGGAAAGGAAAGGGGGCAGTGGGGCCCAACTGTCAGACTAAGAAGATGGAACAGGGAAAGCAACATGTGCTTGAGGTATATGAAGAGGTGCTCAGAAACCTCAAAGTGGCTGGCGTGCCAGAGTTCACGAAGCCAGGGTTTGCCAAAGAACTGTGGGACCACTTTCATCGCCTCCCGGCAAGGTAGACCTCTTCCTTTTTTTTGACGCCCACAACCTGTTCGACAAAAAGAATTTGTGTTAAATTGCTTTTATGGGTGCATTGGTCTAGGTATGCCATGGATGTCAATGTGGAGAAAGCAGAGGATATTTTGATGCACATGAACTTGCTAGAGGATGCAAGGAATCCTGCAAAACAGCCGTCTTTCTTGGTCAGAGTAGTTAATGTAAGGATCTTTTTTTTCATTTTGTATTTTCTTCACTTTTACTTTTATAGAACTAAATCGTGCAAATTTTACTTGTATTGTCAGCTCTGTTGACGAATTATTATTTTTAGCTTTTGAATTTAAATAGTGGCTTAAACAGGTGCATTCTGGTACGGTGCACACAAAAAAAAAGTGTAATTGTTGTGCTGAATTATGTTATCTTTATACTGCTACTGTGCATACAAAAAAATAGTGTAATTGTTGTGCTGAATTATGTTATCTTTCTTTTTCTTCCTTTTGCTTCCTTAGGTGTCGCCAGATGAGGATGATACTCCTAGTGATACAAATAAAAGAAGGTTAACTCATATTTGAACATTGTTATCAAATAAAATATTTACTTTCTTAATACTCGTTTAATTTAGTTTTTTTATCTGTAGTATCCATCCTTCACCATCTTTTGATACATCCAAACTGAGGGATTTGGTTCGTCAGGCGAGCATATCTCAAAACCATGATGAAGGAACCGATTCAAATCCTTTACCTTTTTTAAGGTTTGTGTGGTTTAATATCTTATATTACAAGATATTTTTAGTATAATAATTTTATTTAGGGTATCTGGTATATTTTTTTACCATAATATGATCTATAAACAAGTGGTCCATTCTCAATTTCATCTAGACCCCAGAAAAAGGGAACGGGGGCACAACAGGAGATTGATACAATTGACTATCTTTTATTTTAACATTTACAAAATATACAGGCTTATGCATGAAATTACCTTTGCGTCACAGGACAAGCCAAAGTTTCTTAATCAGGTACTTAATTGGTTTCCTCATGAACTTTGGAAGTTTTCAGAAGTTTCAGAAATTGAAAGATTAATTCATTGTTATAGTTTATTTGGTAGGGTTTGTTTTAGGCCCTACTATTCATAGGTGGTCCTTTTACAATCTCAACTTGTTAAACAAGAATTGCCATTTGTTGATTATTTTCCCTGACCATGTCAAATAGTGAGCTGCAGGTTTAATTTTTTTTTTTTTTTTTTTTATAGGTAAAGTAGAATCAATTATCCAAAGGAAATTTCTTTCATTTATTATTGATTTTTCCGCAGATTACGTGCCTGCTTGGTGATCTTAACCTAAACATCGAAGAAGCACATGCATTTTCAACAAATGAGGGTTTCTCATTAGATATTTTCATTGTTATTGGATGGCATCGTGAGGTGTATATTCTTTTCTTTAGATTAAATAGACCAAGTAAATGATCCTTATCTTCAAATAGTCTTCCTGAAAAAAGTCATGTTATTGTATATTCCAGTACGTTGCTCAAATTTTATCCTATCCTTGTCAATTAATTTTAGGGCACTACATACACTACATACTTTTAATGATTTCTAAAAAAAATTAATATGCTTATTTAGGGAACAATATGGCAATGTTTATAAGTATTGTTACCTTTGATTTTTGGATATTTTTGACGATCAAATAAAAAACCCATTTGTTGTTTGTAGGAAACTGAACAGCTGACTACAGCTATAGAAGAGAAAATCAAGAACATCAAGGTAATTTTCTGTGTTTGTGTGTGTGAGAGAGAGAGAGAGAGAGAGACTGTGATATACCCTTGGCAGCCACTGCCAAGATTTTTCAAAAGAAGAGAGAGACTCTGGTTTTTATAATAGTTTGCTCTTTTGCAACCAAAAACATACAGAGACATTTCACTACTGTACCAGTTACTGTCATTGGTAAAGACCACCTCTTATTATACCCACTAATGCTGCAATCCTTGTAATCATTTTCATACAAATACACCTAATTCATGACAATTTTAAGCCAGGTTACTGGCAAGAAGCAATCAAGACATTAAATCATGCAAATCTTGCAAATCGAATAAAAATGTGTTTTATTTTTTTATCCTCTAAGGAGCAACAACTGGAAGCAAAGAAATCAACGCTTCAGATAGAAGATGCTGAACATCATACGTCTGAAGAATATGTCAAGAACCAGCACCCTCCTATTCCTGATCATATAAAAATACCATTTGATGGCACAGACGAGTGGGAGATTGATGTGAAGTGCCTTAAATTTGGAAAAAAAGTGGCGTCTGGCACATATGGCGATCTGTATGTTTTTTCAATGGTTGTCATTCTAATTCACCACTGCCACTTTAATAAATTTTTTTACCTTCTTTTTTTCTTTTGCTTTTGTTTTCTTAATATGCAGTTATCGTGGAGTATATTTTGGCCAAGATGTAGCCATTAAAGTTATCAAGGATGACCGTTTGAATGATAACATGGTGCGCGAATTTGGTCACGAAGTGGGTATTTTGAGGTTTGTTTTTCAATTTTATCAAGAATGATTTGATTGATTGTTTACAACCTTATTTAGTTGCTTAACCAAAAGAAGGAAAGAATTTGAGCACTCTCTTACAAAAAATAAAAGAAGAAGATATGAAACCAACAATGACCCAAAAGAGAGATTCTGAACGGTCAAATCTATATTTTATCTTTTTTCACCTTAAAAATGATCTGCGAACTAATTTCATGATTAAATTGCTGTGCCAACTCCTTTTATGTAACAATATTAATTAACTTTTCCAGAAAGGTTCGTCATAAGAATGTTGTGCAATTTATCGGTGCATGTACCAAACTCCCAAATTTATGCATTGTAACTGGTAAGTTCAAAAGTTATATTTGCATCTAGTTCCTGGCGTATATTTCGTACTATTTCTTGACAGTACTTCTATATACTTCTACCAGAGTTTATGTCAGGCGGCAGTTTGTATGATCATCTGCACAAACACAAAGCTGTCATAAATCTTCCTACCTTGATCAGAATTGCACTTGACATAGCAAAAGGGATGGACTACTTGCACCAACATAATATTATTCACCGTGACCTGAAAACTGCTAACATTCTCATTGATGACAAAGAGGCAAGTAAATGTAGCAATATATTGGGGTTCTTTGCAAACACAACTGACCAATAGTTTACTTTATATGCATATAATAACCAACATTTCTAATACTTGAATATCATTCAAATTGTCTGAGATGTTTAGATACACCTGACATGTAAAATGATATGGGGGATGTAATTACCATTTACTTTTGACAAATCAAACTATTGTGAAGCGTATAGATGATTGTAATTGCTTTTTTTTTTCATTTTATATGTATTAGTAATGAGGTGGTTTGTTGAGTAGAATACTAGAACATGAAATAACCATGGGCAATTTGGTCATTTATGCTTGCCAGAACCTTCTTTTAAACAGTTAGGTGATAATTGCAAATAACCTATGTTCAAGTGCTTGGTGTTAGCTTCAAATGTGAGAAATGCTGGATTCTATATGCATGCACACATAATCAAAATGTGCTTCTCTTTATCCAGCTTTGTAATTCTAAACTTGGTACAAATTAAACAGATAGTCAAAATCGCTGATTTTGGAGTAGCGCGAGTTAAATCGACATCTGGTGTGATGACAGCTGAAACTGGTACATACCGTTGGATGGCTCCTGAGGTATGCTATTCATTCTGGTGCATTCATGCTTCGTAATGATAATATTTTTCTTTGCATATTTCGGGCACAAGATGTGGAGTTTATACTTGGTGGTTTTGTGTGTAGGTTATAGCGCATACGGAGTATGATCACAGAGCTGATGTGTTTAGCTTTGGAATTATGCTATGGGAATTGCTCACAATAAAGGTACATCGATTTACATTCTTGAACTCCTAATTTATAATTTATGTTCCATGATAAAATCCTTCTGAATACCTATTAACATTTCTTGTTTATAATTTCTGTTGAATGATAGATTCCTTATGAATACTTAACTCCTCTACAAGCAGCAATCGGCGTTGTTCAAAAAGTATGGCTTCAGTTTAAACCATAATTGTCATCTCTTCATTAGTTTTTTTTTTTTTTCTTTTTTAAAGTTGAACTCTTTATTTTTTGTTCTTTGATTTTTCAAGACAAAATTGAATGAAATGTCATGTGCAGGAGTTGAGACCTATAATACCAAAAGGCACTAATCCAGAATTAGCTAAGCTCATGGAGAAATGCTGGCAGCAAAGGCCATCTGAACGCCCTGATTTTGCAACTATTATAAAAGATCTTCAACATATAGCCAATGAGGTTTGTTTCATAATTTTTTTGTTCTTTAAAAACATTTCATATCTGGATGTTGAACTTTACTTTATTACTTATAAAAAAAAAAAATTCTTTTATGGAACAGGTTGGGGTCAAAGCTGAAGAACATCACAAATTGGGGTTTCTATCTCGTCTTAAATTGAAGTAAGATCATGTAAATGTTCTTCGTATGTCCTGGCGTTTGGATTGTGTTCACTTTCTTCAAGGATATGGTGTTACTGTGTTTGGATTTATAAAATATCAGAATTCTTGGTCTGTAGGCAATTGCTGTTGTTGATTGAGAGCCTCGACTTTGTACATGTTTTATGGTTGAGATGCTCATATGTAGCTTTTTGTTTCTCTTCTTGGGTGTTGTAACGTGTAATCTAATTTGTTTTTGTTTTCTTATATTCTTTCAAGAGAATGCGCTTGCTTCTTTCTACCTCACTATTGAGGATTCTGTGATTGATATAAGATCAACCACCGTGGCTGCTTTAATTTGTACATCAAATTTTGGAGTAAGATAAAATGTATTAATGTACAACAAAATAAGCGGGTGCGCAATCAACAAATCATGATGTAAATACAAATTGGGAAAATTTCTAGTGTGCCCATGTAAACCTCTAAAATAGCCAATATCCCCATCAAAATATCATAATATCTATTATCCATTTATCCCCATTGAAACTTAACATTTTATCCAATATCCCCTTTTATTTGTCTAGTCTTTTATTTAACTATTTTAAAATTTAGATTGACAATTATACCCTTCATTTCAAATTCTCCTCTTCTCTCCTCTCTCTCTCTCTCTTCAATTTTGCACGGAAATTGGAAGCAGTAGTGTAAAAAGGACAAAATAGTTTTCCTATTGCTGATAGTGTTTGCCTTTGTGGTAAATTTGGAAGTATAGTACCGGAAACAAAGTAGACAGTTTTTAGTTTGATTTTATTTAAATTACCAATAATTTAATCGACCTTCTTTTGAAATACAATAAGTATTTGGCTGACTTGCAAGAGAGTTATTGAATCAATTACGAAAGGCATCACTGAAAATCAACTCTCCAAATTTTCTTTAAAGGGAATTTTTGGAAAATGGAGCAAGGGTCCAGCCCCTATTCGTGTCTTCAGAGGAAATTGAAAGGCATCACTGAATAGGGTCCAACCTCTATTCGCAACTAGTTGCAGTATTTTATGTTTTTTGAATTTTTTTTTCTCTCTCAAGGCGTAGGCGTAAAAAAATGAATTTATACATGAGATCCGAAGAAGCAGACAAAAAATAATAAAATTTACATCCTGACTCAAGGATACGAGAGTTTATCACCTATTCCATCCTTGGGTCAGATTTTAGTGTTAGGTTTAATTTCAACATTTGGAAAATCCCACCAACAAAGGAGAAAGAGGAGAGTTTGAAATGAAGGGTATAACTGTCAATCTCACTGTTAAAATAATTAAATAAAAAACTAAATAAATAAAAGGGGATATTAGATAAAATGTTAAGTTTTAATGGGATATTGGATATTATAATGTTTTGATGGGGATATTAGCTATTTTAGAAGTTTACATGGGCACACTAGAAATTTTCCCAATACAAATTCATCTTGTATGAAGGAAATTAATTTTTTATTAGGCAAATATTTACAACACCAGGCGTGTGGTTATGCATTCGGTAAGAAATAAATCTCATATGTTTTCATCTAGAACGCTCAATTGGAAGTTCATTCTGAACCCATGCAGAATATCCACCTGCCAAATCCACTACAGCTCTAAAACCCTGAAAAATTCAAAGAAATCCCAAAAGAGAAACAGCCTAAATATGCAGAGAATTCACATACAGAAAACATTGGAACGATTGAATTATCTAATTGGCTGGTATGACAAACTAGTACCAAGTTACATTGCAGGTTGCAACAATCAAATAAGCCAAATTATTCACTTGATTTCTCAAAACGTTTCACCTTACCTTGACCAGAAATATGCAACTAAAAACAAAACAAACCCACAAAATAAGGGAACTCAAATTGGTCAAGTAATTGGTTGGATAGAATGACTGGTACATTGGTCATGTTATCAATATCTATGGTATCAGGCTGAAGTCGGTAAAACTAAACAAACAACAAAACAACAAGAAACTTGAACCAACTTACTGCAGAATGGAGTTCAGTTGCAGCCATAAGTGACCTTTTCCCACTTTGGCATCCCTATAGATCAAAAGAGGAATAGGTTTCACAAAATCAGAATAGAAGTTGAGAAAGGACAGCCTATAAGAGGAAAAGTGGTCTGATAATATCACATACAACTATGATTTCGCTATCTTGAGAAAAAACTGAGGAAACTTGCTCCAAAAATTTTGGATTCTTTGACATCCCTGCAAGAAAAATTACATATACCAACAGGTGGTTGTCAGAAAACCATAACCTTTTAAAATTGTATAAGAGCTTTGCTTCTAAATACCAATGTTTTTTTTTTTTTTTGCATTTCTAGTCTATCTTGGTACTTTCTTCTGATTTCTTTGCATTTTTTTTTTCAAGTGATATAATGGATAGAAGAAGTGCCAATATAATTACCTGATCCAACTTTAAACATGTATGGGATATTTATTGCTCCCGCTGGATGTCCAGCCTTAAATTCATCTTCAGTCCTATTAACCACAATTGAAAAGTATTTCACCAATTTAAAATAACGTTTTACAAATATTCAACATAATTAACTCAGAATTGCAACCTAAGAATTGCTAAATTTTAAAATTTAGCTAACTGTTAAATTTTATCCAAAAACTTGGCTTGTTACATGACCTAAGAATCGCAACCTCAGACAACAAGCCCAAATTTTAGCAGATTAGTGTGTCATGTCATATTTATAATATTCAATTATTCAAAACAATCTATATATATTCATCCATAGCCTGTTCAACTATCAGTAGTGTACAACAAAATCTTTATTCCCCAAATAGGGTTCAGTTTACCCTAATTGTTCAATTAAGCTTAATTAAGCCTCTAGTCGACCAAATTAGATCAATATGTCCTCCAGACAGTAAAAAAGAAATCAATGCAAGAAAAAACAAAGTAAAGAAGCTTTGAATTGCAAAGGCCAATGTTTAATATATTACCTAACATCAAGATACCGGTGCCCTGCCTGAAGAAGCTCATTTGCAACACGAACTGGTACTGATGTGGGAACTTCTAGTTGTACTGATTCTGGGCCAGAACGCAAAGACCAATTCTTCACATCACACCTATTCACACATGTATTAGTGTATTACTACTATAAGACAAGCAATTTCTCAAAAAAGGAAGTTCTTGAAGGAAATTAACCCAATCTATACCTCACAGAGGTGGTACTCCATTTCTTCATACGGATAACTTGGTGCTTAGGCCCCTGCAGTCTCAAACTTGTAGAGTGATTTGGCTGTAATCTATGGATTAAGGTGCAAAATACAATTACAAAAAAGGGCAAAATTGTAAAATTACCCATATTATTTCTTTTTACAATCTAATTGGTAAATAGTTAAATTTGATATAGTGCCATTGACCTGAGTTCATCTTTGCAAGTGTTTTTGTGGATACTTAGCAAAAACAATTACGTAAAAGTAATACATTGTCATGACTCATGAACATGCTGTCTCTTTCTCTCAAGTTTGATCCTCAAGCTTTGAGGTTTCGATACCACTAAGAATCAAACTAATATTTATTTTCATAATACAATAAGGGGAAAATTTATCCGCAACGGTAGAATCTCCACTCCAAACACACTTAGTCTAACCTGGACGAAGATGGAGGAGCAATGAGAAGAGGGAAAGAGACGCCACTGACAAGTCGAGCCATTAATTAATGTATCTTCTCTCTTCTTTCTTAAATTGATTTTTTTATTTTCTTTTGGTAAGGAAAAGCGTGGTTGCGTGTGATGGGAGTATGGTATGGTTAGCTAGAGCATGCTCGCTCGACAAATATATCTCTGTGGTTTGTTGCTGCGGCGTTGAGGGAAACGAGAAAGAGACAAGGATCGGAAGTGGATATATTTAAAACTGACAGGACACGTAAATCTCTACGTGGCATCTTTGTGCACAGCCGTTGGATGCTGTGTGGATGTAGCATGAGTAGCTGATAATATGGTTTCAATTGGGTAATAGTTTTATTTTCTAGAAAATCTTGCTATAGTTACCCATAGCCATAGAGCGGATTTCTCCTGTCCTCTCTCCTCTGGGGTCTGGGCAATAAATAAAAGCCTATGCGGCAGCGCTATATCACAACATATGCTACAGACAATCTGCCGCATAGAATCCTCACCTCGGGACCGCCTGGACTATGTTTTGGATTGGCTCGACTCAAGCAAGTGACTCGGATAAGATTTTGTTATTTCTGAGGTGTCCATACTACAGAAAATGCACAAAGCGTTGGCCCAGTATCTTGGGCCTCATTCCATTCTATCTGTTGTAGTTGTGGATTTGAGTGGCGGTGAACTTAACAAAGCCCAACAACACCTTACATCGCTCTTTATTCGCGTGTTAAAATAAAATTTATATACTACAGGAGAATCCTTTTTTTTTTTTTTGTGTGTTTACAATGGTTGGAAAACAAATATACTACTTGGGGAAAAACATTAAAAGCATCCAACATGGTATCTGGAAAAATCTTTTAGACTTTGTGAACAATTTATTTAACATGGAGAAGATCTGTATGCATTTTAATAGAAAAAGATTACAAGGCACATAATGTGAATTTTTTATTATTTCAAAAACTCAGCAGTGCAACAGAGTTTACAATTGCATTCAACTCTCAATTATACAAACTAAACTCTTTGCAAACATAATCATGAACATTATACATAGAAGCAAACATATATAATCAGGTATCCCATAAAATCTCAACAGTTGGGTCCGTTAATACCACACTTAGCTGGTAATTTCTTAACTTGGGCAACATTAACCCCCAAAAGAGGAATCAAGTAAGAGTGCTGGTACGAACATAAGCAGTTTAGATCAGCGGTTTGAACATTACTGCAGCATTTGTCTGTCGGTGGCGGCGGGTGCGTTCCTCTTACTGCCGGTAGACAAGCCTCGATTCCCTCGTCATTCACCCTACAAAAGCTCAAAGCAGACACCGCATTGTGACTCATCATAAGACAAGACAGCAGCACCATCACAATTGCCAACTTAGGGAAGGAAAGGAGCACCATATTGCAAATAAAATCAAGCTACGTACTTTTATCTCAAATTTTGTTTGTGGAATATCAACACAGTAGTTCTAATTTTGAGATTTGAAATGGATAGTGGGAATATATATATAGAGAGAGAGAATAGATGGAGGTTATGTTATTGCGATTTTGGTTCAAATTAATATTTATGTTTGAGGTCAAATTAAAATGTATTTGGTCCTTTTTATGGTAATTGTATTAAACAGAACCAACAAATTAAAGCAGTTTATTTTGTTTATCAATTTTGTTGTATTGGTGCATTTAGACCTTTAATTTTCACTTGCTTATTTTAGCATTAGAGAGGATAAATTAGAGTAGTTCGTTAGCTGACTGTATGAACAATTAACTTAATAAAATTTCAACCATTTTCTAATTTGAAGTCCTGGGCAACAATTTTGTTTGGCAACAGTTTCGTCTAGGCCCAGATATTTGTCTTAACAATTAAGTTCAGGTCGACTTTGCAGCTTATGTGAAGATTTTAAAAATAAAAGTTTAGGTACTACTTCAACAAGTTTGGTAAATCCGACATGAATTTATGAATTTGTTTGTTTAGACCTTGATTAATTTGTATGGTTTATATTTCATACTTGCTTCTTGGTTTTAAGTGTATTTAATTAATGATAACCAAAATTTATGCTAATTGTGCTTGAGTTCACATCACTTAATTAATTATATTACAAACATGTTATGCAAGTAATTTCTAATTTTAATTTGACACATGTACTTTAACAAGACACAAATTAACTAATATGAAAGTAATCGTAACAACAACTAAATCAAAATCCAACAAATAATTCAATTGATACATTTATTAAGACAGACTTCTAAAATGGTCTTGAGTTCAAAAAAATATTTTTAGTTAGATGCGGTCCGTCCTATCAGAATCTACACGAATATCAAAGCGGCTTGTCACTTGTGCATTCCACCTTGGGTCGGATTGATCCGGATTCTGATTGAACGGTCCGGATCTAAACATAAATATTATGTTACCTCAGATTAAGGATATGGAATGCTTGGGGTTAGGCCTGCTAATGGGCCGGATCAAACTCAAAACTCGGTCCGGCTCTATCAACCTTCATTAAAGGTCCAACTCGGACTCAGATAAAATATGAAGAAAAAAGTCCGGCTCGACTTGGTCCATTTGATCCTCCCGGCTCGACCCAAACTCGGCTTGGCCCGAACTCGGCTCGTTAATAAAGAGTCCCTAATAAATAGTCACTGAATTTATCCCTCCAGCCCATAAAGATTGAAGACAGCAGTTTTAAAGATGGTACTTTTTGAAAAACTTAAAAAGTAAATATTACTTGTTATACTCATTGCATCATGCATGCTTTGGTTTGTTTATATGTACAGTAGTACAATGTATTAATTTGTAAAATGTTTATGATAAAGTCGTGAAGTTTATCTATATTATTTATATGGTCTGATCTCCAACTTAAAAAATGTACCAGTTCAGTAAAAGAAAAGGTTCTCTTACAAAAAAATATGTAAAATTGTTATAGATCATGTATATATATATAGTCATATATATTACAATATGTGCAGATTCGATTCGCAAAGAGATTCGACTCGCAAACTCGGCTCGGTTCGACTCGGATCGACTCGGTTAGATTAGTGATGATTATTTTGAGTTTGGGCCGAGTTTGGACTAAACTCAAATTGAGCTCAACTCAATTCGACTCATTCAAGAGCCCAACTCAAAGTCCATGAGTCGGCCCGACTCGTTTAGCGGGCCTACTTGGGGTTTGCGTTTTTTGTGGGAAAATCTATGTTGACAAGATTTTTTTCTTTCTCTTGATGTTTTGTATATTTTCATCTTCATGCAAGCTCCTTTTATTGGTAATAAAATTTCTTTAGTAAATTTTCGGCCTAGTTCCAGGGAAAAAGGGACAGCTTACATTTGTCCTTTTTCTGTTTAATTTTGACCTAGAGGCTAGAGTGACTGAGACAAGACGGTAATTGATTTTGAAATATGCTTGTTAGATGTCAGAAATTGGCATGGGACCCTCAGTGCAGTGAGCCATATCAGAAAAGGGGTGTCTGAAAAGCCCTTGTAGAGCGACATGGAACCAAGATCTTGCCGAGTTATTTTTACTGAACCACCTCTTCAATTGGTAATTATCAGGTATTATCTCGTATTATAAATTTGTGTATATTTAATATTGATCTAGCTAGCTTACTGAAGCCAGCAGTGATCATGTAACTAGACCTTCACCAAGGTAACGAAAGTTTACTGCACCGTCGCCAGGGCGCCAGCACCTCCGCCAGGGTGCTACTTCCTCCGCCTGGCCGCTAGTGGCTCCGCCAGGCCGCAGGTGGCTCCGCCAGGCCGCAGGTGACTCCGCCGGTGCTGTCTCCGTCCGTTCCGCCGTGTCTCCTCCGCCTCTGTTCCAGGCCGCCGCCACCTAGACTCGGATCTGTTGCGACCTCCGCCTGATTCAGATCTGGCCTGCTGCGACCTCCACCTCTGATCTGTTCTGCCGAGCGTTGCTGACCTCCGCCTAGCACTGCTGCAACCTGAGCCGACTCTAGCAGCACCTCTCTCTCTCCGTTTTTTCTAAGGCAGCACCTCTCTCTCTCTCTTTTTTCTAAAGCAGCACCTCTCTCTCTCTCTTTTCTGAAGTCAACAGCCCCCCTCTTCTAAAGGCAAAGAACAAAGGGGGGGGTGTTCTTTGGGTAATTTGGCCGGCGTGGGGGGCTTATCCCCCATGAAACCCGAGAAGCGGGTTTGGATCCGGTTTGATCGGGTTTTTTGACTCGAATCTTGATGAGATAGATCAAGATCGGGTTAAGAAAGAGTGAGAGGATTGGAGAGTTGTTAAATCCAGATCTTGAGGGTGCAAGATTGGATCGAGGGAAGAAGGAGGAGGGATTTGAACTTCGAAAGGTGTGTGAGAATTCGATCTAGGTCCGATCAATGGCAGGGGAGAGTCCGAACCTAATGGAGGAGGTGATGAGGAAGCTGAGCGCCCCTGAGCTTCAGATGCTGATGCGAGCGTTCAGTATGGCTGCGAGCGAGAGCACACCGAGACCAGTACCGAGGGTAGACCTTCCACCGCTCGACAAGAAGCTCGATGGACCAGCTTCGTATTTAAGCTGGTCGCGTCGGGTAAGGTACACTCTGGAGGGGAAGGATCTCGAGGGGTACTTGACCGGGGACAAGAAGGAGCCAGCTGAGGGGTCTCCAGAGAGGGCAGAGTGGAAGTCCACTCACATGATAGTATACATGTGGCTTCTGAGTTCATTGACTCCTTCTATTGCATCCACAGTGGATGGCATAGATCGGGTCAAGGATGTCTGGGAGAAGCTGAAGAGGATTTATGATGGAGTTGGAAACAATCTGAGGGTGTTCCAGATTGAGAGGGAGATAGAGACAGTAGCGCAGGGAGATAGATCGATTCAGGAGTATGCCACAGATCTGGAGCGACTGTGGGCAGATTATGACCATTTCTCACCAGCCGCATGCTGCAAAGACCCTGAGTGCAAGAGAGGGGCGCGCGATACTCAGAGGAGGACTATGCACTTCATGAGGGGGTTGAACCCGGCATTTGAGCCGAGGTGTGCAGTGTTGCTAGCTCAGCCGCAGATTCCCTCACTGGATGAGACGATCTCGGCCATGATACAGGAGGAGAGCAGGATTAGGCTCCAGTCTGGTGCAGCAGGACTTCCAGGGGTGAAGTCAGCACTTGCAGTCTCCAAGCCAGGTAACACAGGGTACAGGGGCGAGACCCGAGAGTGTTACAACTGTGGTGAGGTAGGCCACTTGAAGCAGGCGTGCACTAAGCCACCGAAGGAGAGGAACTCAGGTGGTAGAGGCCAGTCTGGAGGTCGAGGTCGAGGCAGAGGTGGCCGGAGGGGTGGAAGAGGAGGCTACCAGGCACATCTGACGGTAGCAGAGGAAGAGAGTGAGGAGCCTGTGGTCTTTACTGAGGAGGATCATGAGTTTCTTGAGGCATTGAAGAGGAAGCAGAAAGCAGCAGGTGAGGGGAAGAGTGTGCTCGATGATGCGTCCACCTCATCTTCATCAAGGGGTAACATTGCTTCCTTTGCTCACTCAGCCACAGGTACTTGTGATACACTTGCTCTCACATCTATATCCACTACTAGATCACCAGATTGGATAGTCGATTCTGGTGCATCTCGACATGTGACTGGTGCTGCTAGAGAGTTTTCTTCCTATACTCACCTAGCAGTACCAGAGAGCATCCAGACTGCCGATGGTACGGCCCAGCCGGTGGTTGGTAAGGGTACCGTGCAATGTACCAACACTTTGACTTTGTCTAATGTTTTGCATGCTCCTTCCTTTCCTGTGAATCTCTTATCCATAAGTGCCATTATATCACAACTAAAATGTGTTGTTTTGTTTGATATTCCAAAGGTGATCTTCCAGGAGAAGGAGACCGGCAGGCGACTTGGGACTGGCACATGGCATAGTGGCTTGTGGTACCTGGATAGGGAGAGTATGGACTCGGCTCTTTCATCTTTTGTAGAGGGTACAGGAGGAGTTGGGAGGAGTGTGGAGGACTTACTGCTGCTTCATCATAGGCGCTTAGGTCATCCTTCTTTTTCTGTTTTGAGTAGGTTGTATCCGCCTTTGTTTGAAAAGGCTAATAAGGAGAAACTGGTGTGTGATGCGTGTGAGTTGGGGAAACACACTAGGAACTCATATTCTAGTTCTGGGAGTAGGAGTTCTTTTGCTTTTGACTTAGTGCATTCTGATGTATGGGGGCCTTGTCCCACAACTGCTGTGAATGGATTTAGATATTTTGTTTCTTTCATTGATTGCTTTTCTCGTGTGACTTGGCTTTATTTGATGAAAAATAAGAGTGATGTGTTTGCTTGTTTCAAAGACTTCCATAAAGGGGTTCAGACTCAATACGGTGCAGTTGTGAAAGTATTGAGGTCTGACAATGGGACAGAGTACACCAACAGGGCGTTTGGGGAGTACTTGTCATCCCAGGGAATACAGCATCAAACCACTTGCCCATACACACCAGAGCAGAATGGGGTAGCCGAACGGAAGAACAGGCATCTCCTTGAGGTCACCCGGAGTATGATGATATCAATGAAGGTACCAAAATACTTGTGGGGGCAAGCAGTCCTGACAGCAGCCTACTTGATTAATAGGATGCCCTCGCTAGTCGTGGATTGGAAATCTCCGATTGAGATGCTGAAAGGCAAGAATGGAGATGGTTTACCTCTCAAAACCTTTGGCTGTGTGTGCTTCGTGCAGGACAACAGACCAAATGTAGGAAAACTGGATCCAAGAGCTGTGAAGTGTGTGTTCGTTGGGTATTCAGCTACTCAGAAGGGGTATGTTTGCTGGAGTCCGGTGGAGAGGAGATTGTTTGTTAGTATGGATGTCACATTTCGAGAGCTTGAGCCATACTACTCCTCTCCGGTCACATCGCCCTTTGGGGACTCGCTCGATACAGGAGGTATGAGGCGAGAGGGGGAGGATGATAGTGGTAGTGAGAGGAGGATGGTGAGTGTGGGGGATATTCCTTGTCCGCTTGTGGAGTCGGCTGTGGTGCCGATTGTGGAGTCGGCTGTGGTGCCAGAACATGAGAGGACCGAACCAGAGAATGGTGGGACTCAGGCTCAGGGGGAGCTAAGGTGTACACGAGAAGAAGAAAGCAGAATGAGGGAGCAGTGCCTACAGTGCCACCTGTGCCGAGTCCCTTGTCCCTGCCTCCTCCGACTCCTGAGACACCAACACCATCCACCTCAGATTCAGAATACACAGGTGATATGATTCCTCTCTCTACTCCTCCCACTCCCCTATCGGTAAGGAGGACTTCTCGCAGCAATGCGGGAGTTCCTCCTGATCGATATGGCTTTCCACATGACATTGCCCAGTTTGTCTCTTACTCTCACATATCACCTGTACATGGAGCATTCATTGCATCTTTGGACATTGTCTCTATCCCTAAGTGTTGGCAGGTTGCTAAGGAGGATCCAAAGTGGAAAGCTGCCATGCTAGAGGAACTTGGGGCCCTGGACAAGAACAAAACCTGGGAGCTTGTGTCACTACCACCAGGAAAAAAGGCAGTTGGTTGCAAGTGGGTCTTCACTGTGAAGCAAAACCCAGAAGGACAGGTTGAGCGCTACAAGGCCCGATTGGTAGCAAAGGGGTACAGTCAGACTTATGGCATCGACTATGATGAGACCTTTGCACCCGTGGCGAAGATGAGCACAGTGCGGACACTCATTTCCTTGGCAGCGAATGGGGGTTGGAGGTTGCACCAGCTTGATGTGAAGAATGCCTTTCTTCATGGTGATTTGTTGGAGGAGGTGTACATGGAGGTACCACCGGGTTTTGGCACAAAACAAACGGTTGGAAAGGTGTGCAGGCTCAAGAAATCTCTTTATGGGCTGAAGCAGTCTCCTCGAGCCTGGTTTGACAGGTTTAGGCGAGCTATGGTAGGCATGGGGTATCGGCAGACCAATGCAGACCATACAGTGTTCTTCAGGCGACATGGAGTTCACATTACGGTGCTTGCGGTGTATGTGGATGACATGATTATCACGGGAGATGATGAGGGTGAGATTGCTTTGCTGAAGAAGAGATTGGGGAAGGAGTTTGAGGTGAAGGACTTAGGGCAATTGAGGTACTTTCTTGGGATTGAGATAGCTCGTGGTGCAGAGGGGATTGTATTATCTCAAAGGAAGTATGTGCTAGATTTGCTTACAGAGACAGGTATGCTGGGGTGCAGGCCCGCAGTTGCTCCCATTGACCAGAAGTCCAAGCTGAGTGCTGAGGCAGGAGAGCCAGTTGATAGAGAGAGGTACCAGAGGTTGGTGGGTCGCTTGATCTATTTGAGCCACACTCGTCCCGACATATCCTTTGCTGTGAGTGTGGTGAGTCGCTATATGCATGATCCCAGAGAGGGTCACATGGATGCTGTGTACCAGATTCTGAGGTACCTGAAGAGTGCACCAGGCAAGGGGTTGATCTTCAGGAAGAATGGGCACTTGAACATTGAGGGCTATTGTGATTCAGACTGGGCTAGTTGTGCTGATGACAGGAAGTCCACATCTGGATATTGCATGTTTGTAGGGGGCAATTTGGTCTCCTGGAAGAGCAAGAAGCAAACAGTGGTTGCGAGATCCACAGCCGAGGCTGAGTACAGAGCCATGGCCTTAGGCGTGGCAGAGATGTTGTGGTTGAGAGCTCTGCTGGTGGAGCTCAAGATGGACCAAGGGGCTCAAATGAAGTTGTGGTGCGATAACAAGTCAGCCATCAGTATCGCCAACAATCCAGTGCAGCATGATAGAACCAAGCATATCGAGATCGATAGGTTCTTCATCAAGGAGAAGTTGAACAGTGGACTACTGGAGTTAGGCCATGTTGCAACTAAAGACCAAGCAGCAGATTGTCTGACGAAAGGACTCAATTCGTTGGACTTAGCGAGAGGATGTGACAAGATGGGCTTAGTGGATATCTTTCGCCCATCTTGAGGGGGAGTGTTGAGATATATTGTATGTTTACATGTTTTCGGGGTTTCTAGGGGCCTATGAGTAAATAGGTCATTACATAATAGTTTAGGGGATTATTTGTAAGAGTGAGTTGTAAGGCTTATATAAGCCCGAATCATTAATCAATAAAGCATCTTTTTGGCTCAAAGCAATTACTGCTAGTGTTCTATTAGCTCTTCCTACAATCCTCTTGCCAGATTAAACAATTAAAGGAAAAAATAAGAACAAACTATTTTAACAAGTCTTTTGTTAATAGAATTGAAGGAACAAGTACAACAAACTCTTTTTACTAGTCTTTTGCCAAAAGAATCAAAGGAAAAAAATCATGACAAATTTAGCTATATTACATTACATATACTGCCTGAGAACATCCTCATCTACCTCTTGATTTGTTACTAGAGACCTTATGTTGCTGCATTATCAACACTGAACCAGAATCCATGAAATCCTCCGAAGCCAACAAATCCCCAATGGGGCCCAGCTCTGGGCATTCTTCCCAGTCTCTGATGCCCGTCATCATGGTAGAGAGATGCGGGCCCCCTTTCCCAACAATGAAGAGTGAGTACATCCCGGCCATTGAGCTCAAGGCAGTGACTGTCTCGGGTCCACTGCTCACGTGCAGTGCTGTGTATGTCACAAGCCCTGGTGCTATATACCTGGAAATGCAAAGTGCTCGATTTCTGATGATTCATATCACATTAATGCTTGATAGTGAGTATTTTTCTTGCATCGCCTATTTTTCGTTTTAATGGCGTTTAATCTGGGTTTTGAGGCAAATTGGGCTGGATCTTCTGCGGAATTTCATAAGAGAACCCAAATTAAGAGGAAAAGGTAGTATGTGTTATAGTAAAACCAGTCAATTAATCGCATGAGAAACACCAATTCTAGCCATTCCTGAGCCAGACTATTTTCATTTTGGGACCAGAGGTGAAGCAAAAAATTGTTATTTGGGTATTCAATTAAAGACAAGTTTACAATAGATTGTACGGTATTTGCAATTGGATATCTGATTTTTTTAACATTACACTATGAAGATTTAATGTTTGTTACATATATATTTAATTTTTCAAATTTTAGGACTGCAATTAAAAATTGATCCTATTTGGATCTGCCTATGCTGCCACCCATGCAGCATTATTTGTGATATGCAATAAAATTAGGGGGAATTATTGTAGAAATAAAACTATTTTTCTACTGCATTTATGTAATTTTAGGAAAATAACTGAAAAATATATATGAAGAATGATGGCATAAATTGTACCTCTGCTGGTAAGCAGCAATGAACTGCTCATCTATCTCAAATTGCATGTCTTGCTCGGATATCAGCGCAAACTCACTCATGCATCTCGACGACCAGTTCTTGCTTTGGGAATCTTCTAAATTTGGCAAGAACCGAATCAATGTTGCATTTACAGATGCGTGAGGAGCAATCCGAGCCAAGAATGAGGCAGCCTCTCTGTCATCTGGGCCCCCAAAAAAGATGGCTGCGACCTGGTGTACCGGGCCAACAGGTGTTACTGGTACTGGTGTCTCAGGGTCGGTCGAGGCTGTGCTTGTTCGGTCGGTAGAATGGGCATTTGCAGCAGTGCTGGACACGCCAATGGACATGCCAGTGCTCATTGGACGGTCAACTAGGATTCCAACGGTGCAAGGTGCATGCTGTAGGACCTTGAGATTTAGTTGACGCTTCTCATCTCTTCTGCATACCATTTTACGATCGTACCTGGTAACAAAGACCAAAATTTGTTTTAAACATTGTGTAGTATTCGAAAAATTGATGGTCCCTCCTTGTTCTTTCGTAAGCATAGATAGGCACATGCTTTAAGTTTTCTACATAAATTTGAGAAATACTCCAGTTAATGATTTTAATTTCTTTATACTTTCAGAATATTCTAACCTATATTTTCAGATTTTTTTTTCTTTTGTATAATAAATCCATTTAATTTATCACCCATTTTTGCACTTTCATGGACACTGGATGAAAATATTACCTTTGTTCCTTGTGGAAGGGAAGCAGTACAAGGCAAGCGCGAACCTCCTCGGCACTCAGATAGACATCCTCGTGCATGGTCCTGTAAGAGGACATTGCGGTCAACTGTCGCACGAAGAGGCCAGTGTCTTGAGAGAATGCATCGGCTGCCACACTAACTTGTTTAATATCATTGCTGTCACTGTCCCAATTGGAGCTGTGCGAACTTCTTTGGTTATACAAGGTGACCGCGTACTTTTGAGTCAACTCCACGAGGTGCAGGAGGTAGACTGATATGAGAGACCAGCTGTTACCAGCACACAGATTAGAAAGTGTGAGCATTGCTGGGATATCATGTTGCCTGTGCACACAAGTCAGAATACGGATATGGCCGTCTGATCCAAGATGCTCGAGGGACTGTGGGTTGTAACGGTATGCCCTCCTTTCCCATGACACAATTAAGCGTGCTACTGGGCATGCGATGAATGTGTTGATGATTATAGTAAACATCAGGACCAACCCACTATTAAGTCCCCAAAGCTGCAAAGATTAATGTAACAATCTTTCATAGTTAAGATGGATTGCTGTCAATTTTGCTGGATTGTTTTATTTCCTTTTATGCCCTTCTATGAATTGTTTATTAATGATATCTTTTGTATGAAAATGTCTTACAAAAGTAATTTTTGTTCAAATTGGCTAATTTTAAGAAGCAGATTTGTCGTCAACGTGTTGTCATGTGTTGTCAATCAGCTAACTGACTATTGAAAACTGACCTGAAAATGTCCACCGATGGAAATGAACACTATATCCATGTATCCTTTAGCATTTAAGAGGATACCGAGCACTGCACCTTCCTTGAGACGCATCTTGAAAACGAACCTAGTGACTACAATTGTCCCCACAACCTTTCCAATCATACTAAGAAATGATACAAAAAATGCAATGCCAAGCATCCTACCGGCTCCTTTTCCAGTTAGATTACTGAGGTCATACTTTACAAAAACCCCAGAGAAGTACAATGGTAGAATTATGTGGTGTACAGGAAACATGAGTTTATCCAACACCGTCCTTGCTGTGGGACCTCTTCTCGGGAAAGCCAGCCCAAGAAAGAAGCTCACTGAAGTGTTATTGTACCCAATAAATTCCATGCCAAAACTGACTGTTCCCACAATTATCAATACAAGCCACACCTCAACACTGCTTATGTACCTGTTGTCCCAGACAATTAAAACATCAGTATTTTTCTCTCCAACAAGCAATGTAATTTTTAGTTCTTGAAACACACACACAGTCACACACAGATATATATATAAAAGTGCAAGGACAGTTTGAGTGTACCTTTTTTTACGGTTCCGTGCATTAAGAATCTTAACCAGCCATTTTATAAAGAATATTGCCAGAGTGATAGTAATGCCCCACACAAGCAGATCAAGGAGCCTACCTGGAGACCCCTTGACAAAATCACCTGAACTCACAAACTCCATGGAGTACAAGACATAAGCCACAACTGCAGTCAAGTCATTTACCACTGCAGAGCTGATGGCAAGCTTTCCTATCTTGGAAGAAACCAGTTTCAGCTCTGTAACAATGCAAACAAGCACAGGAGAGGCAGTGTTGGAGAGAAAGAGGCCGATTGTGAGAATGAATAGGGGCATATGTGCACCATCACTGGCGAGGTAATGATAGAGTACGGAGGATGCAGCAAGGGCGAGAACAAGGCACACAGCAATGTTGGCAAGGGCTATCGAGCAAGAACGCCGGATATTTTGTCGGAGGTAGATGATATCCACTTCTAAGCCGATGATAAACATGAAGATGAAGCGGCATGTTAGCACCACATTGTCGAAATAGTTTACTATCCCTCCTGATCTCTGACTAAATTTAGTTCCTTTCAGTAAAACTGTCTTTCCTACAATGATCCCTGCCTGTAAATAAATAAACATAATAGAATGCTTAGATGGCATATAAAACCCAAACAAATGCCTTGGCAAACATGGTTTGATGGCCTTTTATTTTGCTAAGGGAATAAAAATTGAGGCACTTACAAGAAATTGGGAGACAATACTAGGCTGTCCGAGGCGCCGGAGGAAGAAATGCAGGGTATGAGAGACTACCAAAAGCAAGATTATCTCTAAAGTTAAGAAATCAAAGGCATTTGTCATCGACTGTGGAGTGAGTTCACATTGGCCCATTGGTATTTTTTTTTTCTTCTTATTTTTCGTGCCTTTTTCTTTATCTTTAACCCTGATTTGAAAAGAGCTCAGCTCTTGAGCTCTTGAGCTCTTTCTCTTCTTTATATTGGTAAGTTTGTGGAGAACAGGTTAAATTTTTCATAAGCTACGTAGACACATCTCCAAGGTTGTTAGAGAAGAAATTTGAGAGATATGGTTCTTTCTCAAAGTCTATTTGTTTGTAAAAGGTACCAGTCACTAATTATATGATTGGTTAGTTATCCAAGTTCGAAATTGATGGATAATAATGCATTTGTGGATAACAGGATATGGAAAACAGAACATTTCATATTTGAACTGTCGAGTAGAATAAATTTTGTTCTTAGCTAAAAATAGTGGCTTCCTCTCCTCGGCTGTTGTTTTTCAACTTGTAAATTTATCACTAAAGAGAGGTTTGTTGGAACCAGCTTCTGTTTAATTTGGTTTCTAGATACATGTTGAGCAGTGGTCAAACATACCAACAAATACGCCCCAAAAGTCGTTATATTGTTACAGTTAGTTTCCCTCACTCGTTTACTGCGTAAATATAGAAGCATGTTCCTTTCATCTATATCTTACTTGAATTTATGATCTGTTAGGAACCTAATGGCTTTTCACATGGATATCATTTCCTTGCATAAATTTCTGCGGAAAAATAGATTGCATCGTATCGTATCAACAAGTTGTTGTTCAATTAACCCTTTTTATTGTTCTTAAACTGGTTTGATCCGACCAAAAAATTATGTTAGTAAACATCTTTTCATTTAATCATTTGTAATAGTTAACCAATACTTGTATTACTTGCTGCTCAACATGTCAGTGCTTTCCATCCAGCTTCCGGTGCAACTATACTTTCTTCACGCCGCCATGAAGTACTCGTCAGTTTGAGCCAAGTTTCTCAAGCTGTTCCCCTTATCTAAATCTAACCACTAATTATATTCATTAATTACATAATACTTCAAGCAAAGTATTTGTTGCTCCAATGACCAGATGAAAGTCTTTGTATTTTCTCAACCAAATACATTCCAACCACCACAAAATGTTTGCACATATCATCAAGATTATACTATTTTCTGTACAAACATTCAACCCCAACTACAAATGATCACTTAATCAAAGGAAAAAAAAAAAAGAGGGCATTGATGGGAAAAAAGGGCATTCATTAACACCGAAAGAATATGCCCATTTTTGTTTATACTCTAATAAAAAAACCATAAGAACACTATCCAAAACGATCACAAGTCACTCATATGATTAGGCCCTTTTCCTTAAGAGCCATTTCATTCCCTGGTATGCATTACGGGAAGTACCAACTTCTGTTCCAAAGAAAAACACTAGAGAAGAAAAGCATTCATACAGTAGTTAAACAAGTTTATTTCAGCTCCGAGAATTCCACTAAAAGCATCTATATGAAATAAAAGGGCATCATATTCTCAACAAACCAGTTTATAAGATACACGATAGGCCTTCCTTCTTTGGTACAGCCTTGTTTCCAGGAAATGCACTACGTGAAACATTGACCAGTGCCTTGAAACTATATGGCTCATGCATTGCCAACTCTGACAGCACCTTTCGGTTAAGCTGGATGTTCTCCTTCATCAGCCCATGCACGAAATTTCCATAATTCACCTGCAATATCATAACAGTAAAGTAGGATCAGATTCCATTGATGCCATTATTTTACATTAATTAATGAGAGGAACCATTTTTCACCAAGAGCTCTGACCGATGAATAGTAAAAGGTTGATATGAGTATATTCTACCACTAGATATCTGGTAAAGTGGTTTCAGCCAATTTCCTCTCTGGAAATTGACACGAGGAAAGCCACAAAAGATACACCCAAGGGAACTAAGTAGGAAAAGAGAAGAAGAAAGAACTGCATTACCAACATAAACAGGTACCACATGGATTCATTCTATGCCAGCACAGTACCATACAAGTATGTGATCTCCAGTCAAAAATACATGACAAATAATTAAAAACAAAGCTAGACCAGCTAAAACTTGTGATCTGTACCCATGAATCTGCACTCTGCAGCTTTTTCTCTGAGGCATAATCATAGGTTTTATTACAGTCAATTATAATTTTTCCAGTTTTAGTTTAGTTCTGATTACGGTCAGGACCAGACTTTTTTAACCAACAACTGGCCAGGATTAGACAACCAAATGCCACTAAATGTAACTAACAACACTCAGCATTAGCACTTATATGGAGAATATATGGTGTCAAAACAACTATAATTCACATTCTAACACTTCATATGAGGGATATATAAATTTCCTAATCGTCTGAAAACCCTAGAAATGAATTAAACGGAGCATGTCTTCCTTTTTTTGCATTTGTTAAACCAATCTTAAAAGAAAAACTAAAAATAGTTTACCCCATGGAGGCGGGTGCCAGCATTGATTCGCTCGATCCAAAGCGAGCGCATATCCCTCTTCTTGTTTCGGCGATCTCTGTATGAATATTGCAACGCCTTCTCGACCCTCTCTCTAGCGATCCTGATGCAATTCTTGGCGCGGCCCCTGAAACCTTTAGCGAGCTTAAAGATCTTATCTTTGTTCATCCTCGTATAATTTTCTTTTCCGCTCTTTTCCTCCTCCGATTTCTACTATTCTATGGCACTATTTGATTGAAGAGCTGAGACTGAGAGGTGTTTGCGGCTGGAGCTGGGAGACGAGGGGTTTTAGATTGATGTTTTACAGAATAGTACCTTCAATTGTCTTAAATGAAACATAAATATATTACTTTTCTTTTTCATAGAGCTTCGCACTTCACAGGAGTCATTTACCGTCCGATTTTTTACACTTTTACGCCGACGGTTTAGAAACCTTTTTTTTTTTTTTACATGGCACGTAGGCCAAGGTTTAGAAACCGATATTTTTATTAATAACCTCAAACAAAAGAAAAATATCAAATATAACTCCAACTCTTAAAAATTTTCAAATCTAACCCAACCGTCCAGAAATGGGGCGGTCAGCTTTTTTTCTTCTTTTTTTCTTTTTTTTTAGATTTGAGAGACAATATGAATGAAATTTAATAATAAAAATTCGAATTTTGTTTTTAATATTTGTTAGATTAATTCTTTTGATGTATAAACCGACATTTTTAAAAATACCCAAAGTTAATTAAAGATTAATAAAAATGCCCAAACCGGCCGATCCCTTGACTAAATAACTAAAATGCTGAGATATAACACTAAAAAACTGATTTTTTTTAAATATTTGTCAAATTACTTTTTTGATAGCATATTTATACTAAAATACACTAAATTACTTGAGAATTACTTGAAATTATGTTAATTTTTTTAATTTTTGTTAAGAGACAAATAGCTAAAATACTAAAATATAACACTAAAAAATCGAATTGTTTTTTTAAATATTTGCTAGATTACATTTTTGATATATAATTAGCATATTTATACTAAAACACGCTAAATTACTTGAAATTATGTTAATTATGTTAATTTATGCTGAATTACAGTAAATTACAATAATTATGTAGAATTATGCTAAAATACGGTAAACTACGCTAAATTACATACGAATAGGGATGATATCTTCACTGAGAAGGCGAAAAACGACGACGAAACTTCAAACAGCCATAAAACGGCGCTCGAGTGTCCGATTTCAGCAAATGACCACTTTTCGGAAAGCTTGCGAAAATGCGCATGCGTCTGGACTCGCTTTGCTAGTTTTCCAAATTCAGAATCGTCAAAAAACAAAGGGAAGAGCCTCAAAACTTCAGTTGAAGTTTCCGATTGAGATTTTCACTTTTATTATTTAATGTACGTAGCTCAGTAAATTAGTTATATAATGAACTTGTAGAATACCAATTTTTATTATTTTTGAAATTTTTTTACTATTTTTTATGATTTATGAAGGATGGCACAAAATAGGCCATATTCATATGTAATTTAGCGTAGTTTACCGTATTTTAGCATAATTCTACATAATTATTGTAATTTCAGCATAAATTAACATAATTTCAAGTAATTTACTGTATTTTAGCATAATTATAGTGTAAATCAGCATAAATTAACATAATTTCCAGTAATTAGCTTTGGGTATTTTTAAAAATGTCGGTTTATACATCAAAAGAATTAATCTAACAAATATTAAAAACAAAATTCGAATTTTTATTATTAAATTTCATTCATATTGTCTCTCAAATCTATAAAAAAAAAAAAAAGCGGACCGCCCCATTTCTGGGCGGTTCAGTGTCCAAATCTGACCGCCCCATTTCTGGGCGGTTGGGTTAGATTTGAAAATTTTTTGGAGTTGGGGTTATATTTGATATTTTTCTTTTGTTTGAGGTTATTAATAAAAATATCGGGTTTAGAAACTTTAGATGTTTCAATTTTTCGTAATTCTATGAAGTTTTTATTTTTCAAAACTTAATAAATTAAAATTTTTAATTGAAATATCAAAATAAAATCGTTTGATTTGATCTATATCATTTTCACTATATACATATTTCTATTCTAATATTAAGCACATAGATATCCTGATCTGCCAACGGCTGTGATTAAAAGATGAAATTTCAGATTCAATATCAATTATCTAATCAAATAGTATGTCTTTTTTTTTATTCTATGTATATTTTGTATGTTTTTATTGCGTGTAGAAGTCTAAATTTATTTAGATACATACACACCACAAGTTTATTTTGTCTACCTTTTGTTTGTCATGATTTCTTTCTATTTTTTAAATGTTATTTAAGAAATTTTTGAATTGATTGATAATTGATTGGTTGTGTTTTCATTTATTTCCATTTTGTTATTTGTCATTTAATGATCTTATTTAAGTAAACGTGATTCTATTATTTATTTTAATACACAAATGTACATAAATCTTAGGAAGAGGAGGGTAACATTTATAACAATAACAAGAGTCATAATATGACAACAAAATGTGTCATAATACAACAAATAATACAACTTATTTTGATGATTTTTTTTATTTCTCTTGTTTTCCCTTTGAGCAACATAACAAAACAAAATTGTTATGTATCATTGAAAAAAAACTCATAGGTATAAGGTATGTCATTAAAGAACGGGCTTTACATTTGTATGAGAATATGTTGGTCTATTTTTATTATCTTTGAATAATTATTCTTTTCATTAGTTTATTTCTTTTTTTATGAAAATATATCATTTTGTATGAATTTTTTTTTCTCTCATAATATGTTCATGTTGCAAAGCACGAGCACGATACTAAGTAAAATATTAAGACATTTCGATTTTGTTTTAATTGGTATAAAAAACTTGCAAAAACATATTGACATGGATATATTCTAGACGTTGATTTTTCAACTATTTTATTCGTATAAAAAATAAAGCCGAAAAGTAAAAAAAAATATGTGTATACAGAGAAAAAAATAGATCAAATTTAACACTTTTATTTTAACATATAAATTAAAAAAAATTATTACAAAATTAGAAAGTGGAGGCATGATAGATGCACAAAAAATAAAAGACATTTCTATTTAGAATATATTAGTTTTTTTAATAGTGTTTTGCGAAGTCTTCATGTTATCGTAAATGCTTATGTGCGATAACTGTTATCGCACATAAGCATTTACGATAACATGTATTTTTTTCCAAAAGTATTTGAAAGATCTAGTTTTCGTGGCTGGATTGTATGCTCAAAAGAATATTATATCGTTTTTAAATAGAAGCATTAGCCGGCTCGTAAGTAATAAATTGAAAGCAATTTAAGTTGGATATTTTAGAAGACATAGTAACTGACGACCACAAACATATCAATACTTCACTCAAAAATAGTGTTTTAGTTAAATTAATTCAAAAAATTATTAAAGGATCGTTTGAAAAAATAACAGCTCAAACTGCAGCCATTATTTCTCTGTATATGCTGGGAACTTTATTGGAGGAATTTTGAAATATGTGTTTCAACAAATTTCAAAATGAATTAACAGATTCATTATGTTTTAAAAAAGGAAGTTGTTATGATAACAGTACTCGCACTCAAGTATCCGTAAAATTTCTGCACCATAACTACCATAACTATATGAAGATATCGCAAAAACTCCAGCACTGAAATTTTTTTTTCTAAAGTATTAATATTTATGCATGGAAATATTTATACTTATGTACGGAAGTATTTATACCTATGAAGTGAATAATTTTTACATAAATAATTCTCTCCAATCAAATCTTTCAAACGTACCCGCACTATAAATACATGTGGGGATCTCTCAAAATGCATGAGGTGGTTTTTTTTCTCTGTTCAATCTCGTCCATATTTCTGACGATTTGTGAGGAATTTTGCGAATCTAAAACCATGAACGTCTTATATGCAATTTTATCTTTCAAATGAAATTCATGATGACGTACTTTCAAACTCGTCGTCACACAAGTATTTATACCTCGTCGTGCAAGTATTTATAACTATACTTGCAAGTATTTTTTACATATGACACTGGATGAGTTTGAACGTATTAATATAAAGTATTACAAGTATTTGTACCTATGCACTGAATTATTTATATTTATGAGATCAACTATTTTTGTTAGAAAAAAGTTGACACGGGGACGATTGGAGAAGGTTGATGGGGATACGGGGTCTCCACTACTTCATTAGAGAGAGATTGACATGAAGACGGTTGGGAGACTGAAAAAAGATGATCATAACAAGTTATACATCAAAGTATTAATATCTTATTTTTAAATATTAATATATTATTTTTTAAGTATATATCATTGTGGAGATTTAGCGAGAAAATTCTAATAATTATTCTTAAAAAAAATCGAACGGAGACGAAACGAAATCGTAGAACTCCACGTGATAGCTTTCAAAGAATTGGATAAAGCGATAAGAAAAATTGAAGTCTAAAAAAAATATTATAAGTAAAAAAAATTCATTTATCTACTGATTTATAAAGTAAATTACAGCACAGAGCACACACGATTTCTCCCTCTAAATGGGATAAAACTTGAGAAATTTTGAAATTGTTGTTTGAATGTCCATAGCTATTTTAAATAATAGTTATTTTTTAATTAGCTACTTTTTCATTAAATCCAAAAAATACATACGTTTGAATGAGAAGTTAGAATATCTAGAACAGCAAGCTAATTTTAACTTTTTAGAATAACGTTAACCTATTTTTTTTTTTTTAGGAATAGAGAATAAGCTATTCTAATTAATTCCAATTTTTCTAGCTAATCAAACTGTAAAATAGTAAATTTAGAATAGCACTAATCCCAACTTTTTCATTATTCCAGCTATTATCGCTTCGATCGTTTTTATAGAAATAATTTGTGGATAAAATAATCGCTAACGGAAAGGCACCTTATCATCATCATTTCATCAACAACGAATCAACGATCCAAATCATTTGGTCAAAGCAATTAATTATTGATCCATCACTCAGTGAAGTAACTCAACTTTTGAATTTTAGATCGGGACCGTTCGATTCGAATCTGCGAAAATCTATCCCAAAGTGAGCGCACACATTTCGACGACGAATTCGAATCCCGAAATGATCCCGAGCGATGAATTCGAATCAGATGGTCTCGATCCAAAACCCAAAGATTGGGTTACTTTAGGGGATCCGGACTCCAGTCAGCGTTAGCTCCATTGGTTGCGTACATGGATCTGCCATTAGAACTCGATCTCAAGTTCTCAACTGTATGCACTGATTAATAAAGTAAACAAACCTTAATCAAAGCCCTGGCGAATTCGCGAAAAGTCCAACCTTGTCTAAAATAAAGAACTCATTTCTTGTTTTTCCTTTGTCTCACTTGATGCCTCTTCTTCCCCAATGACGAGCTTCGGATGTTGCGCGCCATTGAGAGAGGCACGCGCGATCCTCGCCGATGCCTTCTTTCGCCGCTTTCCTTGCCTCTCCAGCCACGGTCTCTCTCTCTCTCTCTCATTTCAACTCTATTTTTGCATTTGATCTTACCAATGTCCAGCTTGGTAGCTTGAAGTTGCTCGATTAGCTGTTTGAAGTTGATCTGAGGTTTCGCCGCCTTTTGACAGAATTATAGATGTGTAGAATTTTGTGCCTTCTCCATTTCACCCAAAAGAGCACGTGGAAAATAATAAGGCCCTTAATAATTGCTATGTTTTGGTGTTTATATGGATTTAAACCAAACTTTGACAGCTATGAAAGTTTGGAAATGTATGATTTGTGACCCTGACCCCCATTATCTGCCTACTTCTATTTATAATTACAGATACTAGATGCTCGATATATCTCAAATTAGTGGTGGTTGTTCTGCACATTTCAGTGGTTGGGACCGTGTTCCTCTTTGATACCAATTTGGTACAACAAACTAAGGAGCATCCCTGGTATTTGACATCCCATCTCTTGCACTTGCTCAGTGTGCTGAATGCTTTGCCACATTAAATTCTGTGATTAATTCTACTACCTTTTGGTTTCAGGTATACTGTACTTTATGTAAGTGTTTTTCTGGCTGCTCTGTTCCAGTATTTGTTTATATGTTGCTCATCTCCTGGGTAATTTCATCTTCCACTAATTATACTTGATTTTCTGTCAAACAACACGATCATCTTTTTTAAATTTATTTTACATTTTGTTTCCATTAGGTATGTTGTCGATGCAATGAGGGAAGTGAATAAGATGTATTACACCTCAGCTGATTCATCATCCCTTGATGTGAGATTTTCATTTATTCTGAGATATGCCACTCTTTTATTTAAAGAGGGAATTTCATGTATGCTCCTCAAAACCCTCGAAATTACGTATTCCCCCCCTCTAAATTTTAAAATCTCACAAATTTACCCAATTTATTACCTTTTCTATTAAAACTCATTTTAAATTTATAACGTATCCATTCTATCCTTTAATAATAATAAAATATGTAGCCGGTTTAAGAGAAATGTTTGGTCTTCTAATTGACCGGTTGCAAGGCAAATGATTCATTTTCTTACTTGTGACGTGTACACAAGCGTATGCCTAAATGTCACTGTGTATGCGTCACTAGTAGAGAAATAACCATTTGCTCTTGGAAACCCGATCAATTAGAAAACTGAACATTATTCTTACATTAACTACATATTTTTATTATTTAATAAAGGGTAAAATGGGAACTTTATAAATTTAAAGTGAGTTATAATACAAAAGGCAATAAATTGGGTATATTTGTGACTTTCTAAAAATTAGAGCGGTAAATATGATAATATGAATTTTAGAGGGAGAAATACATAATTTGGAGGTTTTTGAGGGGCATGCATGAAATTCCCCCTATTTTAAAAGATTAAAAACATGAATGTTGTATGACAAAAAGAAATTACCTGAATATTTTTAATGCTCAAGCAAAGGCAGTTTGTTCCAATTACGGAATACTCGAATTCGTCCTCAACTCAGTCAATTTCATCATGGCAAAAGGTAGTGACTGGTCTATACCCTCCTGGTTCAGCTAGCAGGTACAGCAACATTTTTGCTTACTTGCATACATTATATTACCAGATCAGGAAACAGTACCCCAACATCTCTCGTAGATGGTACATAATTGTTGAAACAATGTAAAAAATGAAGATTAGAGTTCGCACTGCGAGTTTGATTGCACCTGGTCAAACTACTTAATAGTAAATTAAACCTTTATCGGATTAGTGCCTTTTGTGCATAAATATGAACATATTTAGTGATGCATGACTAGAAGCTTCTTTGTGCAAGATGCAATTTGCTTCTACTGCCTACTGCTTCTTTCTTTTTCTTTTTTTTGCTTCAGATGTTCAAATATACATTTACAAAATCAATTTGGGGGTAATTTGATATTTGATGCATGCCTACATCCTTTTGCTTTCCTCATTTGTAGGAACTGGACATGCGACCATTGTAAAATAATTCGGGTAACTTTTCCTTTTCTGTTATTATTCTGTTGACTTCTTTTTCTTTTTTTGACATTTCTATTACCAGAGGTACCTAAACTTCATTTTTTTGTGGTAACGTTATTAGACATTAAAATAATATAAGTACCGTAAATTAGGTTGATTTTCTGATATCTTATGTTTACCTTTCATTAAAAAGATGGACAGATAATTGCAAATTTACAGAATATTCTCATATTCACATTTAAACCTTGTTCTCTTGGATATACGCGAGAGACGTACTTCTTTAAAATAACCCCCAAGCTATAGAGTAAGCTATTGTAATAATAACCTTAATTACTAACAGATTTGCCCCTCCTGATAAACAATGTTGCCTGAAATACAAAGCTAGGTAGAATCAAACACAGAGAAGTTTTATAGGGCCTCTAAGATTTTAGATACCCATTAGAAACCGTTTTTTATTATATCATAGTGATAAAGCCAGTGCCAGTTAGTCATCTTTTGTTAACTTTTTTTTTTTTAACAGTTGCATGCAACTTGCAGAGAACCAAAAAATTGTTAGGTGTTACTTGCGTATGTGGTGTAGTTTGAAAAATTCCATCTTTTTTTAAGGATTATAGCATAAATTATGACTTACATTGCATTTATCCAATTTATGTGAAGCCTCCACGAGCAAAACATTGCAATGATTGTGACAAATGCGTACTTCAATTCGACCACCATTGTGCATGGCTTGGCACTTGTATTGGGAAAGTCAATCATTGCCAATTTTGGTAAGTTGACCTCATTTACTATTCCAATTGTGTAGAAAACTGGCCAGAAAATTGTGACAACTGTACTGTGTTGCTGTATTTAACATGGAAAATATTTACTATAGCCTACCTTACCCTTACCCTTACCTTTTTCCTTCTCATTCTTTTAGCTTGTGAGAATGGAAGGTTGCTTTCGGCATTACTGAAGAATATTGCAACTTTTGTGGAATTATAAAGATATATAGGAGATTGTATATATTCCTTTAGTATTTTCAATAAGGTGATTTTTCCAATTATTAAATTTTCAAGGTGGTACATTCTTTTCGAGACAGTCCTTTGTGTATGGACGATGGCTTTGTACGTAAGTTACACAAGATCCAAGGCTTCTAATGAATGGTAAATTATCTCTTGTTCACTTGTGTAGCTCTGCTACATATATTAAACCAATGTTAATCGTTTGCATTACTTTTGTTGTTTTATAATTCAGTTTCTTGGCCATTGCATGATCAGGTGGCAGTACATAATCATAATTGTGCTGTTTGTGATACTGAGCATAGCCTTGATACTCTTTTCCGCATTGCTGAGTTTCCACACGTTAGTTTTTCGCATCTCTTGTAAAAATATCTTTTCCTTTTACTTCACCAACTACCATTTTTCTTAAATATTTTCAAATTAGAAACTCACTCAACATTCTATGCTTAATCTTTTTTTGGTGCAGCTATCTGATACTAACAAACCAAACAACCTTCGAGTTTACCAGAAGGAGGCGCATATTTTACTTTAGGTAAGATTTAATAACTTATTACAGGACGACTCTGTCCAACATGAATAACTAACTAAAACTCAGGTGCCTTGACTGACAATTCTTCAATTATTGATATTATTATGATTTTACAGAGGAGTTCCTGCCAAGGTACATCCATTCAGTAGAGGTATGTGCAAGAACGTTTTTACCTCTTGTTGCTCCAGAGAAAATGTTCTCAAACTGGAGGTAATGCCATCCATTGAGGAACTGGAGGCCAGAGCAAGGCCTTACACATGTGTTGATATTGTGTCCTGTAGATGCTGTTAGAATTGTTTTCCTTCAATACTGTTGTTTTACTTCTTGATTCGTCGATTTTCTTAGTTTTGTCTAATGTTTGGATAATTCAATAAATTTGTATGCGTGGTAGAGGAGGATGTGTTTACACATTTTTGTTTGCTGGTTCTTGTATGTATAATTTTTTGTTATAGAAAGTGAAGTGGGGAAGAGTGTATCTTTTGGAAATATTGTTGGCGGTAATTATAACCTTGTTTTGGAAAGGCGAAGCTCCTCTGATCCTCCAACTGTAGAGTCCTAATTTTTATTGATTATCAAGTAGGGTTAAAATGCCCCATCTTTTTGTGCCCAACTATATACGTCTAAACGGTCGATCTGAACATCTCAACATAATTTCTATACTAAAATGTACTTGGAGACCAATTTATATTATTTTGAATTTTTATTGATTATTGAGTAGAGTCCAAAAAAATCTGAACAGGCAAGTAAAGTTGAATTTTTTTTCTTTCTTTTGATTTCCATTTCTACCACCACTCAACAGTCAACATACATGGACAGTATTTACCACGAGAGACGAGCACATGGATTTTGTGTTGAAGCCTCCGGAGCAATAGAAAAAGGAGCAGGCCGCGAGATCACATAGGCTAGAGAGTAGAGAGCGAATTGGATGATGTCTTGTTAGATGTACAATTTACGACCTACGCAATCTTTGGAGATGGTACCGAACTAATATCCGCATTCTTATTACAACCCAAACCAAACATAACAAAATATTTACAAGCATGTAGATCCTTTCCAAGACACACACTAGGTATATTTTTTATGTATTCTCTCCTTTCCATTGTTTTGTCTATCTTGCTTGAAATGTCTTCACCAGTCAGTCCACATAGCATACCCTCTCAAGCAGAGAGCAGGGGTAAACACAAAATATTGACAAGAGTATAATTCTTTTTTTTCATGACAAATTAGATTAGAGTAGTGGATACGATTTAAAAGGGTCACGACACGCTATAGTTAAAAATGGTCTGAATTTTATAATTCTACGTACGATACCGGAGGTGATCCGAATTCGTGCCTTACATGGGTACTAGGCATTTCATATTTTTCTTAATAATTTTTAAAATTACATAACTTTTACTTTAAATTACATGGATCTTTTGTTGTTTAAATATGACAAACAAATTGTGTTTGTTATTTATTTAGAATCATTCTAATTTTATAATATTTGCAATTTATAATCCTCCTAAGATGGGCTTACCATGAGGTCATATTTAATATACTTAATATATATTTAAGTGGCACGAATTTTGTCTATTTATAGAAAAATATGGGTTTAAATATACGGAGAAATACGGGTTCAATTAATGTCTAATAATACTGAATTGTACTGAAACTTTTAATAAAAATAATAATAATGTCTAACTTTAATTTTATTTAATTTAATTAGGTTAAGCCCGGTTGGTTGATTGGTTCCCCGAAGCATTGAACCAGTTCCAGTTCCCGGAATATTTCCATGGTAGTTACCGATCAACTGCTCTCCGCCACTACAGATTAAAATCAGTGGCAAGAGAAATCGCAATCTCTGACAAAAACTGTAGCAAAACCAGCACCTTATTATCATCCAATAGAGAGGAAAAGATTATACAACTTATAAAAGGGAGATGATAACGCGATCCAACTTGGCTGAGCAGCTGAGGGAGTACCAGATCCGGTCGAAGCACCAGTGGGCCACCATCGCCTTTCTTTCCTCCACCTCGAATTCCGCTTCCCGGTTCGCTTCTTCTTTTCTTCTCTTTTCCTTCCTTTTTTTGTTGTCACGGTATTTGACCTAATAGCTCCCTTGACCGTACTTGATTCAATTGCTGATAGGATGGCGTGATTGTATAGTTGAAGGGCTGTTTTACTTCTTCAAATACGCAATTTTGAGGGAATTCGTTATCCAATTTCCAAATTTTAAGTGCCTTCATACTCCTTGGATTACAAACTTACATAATTTAATCCAGAATTATGTAATTGAAGGATTGTGATCCTTATTTCTCAGCCAGATTACTGTATCAAGTTTGTTCAGTTTTGGTGGATTTGAGTATAGACTCAACCAGCAAGGACTGGATGATATGCTAGATGTACCAGTTGATTGCCGTATTGAATTTTAGTCGCTTTTCTGTTTTTAGCATTCATGTTTTGACTGTCTTGTGTATAAATTCATAATTCAAGGAAATTGAAGAAAATTTGGGGTAGATTGAGGCTTAATCTTTGCCTCAAGTACTCAATCAATTATAGATTGTGGCAAAAAGGATTATTCCTTTATTACGGATTGAATTTAAATTAGACTTGATTTGGTTTTGTAGTTGTGTAATTGGGGTATTTACTGAAAATTAAGCCCATGCTAACTAATAATCTAATTACTAAACAATAGAAGTTCCTGAAAAACTAAAAGTCAGTCATTTTAATTTGTTGCTTTAATTTTGTTTGTTTCAGGGGTGACATGACAATTCTTCTACTAAAGCGGTGTATGTTCTCTTCCCTTGTGTTCTCTGGGGTTGCATTTTACTTCCAGTATACAAGGCTTGCTTTGTCCTTAATTTGTATGACATTTATCATACTCACATGCATGAGAGTTACCAAGAAAATGAGACAGAATAGGAAGTATAAGCAAAGAATGCTCCTTCCCTTGTCAATGTAAATGTTTTATTTCTTGTAGTTATTAAAATATTGTAGCTTCAAAAAATTTGAGCTTTATTGTTTATGATCAGGGCAAAAAAAAAAAAGTGATAGTTATTGCTCAGTGTCTTTTTTGTTTGAAGAAACAACAGATAGGAATTTAAAATATACATGTCTTTGTAGTTATGTTTCCGTCTGTCTTTTAGAGAGTATGAAGGAATATTGCTAGATTTATAGCAAAGAGCGTGATAGTAAAGAGTTGTACTTTACCAGTAGGTGAGCTTGTGTATTTATAGGCAAGATTGGCTTTTGACCTTTGTTCGTTCATTGACCGCTGGCTGTACTTTCAGTTTTGTCATTCATTTTATTAAACAAGGGGTGTCTAGTCGTGAAGTCTTTAATCTGTCCCTGCTCATATGGAGATGATGGGGGTTGTTTACCTGGTTTGACTACCTTTGCTGAGGCCATTTTGACAGCCCCTGTCAGAGAGTGAAGCTAGTGTAGGCCTTGGACCTAGGGTCCATGAACCGTATCACCAACTAAATGACAATTCTTCTATTACTTGGTCTGGCTTAACTGAATACTCCTTAGAAAATATTTGCGCAACACGTTAGGATGTCAGTTAAAAGATCTTTATACGAGATATTTTTCTTTCTTTTTTTGGTTGAGGATTTTTTTTCTTTTGAATTGGTATGATCACACTGAAGTCGATAAAATAATTGGACTTGCTCTGACATCCTCATATAAATATGGTTGTTGATAGCCAAAATTGAAAAGATTTGCTCCACAAGTGGTTTTTGTAATAGGGCTGCTTGAAGAGTTTATTAATTATCAACTGTTAGTTTGTGTGCTGCTACTTCGGTGTGCATTATATAACTTTCCATGTAGATTCAGTGCATCTTGTTAAAATCATGTTCACCGCATTTCTTTGATGGCAACATTCTTATAACCATGCCAACCTGGTATGCTTTTGCAGCAAAGTTGACTATTGTTGTAAATTTTCTGAACTAAAAGTAGATAGTTCTCAGTAAGCCAAGTTAAAAAAAAAAATCAGTAATTAAAAACACCCTATAAGCTAGTATACATCTATCTGTTGTCTGAAATTTACTTCAGCCCAGCAAGATTGACAGTGCTTTGCGACTAATGAATTGAGTAACTCATTTTCCACCTCTTTTGAGACCTTCTTGTGAACCAAATTCATTGCATACTTCATTAGAGAAGCTTCAAAAGGCAATACAATGGGCCCATCATTTGATAAACCAAACTCCTCTTCAGATATTCTAAGCAGCTCCATGAAGATTTTGCTATTGAGGTAATCTATTGGAACCTCAAATCTGTTTTTGTCAACAGTGTACACCACAAAGTGGCCTTTGTCACAACTGGAGGCATTAATTGATGTCCTTCTCCCAAATGTAGCTATTCTCTCCCATTTCTTTGCCATGTCGATCATCATCTTTGGATAAATCATTGTTTTCTTGGTTTAGAGGAGATCTGAGTTTGGTTTTCTTTTCTTTTTGGTTGTGGATGTGTTGTGAGAATACCATAGCTCCACCCTACTTATATAGGTAAAGGAACTGCTACGATTCCTCAATTGTTAGTTCAATTTGTTAGCATTAATTGAATCCAACAGAGCCATTTTCTTGTAGATATGAAGATAACCTTAGTGGGGGCAACATGCTTGACTTAGCTCGACAATTAATTAATGAAGGTTGGTATGGTTTGAATTGTAGCCTATGGATGGTTGTATGATATAATAGTCACATGTTTAGCCTTTTCGCTTTCTGCACAAGTACTAGGCCCTATGGATGACATGATTATCTTTTCTTTCCCATGTGCTGATAATTTATATAATATAGAGTAAGCAAAGAAACGGGAAACTATCGGTGGATTTAGAGTACAGATCTATTGCCCGTCCCTTCCAATTTTGGTAATAGATGTCATGTTTCCTCTTCTCTAACTTGGCACATACTTTCTCAACAGTCCATGTGCTTTTCCAATGGTTCCTATCCTGGGGTACTGATGCTGTTAATTTTGTATGGTCCTGTGGTGGTGTAGCTAGTACATAATCGGTGGGTACGGTTGTAATTGATGCTATCAGTCTGCTATTGAGTGTTATAAGCATCTTTGTTTGGTATTTGAATAAAGGTATAGCCAATATCAGTCAATTAAAGGCTTTATTATTACCTTCTCCGCTGAAACATATCCAATGACTGGTATTTAAGGGCACAGGCTTGGATTAATGCGCTTCTGAAAACTCATATAGCAATGCCTTGTCTAAGCATAAGGTTGGATTCTAATTTGTCTAACATTTTTGGAGTCATCTCGTTGGAAATAAATTTTGTTCTCATCATCTAGCTAAATTATTTTATCACAAAAACATTCATTACTGAAGTGCCAGCTAACCATGAATTGGATGGTGTTTTACAGAATGAGGTTTAGGTTTTACTAGGTTTTTGCATCTTTAAAGTCTATCACTCAGTTCTCACAAACATGTTATAGAGTTAATATTTATTACAGTATAGAGAAGTAAATTGGAGGACCAATTTAGAACATAGGTGGATATGTAAGCTTGTGTGACACAATAAAATTATGCATATCTTCTCCAACTTACTAATTTCCAGCATAATTAATATACTGTTCTTTTTGTAAGGTTAGCTATTTTATTAACACCAATACCATTTTTGGTGCGATCTGCATTATGCATGTATATGCATAAGGAATGTAGCTATTTTATTTCCAGGAAAGAAACGGGAAACTATCGGTGGATTTAGAGTACAGATCTATTGCTCATCCCTTCCAATTTTGGTAATGATGTCATGTTTTCTCTTCTCTAACTTGGCACATACTTTCTCAACAGTCCATGTGCTTTTCCAATGGTTCCTATCCTGTGGGTACTGGTGCTGTTAATTTTGTATGGTACTGCTGTGGTGTACGTAGCTAGTACATAATCAGTTGATGCTATTGGTCTGCTATTGAGTGTCATATGCATCTTTGTTTGGTATTTAAATAAAGGTGTAGCCAAAATCAGTCAATAAAGGCTTCATTATTACCTTTTAAACTGAAACATGTCCAATGACTGGTATTTAATGGCACAGGCCTGGATTAATGAGCTTCTGAAAACTCATATAGCAAAGCCTTGGCTAAGCATAAGGTTGGATACTAATTTGTCTAACATTTTTGGAGTCATCTCGTCGGAAATAAATTTTGTTCTTATGATCTAGCTAAAGTATTTTATCAGAAAAACTTTCATTACTGAAGTGCCAGCTAACCATCAATTGGATGTGTTTTACAGAATGAGGTTTGGGTTTTACTAGGTTTTTGCATCCCTGGAGTCTATCACTGTTCCAAGTTCTCACAAAATGTCCTAAAGTTAATATTTATCACAGTATTGAGAAGTAAAATTGGAGGACCAATTCAGAACATAGGTTGATATGTTAACTTAGTTAACACAACAAAATTGTGCATATGTTCTCCAACTTACTAAATTCGGGCATAATTATTTTACTGTTCTTTTTGTAAGGTTAGCTATTTTTTTCACACAAATACCATTTCAAATAATAAATTTATCATGGTGTCTTCTTGCACTATACTCTAAGAGAGATAGTTATTCATGTTGTTAGATGTGTTGATTGAACACCACACACTGTTTTAATGTGTAAGTGTGCAGTCTAGCAAGAATTAAATGAATGAAGTAGGTCATGTGATGTTAGATATTAAGATAATCTTAGTGGGGTATCATGCTTCTATTGGGTAGACAAGTGATTTGTGAGGAACTGAAAAATTGAGGTGCAGGGAAAGCCCAAGTACATCTTGGGTCCATTCTTCTGATCTATCAACATGTTGGCTCTAAATTTGATACGGATCTTTCATCTTTCTTTCAACTTATCAATATAGGTTATTAAAAAAAGGTGATATATAGAATAAGAAATGGAATCTAATGGTACCAATACTGGTGGGGACTGATGTACAGATTTGGTTCCTTACTATATATTTGACACTGTCATGCTACTAATGCATTAGGCATCTGACTTGTAGCTGAAATTGCATGTGAACTGAACTGTTACACACTTGAGCTAGAATTCTGAATCTACCTCGATTTAGTGGACTGGATTAATTAGATTTGAAATTTAGAGAAAAAACGATAAATGTTTGGGGTCCAGACCCTGTTACATTTTGGTTTCACACTAATCAAGAAAAACCATGAATACCACTTCCCTGGGTCATAATTGACATATAGCATAAACCTGTCCAACTTTGGAGCAAGGTACATTGAAGTACAATACCATTTCCTTTCAACTTTTTAACTTGCCTAGTTTACTTATCATCCTTAGCCAGAAAATCGGACATCTAATGTGAAAGCACACACCAGCATATAATTTTGTAGATTTCTGGTATTTTGTGCAACATGTTGTCAGTTAATAAGATCTTTATACTAGATATTTTTCTTTTCTTCTTTTTTTGTCAAGGGTTTTTTCTTTTGAATTGGTATGATCACACTGAAGTCGATAAATTAATTGGACTTGCTCTGACATTCTCATATAAATATGGTTGTTGATAGCGAAAATTGTAAAGATTTGCTACGCCAATTGGTTTTTTTTTTTTTTTTTATAGGGCTACTTGAAGAATTTATGAGTAGTCCAGCTAGTATGACATTAGTGTCATGTGGCACCGATTTTCAAAACCTATTGGATAGACTTTAAATGACAAATCCAAACCATTCAAACTGACCTACTTCATGAGTGATGCGTTTACATGCAAAATTTATAAATTTTTGAGATATTTTAGTATCAAGTCAAGCGGTAAAAAACTGATGAAAAATTAATGCATTAAATTTAACTTAAAAAAACCCCACATTTGACCACTTGACTTGATATTAAATAAATTCAAAAAATTATAATTTTTGCACATAAACGCATCAGTCATCAAGTAGATCGGTTTGAACGGTTTGGATTCATCGTTTAAAGCTTATTCGATAGATTTTGGAGATCGGTTCGAACACTTTAGTTATCAACTGTTTAGTTTGTGTGCTGCGACTTCAGTGCGTATTATACAATTTTCCATGTAGATTCAGCACATCTTTTTTAAATTCATGTTCACAAGATTGCTTTGATGGCAACATTCTTATAACCATGGTAACCTGGTATGCTTTTGTAGCAAAGTTGACTATTCTTGTAAATTTTACTGAACTAAAAGTACATAGCTCTCAGTAAGCCAAGTTCTTAAAAAAATCAGTAATTAAAAACACCCTATAAGCTAGTATACATCTATCTGTTGTCTGAAATTTACTTCAGCCCAATAAGATTGACATTGCTTTGAGACTAGTGAATCGAGCGACTCATTTTCCACCTCTTTTGAGACCTTTCTTTGAAGCAAATTCATTGCATACTTCATTACAGAAACTTCACAAGGCAATACAATAGGCCCATCATTTGATAAACCAAACTCCTCTTCAGATATTCTAAGAAGCTCCATGAAGATTCTGCTATTGAGGTAATCTAATGGAACCTCAAATCTGTTTTTGTCAACAGTATACACCACAAAGTGGCCTTTGCCACAACTGGAGGCATTAACTGATGTCCTTCTCCCAAATGTAGCTATTCTCTCCCATTTCTTTGCCATGTCGATCATCATCTTTGGATAAATCATTGTTTTCTTGGTTTAGAGGAGATCTGAGTTTGGTTTTCTTTTCTTTTTGGTTGTGGATGTGTTGTGAGAATACCATAGCTCCACCCTACTTATATAGGTAAAGGAACTGCTACGATTCCTCAATTGTTAGTTCAATTTGTTAGCATTAATTGAATCCAACAGAGCCATTTTCTTGTAGATATGAAGATAACCTTAGTGGGGGCAACATGCTTGACTTGGCTCGACAATTAATTAATGAAGGTTGATATGGTTTGAATTGTAGCCTATGGATGGTTGTATGATATAATAGTCACATGTTTAGCCTTTTTGCTTTCTGCACAAGTACTAGGCCCTATGGATGCCTTGATTATCTTTTCTTTCCCGTGTGCTGATAATTTATATAATATAGAGTAAGCAAAGAAACGGGAAACTATCGGTGGATTTAGAGTGCAGATCTATTGCCCGTCCCTTCCAATTTTGGTAATAGATGTCATGTTTCCTCTTCTCTATCTTGGCACATACTTCCTCAACAGTCCATGTGCTTTTCCAATGGTTCCTATATTATGGGTACTGGTGCTGTTAATTTTGTATGGTCCTGCTGTGGTGTACGTAGCTAGTACATAATCGGTTGATGCGATCAGTCTGCTATTGAGTGTTATAAGCATCTTTGTTTGGTATTTGAATACAGGTGTAGCCAAAATCACTCAATAAAGGCTTCATTATTACCTTTTAAACTGAAACATGTCCAATGACTGGTATTTAATGACACAGGCCTGGATTAATGTGCTTCTGAAAACTCATATAGCAATGCCTTGTCTAAGCATAAGGTTGGATTCTAATTTGTTTAACATTTTTGGAGTCATCTCGTCGGAAATAAATTTTGTTCTCATGATCTAGCTAAATTTTTTTATAACAAAAACTTTCATTACTGAAGTGCCAGCTAACCATCAATTGGATGGTGTTTTACAGAACGAGTTTTAGGTTTTATTAGGTTTTTGCATCTTTAAAGTCTATCACTCTGTACTCACAAACATGTTCTAGAGTTAATATTTATTACAATATAGAGAAGTAAATTGGAGAACCAATTCAGAACATAGGTGGATATGTAAACTTGTGTGTCTCAATAAAATTATGCATTTCTTCTCCAACTTACTAATTTCCAGCATAATTTATATACTGTTCTTTTTGTAAGGTTAGCTATTTTATTAACACCAATACCATTTGAAATAATAAATTGATCATTGTGTCTTCTTGCACTATCAGAGAAATAATTAATGTGATATTCATGTTGTTAGATGTGTTGATTGAACACCACACACTGTTGTGCAGTCTAGCAAGAATTAAATGAATGAAGCAGGTCATGTGATGTTAGATATCAAGATAATCTTAGTGGGGCATCATGCTTCTATTGGGTAGACAAAGTGATTTGTGAGGAACTGAGAAATTGAGGTGCAGGGAAAGCCCAAGTACATCTTGGGTCCATTCTTCTGATCTATCAACATGTTGGCTCTAAATTTGATACGGATCTTTCATCTTTCTTTCAACTTATCAATATAGGTTATTAAAAAAAGGTGATATATAGAATAAGAAAAAGAATCTAATGGTACCAGTACTGGTAGGGACTGATATACAGATTTGGTTTCTTACAACATATGTGACACTCTGATGCTACTTATGCATTAGGCAACTGATTTGTAGCTGAAATTGCATGTGAACTGAACTGCTACACACTTCTCTGGAGAATTCTGAAGCTACTCAATTTGGTGGACTGGATTAATTGAATTTGAAATTTAGAAAAAAACCATGAATACCACTTCTCAATCGGTGCCAGTTTGAATTTTGTTGTCTATCATTCGTTGTTTTGGTCTTTTCTGCTTTTGGATTTGGGAAATATAATTCACAATGTTCTTTCTGTCAGTAATTTGCTCATTGTTAGCTTCTCTTTAACAGGTGAATAAACGTCTGGAAGTTAAATACTGTTTGATCTTTCTCTAAATGAATTATTAGTAATACAAGTAGGGTCGAGGTAATTTGAATTGGCATTTTGGTTGCTGAGAAACCTGATTTAAGATTGATCTAAACAATTATTATGGTAATGTTGATACTGTTGTACTTCCCCTGGGTCACGGTTGACATTTAGCATATTGCTAAGAACCTGTCAACTTTGGATCAAGTTACAATGAAGTACATTGCTTTTCAACTTTTTAGTTTACTAATCATCCTCAGCCAGTAACATGCCTTTAAAATTTGGATCAAGGTACAATGAAGCACAGTTGACATTTAGTTTACTAATCATCCTCAGCCAGTAACTAGACATCCAATGTTTTTGTGGGTTTATGGCATTTGTCCACATAAATTTAGTTTCTCAGTGATGTCTGGGTTGATTTGACAAAGACCAAGCCAGCCATTGGTTTATTTTGTCCTTGTTACCTATTGGCCAACGGTTTATTCCCTTGTTATGTACTCAAGCTTGTCATTTGTTTACGAGAATTTTTCTTTTTTCAATTTATAATTTGCTGGTACACCACCTTTTGCTAAATATCAGTGAAAGGCGAGTAGTAGCACATAAACATAAATGCACAGCAGAATAAAGAAACTTTTTTCCTTAACAATGGTTTTATACATCAATAAATCTCATGAAAGAGAGCATCTAATAGAGAATATGAAAATCTATCTAAGAAAAATGAGTTGAGCCAAACTGTCAGAGATCTAATGCTAAGTTCTGAAAATCAACAGACAGCTTCTTGCTGACTGAATCCTACAATGGGCAAAAACAATGGATTTTGGCTTGTTTGCGAGGTGAGAGATTCAATCAATTCCCTCTCCATCTCTTGTGAATTCTGCCTTCTCATCAAAGAAATCATGCGTTTCACAAGAGAAGCATCGCAAGGGAGTACAATTGGCCCGTCATTCGATAGCCCAAACTCGTCTTCTGACATCTTCAGTAATTCCTCAAATATTTTGCTGTTTAGGTAACTCAAAGGGATCATGAATCTCTCCCCATCTATTGTGTAGACCACAAAATGGCCTTTATCTGTGATCTTTTTGTGCCACTTCCTTGCCATCTCAATAAGCTTCTTGGGATGAATCATTGTTTCTTTTTGGTTTGAGTAGCGAAAACAGTTTTGAATATGTGTTGAGTTTGATTGGCTTTGTCGATTTCATCTCCTTCCTTATATAGGCCTTATAAGATATTATTTTTTTTGTTTTTCTTCTTTTAAAAAATTTGGCATGGTCCAAAACCATTTTGTTTTCCATCTTTTGGTGGTACGATCGAGCCGAAACCATGTGATTGAAGATATGAAGGTGATGTCAGTGGAAAACGACCTGAACAAATTGTCATAAATAATAAAAGAAGAAATCAAAAGGTGCTTGAAAAGGAGGAGTAATTTGGACATGAAGAATGGTGTACATGTGGTGTTGTTTTTTACTTTCATTTTTTAATTTCTTTCTTTGGTTATAGAAATTTTGGCTCAGTAATTTCAGCTCCATTCTAAAATAACTGTTCCTCCGAAGTATTCCATTTTCAATTATGATTCGCCTATGCTAATATATAATGTTTACTAAAATTAAATGTGCTGAAAAAATTTAAATTTATTAAAACTTGATTTTATAAATATTTTCTCATCTAAACTTCATTTTAAAATATTTACCCATCAGACTCTCAATATCTTCATTTTACCTTACCTGTTATCCATGGAAAGCTCTCTGATGCAAACACTGCCGCTCACAGTCACAGCCACAGGTGCTCCCTCTGTTACTTATAAACCACCTATGCTGCCTATGCATAGATATTTTTGTCTACTAGATATTTATTGCAATTATCATGTCAAATTAATTGAGATTAAATCATCTAACAGGAGATATTCAAGATATTGGGATTTTAATGGATTAATATTCAAATTTAAATTTCGAATATGATTTTAATGATACGAACCCAAATTAAGTATTACAAAAAAACTCTCACTATGATCATGTTTGGTTGTTAGTTAAATTTAAAAAGGATTAAGTTACTATACATCTTACTCCTCATATTTTTAAACCTCAATTGGCAGCTTAAGTTATGACTTAAATTAATTCATCAATATTGAGAAGTGAATATGTACTTGTGATAGTGAATCCTATATGCGAAATGAGTATAAAATAAATTAATCTGTCTAAAAAAATAAAGTAACTTACTTGAAATTAACTTAAATTTTACTTTATCTTACTTGTTTTATTTTACTTTTTTATTTAACAACTAAACTAAGTATCTCTTATATATCTGACATCAAATACTGACAAACCCATACTTCCCTTGTATATATACCAAAACCATTACGGTGGCAGCATTCCATGTGAACCTCTCTGAGATTCTGACCAATAGGCCTAACGTACATATCAATTCTCCAATTAAAAGCTTGTTTCTAGGTATGTTTCTCTCGAGGTGTATGTACCAAATCATTTAATGGCCTAGCTTACCTTACCACCATTATTTTGAATTATTGAACGGACCAGATTCTTCTTGAGTCCTTAAAGTGTACTCCTAATATATCACCCTGGCAGCCACTGCCCGGTTTCAAAAAAAAAAAGAGTCCTTAAAGTGTACATCTATGATCATTAAGAACAAATAATGTCTGCTCTAAAATGAACCCATCTTCAGTGATTTGCTGGCAATTGGAGAGAGGAGCCAAACTTTATCTAAAAGGATTGGGAACTTAATTAAAAACCTCTTTTTATATATATATCTCTATTTATAATAATTGTGATTTGGTTGGTTTGGCATGACTAGCTAGGTTGGGTACGTTAATTAACCTACTATATATAGCCTAAACAAATGTTCGGTTCCACCTTGTTTTGCATTAAATGATCTAGTATTTCCTTTTTAAATTTGAGATATATATGATCGAGTAGAACTAATTAAGGTGCTCTTAAGCTCACCAATCCCTCCGTGAGCTTAACTCAAAAACCTATCAATCCGACTTCAAACGATATTTTCAAACCGTTAGATGTTCAATCTATATTAAAATGTACTTGGAGACCAAATTTTACATTTTTTAGAATTTTTTTACTATTTATTAAGCCGGTTTGAAAACTGCTGTTTTCTAATGGTGCAGAATTTTAATAAAAACAGCGGTTTTCAAACCGGTTTAATAAATAGTAAAAAAATTCTAAAAAATGTAAAATTTGGTCTCCAAGCACATTTTAATATAGATTGAACATCTAACGGTTTGGAAATGTCGTTTGAAGTCGGATTGATAGGTTTTTGAGTTAAGCTCACGGAGGGCTTGGTGAGCTTAAGAGCACCTTAGTTCTACTCTATATGATCAGTATTGTTATATATCGTCATTTTCTATTGAATATTGATGGACAAGGCAACCATCACCATGTGGTGCTCACGCGAGCTCGCTAAATTTATACATAGCTATGTAATTTCATAACTATCGTTTCAATCAATTCACGAGTGGAAAAACACACATCAGAATCAGTTATTTACGCACATCAGGAACGGACCTAGAGACGATACTGACTCAGGTGATACAAATGTGTCAACTAATCTGTATCGGTTAAATAGCCGATACTAAAAGTTTAAATCAGAATCGGTTCTTTAATAACCAATCCTAATGGAGACAATCTAGATCGGCTGTTTACAAATAACCGATCCTAATAGAGACTATCAGGATCGTCTGTTTTAAAAGTTCGATACTAATAAACACTATCAGGATCGGTTGTTTACAAATAACCGATCCTAATGGAGACTATCTGAATCGGATTTTTAAAAGAACCGATCCTAATGGTTGTTATTTTATTTTAAAAAAAAATATTTTTTTATTTCCCCAGCTTCCAGTAGCAACACTATAATCAATACCAGTAGCAACACTAGACTAGTACCACTGGTACTAGCATCGCAATAATAGTACAACAAAACCAATCACAAGGTTATCCAGACCAGCGCAACAACAAGCACAAGCAACAGAGACAAGGGAAAGAACACAACAGCACAGTCAGCAAATTTGGGATGCTTTGAATATTTACTCGAGAAAGGACCGAATTGCAAAAAGAGGGTGTTACTCGGCCGGTACCAAGGTGGTTGCCTCGCCTCATGGCCGTCCAGGAAGAGAGTCGGAGTCGCCTCACGGCCGCCTCACCTCACAGCTGCCTCGCCTCGCCTCACGGCCATCCAGGGTGCCTCGCCTCACGGTCGTCCAAGGTGCCTCGCCTCACGGCCGTCCAGGAAGAGAGGGTGGTTGGAGTCGGAGTCACCTCACGGCAGCCTCACCTCACAGCTGACTCGGAGTCGGAGTTTTGTGAAATCGCAAGCACCCTAGGGTTTGTGAAATCGCAAGCACAGAGGCAAACAGAAAAGAGCGAGAGAGAGGGTGAGAGTGGGAGTCGAGTTTTGAAAATTTTGAAATTTTCGCTAAGTTAACCTAGGCGCGAAATGAGTTATTAGGATCGGTTAATTTCAAATAACCGATTCTAAAAACAATCAGGATCGCCTGTTTTAAAAGTCCGATACTAATAGGGACACAATCAGGATCGGTTTTTTACAAAAAACTGATCTTGATTTGGCCAGCGCTTTTAGTATCGGTTGATTATATTTAACCGACCCTGATAGCTCCTTTCAAGATCGGTTGTTTATAAAGCCCGATCCAGATATATATCAGTATCGCATTATTGAAAAGTCCGTTCCTAATAGGCCGATCCTGATGTGCGTTTTTCCACTAGTGATTATTATAAATGTTTTTAAAGCGGGCATCATAAATATAGTTCGTCCAACGTACACATGACATGTGTTCATTGATAGTAGGGGTGTTGAGTCACCTCATAAAATTTAAAATTCTAATTATATATATATATATACATATATACATATATAGAGTCCGGCTAGCGTCTAAACATTTGGATAGAGGCCTATATCCAAATGGTTCATTTTTGCGATTTCAAAGTCCCAAAAGTCAATTTGAAGCTCTCAACATGTTTGGAATATTAAAATGTGCTTGGAAACTAAATTTTACATTTTTTGGAATTTTTTTGCTATTTTTTTAGAATTTTTGAAAATCGTTGTTTTGATGAATTTTTTATTATTATTTTTCCATATCAAAATAACGATTTTCAAAAATTCTAAAAAAATAACAAAAAAATTCCAAAAAATGTAAAATTTAGTTTCCAAGCACATTTTAATATTCCAAGCATGTTGAGCGCTTCAGATCGACTTTTGGGACTTTGAAATCGCAAAAATGAACCGTTTGGATGTAGGCCTCTATCCAAATGTTTGAACGCTAGCCGGACTCTACATATATATACATATATACATATATATATGAGGGTTCCAATATCTCATGTCTTTCATATATACTTCATCATACTTAAGATTGTATATTAAACCAACTAGCCGTTTTTGTGTAATCTTCATTACTTTTGTATAAATCATAAGCCTATTCCGTGTCAAGCTATCTATCGTTAAGCCTATTCTTTCAAACTTGAAGCAATCCATTTGGTTTGGTTTGTTTCTGAAAAATTCTTCTCATCTTTCTCTCTAATGGACAAAACATAATGTTGTTTATAACTTTTCTTTATAAAATATTAATTGTGTGTATATAATTTAGTGGTCAGAATTTCACTTTGTAATTCTGAAAATTTCAATTCAAATTTCAGCTGCATATTTACATTTCAAGTCCCTTCGGATTTTGCACCTTCCCTGACAGGTTGATGCTTTATTTATTTGATTGACTCATCATTGACACTTAAATTTATCTAGGGAAATTTCATGTATACCCCACAAAAACATGGAAATTACGTATACCCCCTCTAAAATTCATAATATCATGTTTATCCTTATAAACTTCAAAATGTTTTAGAAAATATTAATCTTCTAATTTGACAATTCCGAGGGCAAATTGATAATTGCTCTACTCTGACGCTTACACAGTGCCATTTAGATATATGATTGTGTAAGCGTCAAAAGTAGATATGTGACCCATTTGTCGTCAGAAACCGACCAATTAGAAGACTGACATTTTTCTGAAACATGTTACTGGTTTTTATTTTTGTAATGAAAGTTAAAATGGGTACTTCATAAATTTAAAATGAGTTTTAATAGAAAAGACAATAAAATGGGTAAATTTGTGAGTTTTTGAAGTTTAGAAGGGTGGATATGATATTATGAATTTTAGAGGGGGGATACATAATTTCCAAGTTTGTAAGGGGTGTACATGAAATTCCCCCCTTTATCTAAATTAGCAATTGTTAATTGTATCTGAATTGACACTGTGTCTAGATGAACTATTTAAAGTTAAATTAGACTTGAGGAAGCAACACACATTATACATAGCAAGCATTAATTAAATAAATAATCTGTGGGTCTTTGGGGCCCAATTGTTTTCATTGCGGGCTCTTGAATTAGATAAATAATCTGAATTTGTCTCTGTTTTCGTGGGTCTATTGTGCTGCAGGGCCAGAAGAGTAGCCCGTTTTAAATGGGCCGTTTGGGTTGAAATGGGGCCTGTAAAACTATGATTTAGTTGGATCAAGGAATTATTAACAGATTAAATCCAATAAGACTAAATATTTGTTGGTTCGGCCTTCTGAATACAGTATTTGCACTTGGTTGGATTGATTGATTGATTGATTGAATAAGACGAAAAGCCTTTTATTTTAACAGCAAATTAGAACTAAACAAAGATGGTAGATGATCATGAAATCTTAATTTAGACGATCAGGTGGACGTGTCAAGTGCCAGGTCACACAAATCATGAAATCTTAATTTAGATGATCATGAAATCTTAATTAGAAACATACAAAAACGGTAGATGCGTGACACAAATCATGTGCCAGGTCACGAGACAATTTTGTATTTGTCTGTGATTTAATTTAGTTGATAATTCTACGTGTCTTGGCCTGTGCACCACGTGTCCGTCCGTGTCCTTCATATCGAATTTTGTCACCATATATATTATACGCATATATTATAAATAATCTCATATGATTACTTTGTGTCTTGTTAATATAGCCTCCAAAAAAATTAATGTGCTACAGGTTAAACACACTAGATTGAAATGTGTTCGTACTTTTTAATGTTGAACTATTTTTCTTTAATATAAAAGCTCCGTTAATTAAAAATATTTTTAAATATTTTTTGCAAAAATTAAACCTATGTAATGTAGCCCTGTTTTTACTTTGAAAGACAGAAGCAGGGAGAGCAAGCAAGAGCAAGGTGTGATAGTAAGAAAGAAATTTGGTGTTGAAATAGTGTAGAAGAGAAATCATAAGCATGCACTATATATGTAGGTCCCAAGAGTAACTTCGATATCTAACTCTAGCTAAATGAAGAGCACACAATAAATATTATTATTATTATTATATTTAATGGAGTTAGACTTTAGAGGGGGAAGCGACACAAGTCAATAAAGTGATGCAATAGTTAATAGGAGACTGAGACTGGGAGAGGATAGTTAATAGTTAGCGGTCACGACTCACGAGATAATAATAAAACTGGGGGAGGTTTTGCCGTTTTGGTTTTGCTGCCTGCCACTGCCAGACTGCCAGACAGCTGCTCTTTATTTTATTTCAATTCATTGAACACTGAAATAACTCACGCGCTCCATTGCTTACCTAGTCAATACCTGTACTAGTGTACATACTGTACCTATCTATTCATTCAATCTGCTTCGCATCTGTTTTCAACTTTCAAATGTCACGGGAAGCCATGTGTCGTCAGTCGTGTGATCCCTACAAACTCTCATTTAAATACAAGTTTCCGATTAAGTTGTTTATTATTTTTCTTAAACAAAAGAGAATATATCTGAGCTGATTTATCATTTATCAGGAGAATAGATTTCTTTGGCAAGGTAATGATAAAAAGAGAAAAAAAATACTCTTTAATCAATTGGTCTAATGGTGGATAAAAAGAGAAAAAAATACTCTTTAGTCAATTGGTCTAATGGTGGATTAGAGATTTTAGATTTACATAATAGGAATCTACCATCAATATCATTTTCACACTTTTGGAACAATATCCTGCAATTAGACTCTTTAGGAAAAATAAGCATTACTTTTGAATCAGGCTATCAGTCTACTTTATCCTTCTGGCAATCTCTGTCGTATGGTAATTGTAGTCTAGCCACTAAGTACCCACAATTATATAATATTTGCACTACCCGTTGTATCACTATTACTGCTGCTATTAACTCATAGGGTTCTGCATTTCATTTTCGAAGAAGCTTAAGTGGTTTTCTATTGTCAGAATGGCATGATATTCTAGTATTAATTAGTTTTTGTAGCTTTATTCACCTCACAGATAAAATATCTTGGAGATGAACTACCATAAGAAATTTTACAGTCCAATCTATTTACCAAATGTTGAACTTTAGAGGAATTACCAAAAATAGATATGCAATCTGGTGGGATATACCTGTTCCTCTTAAAATAAGAATTTTTATGTGGTTACTGTCTAATAATAGAATCCTTACTAAAAAACAATTACAAAAAAGAGGTTGGCCTAGTAGTGTAACATGCCAATTCTGTCTAAAAACTGAAACAACTTCTCACTTGTTTCTTAGATGTAAGATGTCCAAACAAATCTGGTTCTTACTTGGCCAATGTCAGCAACTATTCCTCAACTTGCACTCATGTTCCGATATATTTGATTTCTCTTGTACTTTAGACAACATACAATAATAAACATTTCTTGTAGTTTATAGTGCCTTCTGTTGGACATTATGGAAACACAAAAATGAGGTTATATTTAAGGATTCCTCCATTAAATCAATAAGATATTTGATTATGCTTGTTATTTCTATGTTTGAATATTGGTCAGGTCACATGAATAAGAGAATCAAGCTTGCTGCCAATACCTTCATGCCTGATGATCTGGATGCCATCCCTCTGAGAGTGTGGAACCCTAACGATAACCAAATTGTGCATCTATCACCAGCTGAATGAGCACATTATGATTCATTATTTCTAACATTAATTATAGATAGATAAAGGATAAAATTAATTCAGGTAGAGATGACGTAAGATTGATTTAAAATTTTAACATACATTAAGGAGTACTTTAATGTCATAATCTATTGATAAAGGTTTTGAAAATTAATTTATAGTAGATCTTCAGGTCTGGATACAAACATGTTCACATAAAAAGAAGGCTAAATGAAGTTTTAATTTCCGTTTAAAAATTAAAGTTCGTGGTCTTGAAAATTAATCAGCTGAAAAAGTTATAAATAAATCTTGAATAAAATGAAGAAAATATTGCCGAATATATAGTTCTTTCAATTCAACATTAATCCTCAAGAATTTAAAATCGGAAAAGCGTGCTAAAATACTTCATTTAGCACAATTTTTTTCAATTTGCAACCTAGTACCTACCATGCATCGCCCCTTCTTTAATTACACCAACCATTACCCTAAAAACAAAAAATTACACCAACCATGATTCTGTTTCTGTGTGTGAAGGCACTGATTCTCACATTTGTTTCATCACAGATTTTGACAACTAGGGACAAAAACTTGTATTTGTTTTCATGCTGATAATGGCAGAAGGGACCTTCCTTTTCTCCGAAATAGACGCTAAACACAAACAATTCTCATTAGTTTAATACTTTTAAAAAATAATAATATGAAAGCTATTTATTTAGAATAGTTTATTTTATTGAAATATTTTATTGGTGATTTTAGTATACAATTAAAATACTTTTATTGTTCATTCATATATAATATTTTAAAAAGTATTACTTCATTTTAAAAAAATTAAAATTATAGATCTAGAAAGGGCTTATTAAAATTAAATTTTGAAGTACTACTTAAATTAAAATTTTAAAAGTATATAAAATACTAGGAGGAGGAGGGTTCAAATGCCTCCAGTTCTGTGCCTCAATTACGCCTTCAATTTTAGAACTACAATAACTTGAAGTTTAGAATTTAAATATCAAAATAAAATTGTTAGATATGATATGTATCATTTTCTATATGCATTGTAAAAAAAATCCTAATATTTCGACTTTGTTTTAATTAGTATTAAGAGTTTTTGGAAATACACTGATACAATTAAATTCTGGACATTGATTTTTCAACTTATTAATTCATATCAAAACAAAATCGAAAAGTGATACTGTTTTATACACATATAGAGAATATAATATAGATAGAATTTAAATATTTTATTTTAATATAAAAAATTAAAAAAAATATTATTAGAAAATTAAAAAGTGGAGACATGATAAAGACAAGAAAAATGAAATTGATTAAAACCTCATAAAAAATATTAAAGAATAGATGTAAGATCTTTTAGGACTTATTTGACGCATCTCATTCACACGGATAAATTTCTCATAGGCATCAAATTTCATGATGTAATTTATGAGAACTCACAGACTTGAAAAAATCATGGGAAATTTCTTTTCCATGAGAAGGATGATTCTTGCGTAAATTGGTGCAAAATTATACTCAAATGGTATGAGAAATAAAAAAGTATACCGGATGGTGTTTGACAAACATTATTTAAAATAGTTAAAAAGAAAACAAAACCTGAAAAATAATACTTAAAATGTATGTTTTATAAATAATAATTTGCATGTATTCCCATAAAAAATTGAACGTGTCAAATTAATTGCCCATATTTTTTTTCATTCTCAATTTTTTAATTCTCTCTATTCCAAATTTACACAATAAAATGGCACACATCTTAGTATCAAAATGCAATGTTTTCTGTGTAAGAGATAGTATATTTAACATCTGACTGAGAAATTATGTGTGAATATTAAATTAGATGACTAAAAATATTACTAAAAATCAAAATGGGGCACAAACCCTACAAGTTCCGACACGTCCCAACCTTCTTTAGTAATATTTTCCTATTAGTTGTCCAGTTTTCCAAACTAAAAAAATGAAAGGGTTGCCATCAAGAGATGACTTGAATACGGCCAACTGATTGCACTTTATGATCTGTACAAAGAAGTGCTTCTCCTATGTGCTATGTGACGATGTCTATCTTTATTCTTTATAGACAAGGATGCAAAGGGCATTTTTCTCCTATGTGCTATATCCATCTTTTCACAAGTCCTCATGGATAAGAATGCAAAGGGCATTTTCAACACCTATACTCTACAGACCGATATTTTTATTAATATCCAAAATTAATTACAAATTAATAAATATATCACGTCAGCTGGGTAATTTTAAAAATGTCCAAACCGGCTATTTAATAGCCAATTCACATTTTTTCTCAACCGGCCATTAAATGACCGGTTCACATTTTTTTTTTTACTGTTTCAGACCCTATACCATCTTTCTCTCTCCTCCCTCTCACAACTCAACTCGTCTCACATAAGAGAAAGAGAGGAAGATAAAGAGAGAAAGAGAAGGCAAGGCGATTTTCCAGGGGCCAAAAGGATGAACAATAGCAACCGAGGTAGGTCGTTTTATCGTGGCCTAGCGAGATGAGGGTCAATTAGTGATGAAGGTAAAAATGAGGAAAAAAAAACAACTGTCAAGTATACCGTGATAAAAAGAACTATCAAGTATGTATGATGAAGAAATTTCTTAGACGGCCTATTTGGTATGAAATTTCAGACGATGACTTTATGAAAAACTCCTACAGCTCTGGTTTGAAAAAAAAAAAGACTTGTCTTGCCTCGTTATTACCCATGCATCTTCAAAACCCGTTGTTTTTCCTCTGATTTCGTAATCACAACCCGGAGTCTTGCACACCACCTGAATCCGACCCTTGTCACTTTTCTTCATTATAATCTCTTGATTCTTACGAATATTGTGCTCTCTAATCTTCTTAATCAGCTCTTCTTTGCTTTGAAAAAATTGTTCTGGCGTCAGCTCACCTTTGTACTCAATCTGAATCCTATAGTATACAACATCTGCTTCTTGAGAAGAAGATATATCATTGAAGTTTACAAACGGGTGCGTATCAGTCCGGCCACTAAGCAGCATCTTCCAATATCCGGTTCGAATAGGCACTGGACCATCTTCATTACAACCCTCCAGGTGATCAGAGTCCCAGTTTGCTCCCTAAAATTCATCCCCAGTTTGTAGATCTTCCTCCAAAATTTCGTTAATATTTTCAAAATCCAATCCAATTTCATCGTCTAATGGTGCCGGTCTGGGGTGAGGTGATGGTGGCGATAATGGTAAAGACGCCACATGCACGGGTCTAAGTGGGGATCTTGTAATAGGGTCGTGGTTGGGGTGATAGTGGAGTGAAGTGATTGTATATTTCTGGGTCAGGTACGAATAAAGGAACCATGGGAGTATATGGTTCTGGTTGTGTTGTATAATTTGGCGCAACTGAATTTTGGCCAGAACTTCCAACCCTTGACTCTATCGGAACTCTCTTGGCGTAGATTTCTATTACAAAATTTCCAGTTGCTTTTAACCGACCGTACAAGGCTCTCCATGCAGCATCACTTAGTACTTTCACTATGGTATAGGTCGGGATGTTCAATGGTTCACTCGGGTTGCCAATTCTAAGTTCCATTTTGTTGGGTTTTGAAGCTACCCAATGCTATTAGGCTTAAGTTACGGAAAGACTGTAAAACAAAAATTTTACTTCTAACTTAAGCAAAGGATTAAAGAGGTATGTCAGAAAGAGTACCGAACGTTCATGTTCCCGTCTTTCACTTGACAAGACCTTTTAATCCTCTACAGATCTACTCCTTGATTGATTTCTAAAAATTAAATCTATTTAACAATTAAATAAATTAATATAACATTTATACCTCGTTTTCAAATTCTGATTGGAATGAAGACCGATTCGTCTCGGAGCACCAAATGTCTGATGCCTCTATCAGTTATCCACCAGGACTAACCAGAGAGCGGTTTATTTCTTTTGCCAGAAATACCGTAAACCGCGGACTTTGGCAAAAACACTATTTACCGAAAAAGATGAAATAACAATATTCATGACCCGTAGTTATTCTGATTCACTAAATAAGCAAAAACAGAAATATCGCGACTTTCGCAAATATATTATTTTCCAATCCCGTAAACGAAACCGAGAAAGAGAGAAAATTAGATTATCAACCGATCAGATCGATTCAATATCAAGTGAATTAGTAATTTTCTCTTTAACCCTACCCCTCTATTTATAGGAAATGGATATGGCCCAAAATTACCAAAATACCCTCATAGGTCGGTGCTACAGTGTTTTCAGCCCAAAATGAATTGAATTAATTTGGGCTTTGTTTTGGGCTTTTAAATTTAATTAAGGCTTTAATTTTAATGGGCTTTAGGCCCAAAATATTAATCCATAATTAACATTTAAAATCCATTTCATATCCATATAATTATTCTGAACAATTATATTTCTCTCGGTTGTTCTTTCGGTAACTTTTATACAACGTGTCGTGCACGTTTATAAATTAACCATTGTTTATACTTGTCATCTTATTATGACATTTATAATTCAATTATATCACGTATAATTAATTATAACCATCTTATTATTAATCATAATCAATTTATAATTAATAAATAAGATTATCCAATTAGCTCCTATATGGTGTGACCCGATAGGATCTGTGTATGTTGGTAAATAGAATTAAAACTATTTTAACTTCTACAAATCATAGGAGGCACCTGACAGAATGCACTATGACCATCCAATTACACAGATGATGCTGTACTGTACAATATCATGATCCAGTAAACTATTTACTCGTGTTAATGATAAGCCGTAATAATATCTATTGAAACCGGGGGTTTGTTATGAAAATTAAGCCAAGTTTTGATTAGATTAGGTTTAATTAGGTTAGAAATGTCCGAAAGTTCAAGTTACTGCCCTAGTTATGTTTATATTACAGGTAATCAAGTGTTTGGAGCTTAACGGAGCAAAACGGGCGATTTGTGGCAAGTCAGCACATAGCCAGGAGAATCTGTCACTTTCATTGCGGACCGCAAGACAATCATTGCGGGTCGCAACATTATCAAACAGAGAGCAACTCAGACAGCTGAATTTCCAAGACCTCTTGCGGCCCGCAGAGAAGTATCCAGAAAGTCAGAATCTGCGCGAGAAGTAACCGCCTCCACTCATTGCGGCCCGCAAGGAATGTTATTGCGGCCCGCAATAAGGCGGTTTCAGAGCCCGAAATTGCTATTTTTAGAGATTTAGTTTGAGTTTTTGCCAGAGTATAAATAGAAAATTTGTAGAACAGAACAGTTACGTTTTTTAGAGATAATGTCTGGTTTTAACAAGAGAGACAAAGGAAGAGAAAAGGAGAGAGAAGAAGGGAGAAAGAAACATCACAAGATCAACCGGTTTTATTATTTTCTCTCTTTGGAACTCTTTTATTCTTTTTATTTTGATTTGTGCTTTAGCCATGACAGGCTAAAGGATTTTCTAGGGTTAATTAGGGCTGTACTTGAAACTTTTGTTATGATTTAGTTGGTTTAATTTGTATTTTCTTGTTCTTTGATATGATCTGTTCTTTATTTCAATTGATTGTGAAGACTTAATCGAAATCACATGAAACCCTAGGATTTAGTATTTGCAATTGAGAAATTGAATATTTAGTCCTGACCATAAAGAATAGGGTATTTGATAGGTTAAGTACCGAGAGGTGACGCTTGTCTTATACGGGCTTTACCTAATAGTTTAGACAAACTGTACCAAGTACCGAGAGGTGAAAGATGGTTTTCTAGATTAATTAGGACAGTAAGATCTTAATGACTTTAGATTAGTATAGCCAAGTACCGAGAGGTGACGTTTATTCTAATTTGAAGATGGTATTAATATAGAAATATCCCTTTGTACCTACAACCCTAAACTGTGCCTTCATAATTAAAAGAACAAATTTAATAAACCAATTAGTCATAACATTAGTGGATAGGAACCCTAAGAAACCCTAATCTCTCATCTTTGTTAAAAATCAGATTTTGCTTTAAGACTTTAGTTTAATTTAGTTTAATCAAAACCAAATCAACCATTTGAACAAACAAAAACCTTTTTACTTCTTTTACTAAATTAAATTGCTAGGTTAGATAAAATATTCCGACTTGTCCCTGTGGAGACGATCCCTAAATACTACTTGACTAGGTTGTACACTTGCAACTGAATTGAGTACAAATTAGGATTTATTACTTGTACTGCAGAAATCACATCAAGTTTTTGGCGTCGTTGCCGGGGACAACGGAGAATATTATTTCAGACCTAAGTAATTTAGTTAGTAATTGTTTTTAATTTTCTTTTGCTTTCTTTTCTCTCTCACTTGAGCAGGTTGAAATCTGGCAGAAGAACCTCCAACCCCGGAAGCCACAGATTTGGTTGAGTGGTTTTCTAGGAGAGGATCAACTCATCTTTTCTACGCCAGACGAAACAAACACCCAACAAGAAGACCTTTCCTGAGTATAAATCCGCGCCGGTTAGACATGTCGACCGGGAACGAAAATGCTCGTTTGGAGAACCTTCAGAGAGAACGGGATGAGATGGCCAATGAACTTCAACGATTGCGAGCAGCCGCCGCTGATAGACAAAACATCGAAGCGGCTGATGCCAATCGCCCCTTGAGAGACTTTACAGCGCCTAGGGCTGAGGAAATCCACCTTGGGTATACGGCACCCACCATCAATGCTGAAGAATACCAGATTCCGCCAGCATGGGTTAGCATGGTGCAGCGCCATCTGTTCCATGGTCTACCCCACGAAGATGCAACACAACATTTAGCCAATTTTGAAGAAATCTGCAGTACAATTAAGGTACAAACTGTTTCTCCTGAAAATCTTAAGGTTATGGCCTTCACTTTTTCTCTTGCAGATAAGGCTAAAAGTTGGATAAGGAGCCAAAGACCCGAGAACATGAACACTTGGCCTAAGGTGGCAAATGCTTTTCTCAACAAATTTTTCCCGCCATCCAAAACAAACTCCTTGCGCCATCAAATCCACAATTTCCGACAAAGAGGAGAAGAAACCATGAGCGAGGCATGGGAGAGGTTTCAAGAACTGCAAAGGTGCTGTCCCCACCATGGTATCGAAGGGTGGAATTTGTTGCAGATCTTCTACAACAGCCTTCTGCCACAGGACAAGGGGATGCTAGACGCAGCTGCTGGAGGTAGTCTCATGAATAAAGGGGCTATTGATGGATACAAGCTGGTTGATGACATGGCTCTCAACCAAAGCCAATGGCACAACCCTAGGGAGACACCGGTCATCCTGCAGCGGGGAATGAAGGAGGTGAATTCGAATCCAAATTTTGCTGCAGAAATTGCCGCTTTGAATCGCAAAATTGATCAAATGAGCGTAAACTCGGTAAGCAATCCCTCTCCTCTCCCTTGTTCAATTTGTGGTGGTACCGATCATCTAGCAATTAACTGTGGTGTAAGTAATGAGGTTAGTTATGAGGAAGTGAATGCAATTAACCAAGGCAATTTCAAACCAAACAACAATCCTTACTCCAATACTTACAACCCCGGTTGGAGAAATCACCCAAACTTTTCGTGGAGACAAAATGACCAACCAACCCAAGGAAATCAAAACAACCAAGGTAACTCAAACTTTAATAGACCAAATCAAGGTTATGGTAACCAAGGGTATGGTTCGAATGCACAACCAAAGTCCAATCTCGAATTGATGATGGAGACTTTCATGACAAGTCAAAACCAAAAGTTTGATGAATTGACCAAAAAGGTAGACATGTTAGCAACCCAAAACAAATTACTTGAAAACCAAGTTGCACAACAAGCTACACAATTCTCTCGCCAACCGGGCACCCTTCCACCAAAACCCGAGAACAATCCCAAGGATGTCAAGGCGGTTAGGCACATGCTTCGCAGCGGTACGCAATATGAGGATCCACCTGTACCAAAGGATGACTATGTACAACCGCAAGGTGAAGAGACACGAGGCAATGATGAGCACATCTCCACACATGAGGATTTCGCCTCAAAGGAAACTACACCAATTGCACCAAGCGACCATGCGGAACCAGCAAAGCAATCTCAAGATGAGCTGCCAAAGGTAAGTGCACAGGTACCTCTCTACATCCCTCCTCACAAATACGCTCCTTTTCCTGGTAGACTTAAGAATGAGAAAACCGACAAACAATTTGCCAAATTCCTTGAACTGTTGAAACAATTGAATGTGAACCTACCATTGACTGAGGTAATGACCCAAATGCCGGTTTACACCAAATTTTTCAAAGACATTCTTTCAAACAGGCGTAAACTTGAAGAAGTCCAAATGGTATCCTTAGACACAAACGGTAGTGCAATGGTAATGAATGAATTGCCCAAAAAGTTGGATGATCCGGGTAAATTTTCCATACCATGTTCTATAGGAAATGTCCAATTCAAACGTGCACTATGTGATCTAGGAGCGAGCGTAAGTCTTATGCCTAAGTCGGTATATGATAGGTTAGGTGTTGGAGAACTCAAACCCACTAGAATATCTCTTCAATTGGCAGACCAATCGGTTAAGTTACCTTTAGGGGTGGTGGAGGACTTGCCAATTCAAATTGGAAAGTTCTTTGTACCAATTGATTTTGTTGTGGTTGACATGGATGAGGACACTCATACACCACTCTTGTTAGGTAGACCATTTCTCAATACAGCAAAAGCAGTGATCTATGTTCATGATGGAATTATCACAATGAATATTGGTGAAGAAAAATTGACATTCGATATCAAAAGATCCATGAAATATCCATCTAACGATCAAAGTGTTTTTAGTGTTGAGATACTTGACAGGTTGATAGTTGAAGAGCTCACAAACAACTTGGAGAAGGGTTCATTTGAGTACTGGATGGACCAGGAGTGCGAAAAACTTGACACAACGAGTTCTGTGGAGGTTATTGCGGCCCGCAACATCTTCAACCAGAGAGGGATGAAAATCGCACAGCCATTGCGGCCCGCAACATCTTCAGCCAGAGCACTTAACTCAAACAGAGCTCATTGCGGCCCGCAACAACCCTTTCCAGAATGACAGAGCACCTATTCTAAGCCTGATTTTTCAAGTTTCGACCGCCGAGACCCTTCCTAACTTTGCTGAAACCACGGATGATGCACCCAAGGTTGAACTAAAGCCATTGCCTTCGACCTTACGATACGAATACCTTGGCCCAAACCAAACCTATCCCATTATTGTCAATGCATCTCTAAACCAAGACCAAACCTCACAACTTCTGCAAACATTGAGGATGCACCGAAAGGCCATTGGATACACATTAGACGATCTCAAAGGAATCAACCCTTCTATTTGCATGCACCGGATCTTGATGGAAGAAGGACACAAACCAACCATTGAAAGCCAACGGAGATTGAACCCGAACTTAAGCGAAGTCGTGCGCAAAGAGATACACAAGATACTTGACGCCGGCATCATCTACCCTATCTCCGATAGCAAATGGGTGAGTCCAATCCATGTGGTGCCAAAGAAGGGAGGAACAACAGTGATAGAAGGGAAGGATGGCGAGCCAATTGCAACACGACTTGTGACGGGATGGCGCATGTGCATCGACTATCGAAAGCTCAATACCGGCACGCGCAAGGATCATTTTCCTCTCCCGTTCATAGATCAATTGCTTGAACGGCTAGCTAAGCACTCTTTCTTTTGTTACTTAGATGGGTATAGTGGTTTCTTTCAAATAGCAATACATCCTGATGACCAAGAAAATACCACTTTTACTTGTCCATATGGTACCTTTGCATATCGTAGGATGCCCTTTGGGTTATGCAATGCACCGGCCACTTTTCAAAGGGCAATGATGGGTATATTTTCAGACCTGATTGAGAAATCCATGGAAGTCTTTATGGATGACTTTTCGGTCTATGGTACAACCTTTAATGATTGTTTGACCAACCTGTCCAAAGTCTTGCAACGGTGTGAAGAGGTTAGCCTTGTTTTGAATTGGGAAAAGTGTCATTTTATGGTTCAAGAGGGTGTTGTTTTAGGCCATGTTGTTTCTGAAAAAGGTTTAGAGGTTGATCGGGCCAAAGTTGAGGTGATTGAAAAGTTGCCTCCACCAATCAATGTGAAGGGTGTTAGAAGCATTTTAGGGCATGCCGATTTTTATCGAAGGTTCATTAAAGATTTTTCTAAAATTGCCAAACCTTTGACCAATTTATTGCTTAAGGATGCCCCTTTTGATTTTAATGAGGATTGTCTAGATGCTTTTAACAGGTTGAAAGAAGCTTTGATTTCAGCGCCTATCTTGCAACCCCCGAATTGGAATGAGCCATTTGAGATAATGTGCGATGCAAGTGATTATGCCGTTGGAGCGGTATTGGGGCAGCGAGTCGACAAGAAGCCGTATGCAATCTACTACGCAAGCAAAGTGCTAGATGAGGCCCAAGTCAACTACACCACAACTGAAAAGGAGTTACTAGCGGTGGTCTTTGCCATCAACAAGTTTCGCCCTTATTTGGTGGGTTCTAAAGTCATTGTCTACACGGATCATGCGGCAGTCCGTTACCTCCTTACCAAGAAGGATGCAAAACCGCGCCTCATCCGATGGATCCTCTTGCTCCAAGAGTTCGACCTTGAGATAAGGGACAAGAAGGGCACCGAAAACCTAGTAGCCGATCACCTTTCACGCATTGTGGCTGAACCTTCAAACCAAGACTTGCCGATTGATGACTCTTTTGCCGATGAGCAGCTCTACCAAGTGAATACAATCGAATACCCGTGGTTCGCTGATATTGCGAATTTTCTTGCATGTGGGTCTCTACCACCAAACCTCACATACCAATCCCGAAAGAAATTCTTTGCGGATGCCAAGCATTATTTTTGGGATGATCCATACCTTTTCAAGCTTGGTGTTGATGGGATTCACAGACGCTGCATTCCACAAGATGAGGTACAATCGATTCTCTACCACTGTCATTCATCACCTTACGGAGGACATGCTTCAACCAACAAAACTGCCGCCAAAGTCCTACATGCCGGTTTCTTTTGGCCAACCCTTTTTAAGGATACAAGGATGTTTGTTATCTCTTGCGACAAGTGCCAAAGGATAAGGATAGGAAACATAACCAAGCGACATGAGATGCCTCAGCAAAGCATTCTAGAAGTTGAATTATTCGATGTATGGGGCATTGATTTTATGGGACCCTTTCCGAGCTCATGCAACAACAAGTACATCCTTGTGGCGGTGGATTATGTCTCCAAGTGGGTAGAAGCGATACCGAGCCCCGAAGCCGATTCAAAAACTGTCAAACGCCTTTTCCAAAAGGTGATTTTTCCAAGGTTCGGTGTTCCAAGGGTGGTAATTAGCGATGGAGGTTCTCATTTCATCAACCGATCTTTTGCAAGTCTCATGGAGAAGTATGGTGTAAATCACAAAGTCGCAACTCCGTACCATCCGCAAACAAGTGGTCAAGTTGAAGTCTCAAACCGCGAGATCAAGCACATTCTCCAAACCGCTGTTGGACTGAACCGAAAGGACTGGAGTTTGAGACTAGATGATGCACTATGGGCATACCGCACGGCCTACAAAACGCCAATTGGCATGACTCCTTTCAAGCTTGTCTATGGCAAGCCATGTCATTTGCCGGTGGAATTGGAGCATAAGGCGTTTTGGGCTATCAAGTCTATTAACTTCGACATGTTTCAAGCTGGCCAAAAGCGCATCCTCGACTTGCATGAACTTGAGGAGATCCGTCTGAGCGCATATGAGAATGCCAAAATTTATAAGGAGAAAACGAAGAAATGGCATGACAAGCACATAATTCGAAGGGAGTTTAAAATTGGAGATTATGTTTTATTGTTCAATTCACGTTTTAAGCTCTTTGCAGGTAAACTCAAGTCCAAATGGAGTGGCCCGTTTCAGGTGCAACGTGTGTTTGACCATGGGGCGATAGAAATTTGGAGCGAGCGAACTGGAGCATTCAAAGTGAATGGGCAGAGACTGAAGGTGTACAATTACGGAGAACCGGTTGAAGGGAAGACAAGCATCTCCCTTACCGATGCACAAACGAACTAGAAGAGGAGAATGGTCAAGCTCGAGACGCTAAACAAGCGCTTCTTGGGAGGCAACCCAAGCAATTTACTTTTTTGCACATTTAAATTTCGTACTTTAAATTTATTTTTGCATTTAGATAGGTTAATTTAAGATTTTCTGAAATTTTTATGTCTTTTGCGGCCCGCAATCAATCTTCCTGCTGCCCGCAACAAAGCACACAGAAAACAAAAAAAAAAACACAGAAAAAAAAAACACAAAAACAAAAACAAAAAAACAAAAAAAAAAAAAAAAATTAGGCAGAATTTTTATTTTTTATTGCGGCCCGCAACACATTTCATTGCGGACCGCAATGGACATAGATTTTTTTCGATACTTAACCAATTTTTATTTTTTACAGGTTTATTGCGGCCCGCAACTCTCCTCATTGCGGTCCGCAACAGAAGCGGAGATTATCAACAGACGCGCCCGTAACCCTTGGCTTTCTCTCCCCAAAGGCCGCAACCCTTCATCACCCCCGCTTAAACCATTTCTTTTTCTCTCTCTCTGCCGAAATCTCTCCTCTCTCACCATCTCTCTTACATCTCTCTCTCTCTACTAAACCCTAACCCACCTCTCTCTCTCCACCGTCTCCACCAACCCGTAACCCTTCGCCTCCACCACCCAAACCCGAACTTCTCCGCAAACACCGCGCTCTCCATCTCCATCTCCACCGCAGCCGCCACCGTCTTCACCAAAACCCTTGGCTATCTCCACCGACCGTGACCATTTCCACCGTCGCCGAAACCCCTCTTCCCGATCTGTTCCACCGCAACTCTTGCGGCCCGCAATAGACTGCATTGCGGCCCGAAGAGAAGAAATCAGAGCGCATCTCTGCTTCCCCTCAACCCATTGCGGCCCGCAATAAACCTCCTGCGGCCCGCAGCAACGTAGTCAGAGGCCTTTTTCAATTCCCAGCACCCCTTTGCGGCCCGCAACCAAGCACGCAGAAGCTCTTCCTTGGTGATTTTTCCGGAATTTTGAAGCCTCGACTCGACAATTGGACTTCTCGGCTGCAGTACTCCATCCCTCCACTTCAAATCGGTTTGGTTGCACGCATTCGGTTTTATCTCTAACTCTCTTTAGATTAATTTGAATTAATTGGGTAATCCGAATTGTGAATTGTGCTTGAATAATCCAACTCAACCAACATGCCACCAAGGACAAGGAATAAGGGCAAGGCACCTGCCGATGATGATGATTTTTTACCATCCAAACGTTCCAAACAGTATAGGGGCAGGGCCGGTAATACCAGTCACTCTAATGACACAGAGATGCCAGACCAGCCCAATTGGACCAATTTACCTGAAAATCGGTGGCCCGAAAACAATAGCCCTGATTTTGGTCTAAGGTTTGTCAATGATTCAGACCGAGACAAGTTTGATTTTCTTAAGTCCAAAAGGGTAGTGCAGCCCAAATATATCCATATACCAACACTGCAATCATTAGGTATTTTGGATGAGGTCCAATCTCTTATGTCTACTCTCGGTATTTGAGACTATTGCACCCTATCTATGCCAGCTTATCGTACTCTAACTTACGAATTTTTGTCTACTCTTGGCATGGAACACGAGAATCTGGCGACCTACTACCTGGACGGTACGCAATACTCCATCACCATGGATGAGGTCAACAGAATCATGGGGTTCCCAGATAGACCTGACGCAGCGGAGACCCCTAATTGGGATGAGAACACGAGCTTCTATGATTTCTCTTACCAGCTGATTGGTGGGCATAGGAGGACCTACAAGGCCAGCCAAATCAGCCACCCCGTGTTCCGCTACATCCAGCGCGCTCTTGCCTTCACCATCTTTGCGCGCGGTGAGACGGTGGGTACCATGGGCGAGAACGAGATCTTCTTCATCTATGCCATGCTCAATGCCCAAACAAGGCCCGAGGCACTTCCAAATGTCTGCGCCTTCATGTTCGACCACCTTCTGGGCATCCGCGACAACGCCACTCAGGGCGGCATGATCTCTGTTGGTGGATTTGTGACTCGGCTTGCAATCTACCATGGTGTGATTCCTGCAGAAGGTCCGGTCTACCGAGTTCTTGCCATGCGTCTCCAAAAGCAAACTGAGTTCATTGATATGGCATATCTTCAGACAGCCGGTATGTTTTCTCGGGTTGGCGACTCGTTTTTCTTCATTTCCCGTGGTGGTCAGCATATCCCTCTGCCCCTGCCAGATCCTATCGACAGGGCAGATCCTTCCACTTGGATTCTGCCCCTTACAGTAGCCCCACCACTACAGCCGCAGTACCAGCATCAGCCCGGTGCCGAGCCTTCCGCCCAGCCACATGTTGACCCATTTGGGGTACCTCCGCCAGAGCAGCATCATGCACCGCCTCCTCCTTCTTGGGGTCCCGGCCAGCCGACCCCGCAGCAGATGTTCGAACTAATGCAAACAATGAACACCAACATCACAAATCTGGCCACTCAGAGTGAAACACAGTACACTCAGCTGCGCTCTTATGTGGACGAGCGGTTCAACTCTGTCGACAAACAGATTGCCGACCTCCGCACTTATGTCCATGGTCAGTATAGCGAGCATCAGACCTTCATGACGGGCCGGTTCGACACTTCTCATTCCGCCATGACTCAGCTCAACACTCAAATGGGCCGTCTGCAGGTCCAATACAATGATCTGGCCGGCGATGTTGATGAGATGGCCGATCAGCAGCATGACACTTACCATCGGACCGACCGCATGTACACGCACATGTCAGAGTCTGGATTCATTTCAGCTGACCCGATACCGAGGCGCCGACGACCTAGGCGTACACCACCTCAGGAGACCGCTGCACCTCCACGGCAGGATTGATCACCATTGTGAGCTTTCTTATCTCCTCTTTTTCCCTTTCTTTGTTTTATTTATTGCACCGAGTCGGTGCCAATGGATAGGCTTGGGGGGGTAAATTGTAGGAGTAGTATCTTAGTAGTAACAATTTTTTTCGTTTTAGTTTGTTTCTTTTAGTTTAGGATAGAAATTGGAAAGTTTTGTGCAATTTAGGGAAAAACAATACAATTTGAGGGCTTATTTCAAAAAATTTGGGTATTCGGTGATATAACCTCATGGCACAAGAATAGGTAAATAATTGGTGAATTATGATGTCTTATGATACTTTAGTACCTGTGATCTTCAATTAAAAACCCATTTTGCATGTTGAAAATCAAGTCTCATACGCGCAAGGCCAAGAGTTTCCGAAAGGCTTGGTGCCCGTAGGAGACTTTGCGCGAGACTCAGAAAGCCTTTCTTAAACGAACTTAATTGAACAAAGGTGTAGTTTTAAAAAAAAAAAAAAAAAAAGTGAGCTATGTTGGATTGAAGTCCTTAGGACAGATATATCCGCATAATATTTCAGAAAAAAGTGAAAAATAAAAGAAGAAAAGAACAAAAACAAAATAAAAATGAGTGAATAAATGAGCGAGCCTAAAACAGACAGATGCACAAGTAAAAAGAGTCAAAGCATCAGGCACAGCCTACACCATTAACTGAATTTTTATTTTCATTTCAAAGGATTTTCTGGAATTGGTTATCACTTGTAGAATTGGGAGAATAAACCGAGATTCACTAACTCTGAGGTATCATGTGGGTATAAATTTGCTTAATTAAAACTGAAAACTTGCGTTTGTGAGGTGAAGAAGATCATTGAAAGAAATCCAAATAGTTTTTATTCGTGCTTTGAATTAAGTTGTTTAACCCTAATTTGCCTTGACCGACCAATTTTTAACCCTAATTTAGCTTTTGTTATTAGGATAGTTTAGATAACTTGGTTTAAAAGACGTAACCAGTCCCGGGAATTTTCATAAGTGTTTAGACTTGCTTGGGACAAGCAAGGACTAGCCTTGGGGGAATTTGATAAGCCGTAATAATATCTATTGAAACCGGGGGTTTGTTATGAAAATTAAGCCAAGTTTTGATTAGATTAGGTTTAATTAGGTTAGAAATGTCCGAAAGTTCAAGTTACTGCCCTAGTTATGTTTATTTTACAGGTAATCAAGTGTTTGGAGCTTAACGGAGCAAAACGGGCGATTTGTGGCAAGTCAGCACATAGCCAGGAGAATCTGTCACTTTCATTGCGGACCGCAAGACAATCATTGCGGGCCGCAACATTATCAAACAGAGAGCAACTCAGACAGCTGAATTTCCAAGACCTCTTGCGGCCCGCAAAGGATTTCATTGCGGCCCGCAGAGAAGTATCCAGAGAGTCAGAATCTGCGCGAGAAGTAACCGCCTCCACTCATTGCGGCCCGCAAGAGATGTTATTGCGGCCCGCAATAAGGCGGTTTCAGAGCCCGAAATTGCTATTTTTAGAGATTTAGTTTGAGTTTTTGCCAGAGTATAAATAGGAAATTTGTAGAACAGAACAGTTACGTTTTTTAGAGATAATTTCTGGTTTTAACAAGAGAGACAAAGGAAGAGAAAAGGAGAGAGAAGAAGGGAGAAAGAAACATCACAAGATCAACCGGTTTTATTATTTTCTCTCTTTGGAACTCTTTTATTCTTTTTATTTTGATTTGTGCTTTAGCCATGACAGGCTAAAGGATTTTCTAGGGTTAATTAGGGCTGTACTTGAAACTTTTGTTATGATTTAGTTGGTTTAATTTGTATTTTCTTGTTCTTTGATATGATCTGTTCTTTATTTCAATTGATTGTGAAGACTTAATCGAAATCACATGAAACCCTAGGATTTAGTATTTGCAATTGAGAAATTGAATATTTAGTCCTGACCATAAAGAATAGGGTATTTGATAGGTTAAGTACCGAGAGGTGACGCTTGTCTTATACGGGCTTTACCTAATAGTTTAGACAAACTGTACCAAGTACCGAGAGGTGAAAGATGGTTTTCTAGATTAATTAGGACAGTAAGATCTTAATGACTTTAGATTAGTATAGCCAGTACCGAGAGGTGACGTTTATTCTAATTTGAAGATGATATTAATATAGAAATATCCCTTTGTACCTACAACCCTAAACTGTGCCTTCATAATTAAAAAAACAAATTTAATAAACCAATTAGTCATAACATTAGTGGATAGGAACCCTAAGAAACCCTAATCTCTCATCTTTGTTAAAAATCAGATTTTGCTTTAAGACTTTAGTTTAATTTAGTTTAATCAAAACCAAATCAACCATTTGAACAAACAAAAACCTTTTTACTTCTTTTACTAAATTAAATTGCTAGGTTAGATAAAATATTCCGACTTGTCCCTGTGGAGACGATCCCTAAATACTACTTGACTAGGTTGTACACTTGCAACTGAATTGAGTACAAATTAGGATTTATTACTTGTACTGCAGAAATCACATCAGTTAATTCTTTTATCTCATAGCTATCAGATCAGTTTCAAGGTAGGTGTGTGTCATCCTTGCAAACTTAATCTTTTCTTGATCTTGAACAGATTATCAAATATGTTTACTCTTGTAATCATACCGCATGCAGATAATATTATTCTATTAAGGGGCCCAGTGATACTATAACTCGTATAGAGATACGAGGGACAATAGCACTTTTGGTAAACCATCTCTTCCTCCGCATAAGTTATGTATACCGAAGTGCTACCGTTATAGCTACTTTTTACGGATAGCGTTAGATAACAATCACACATACACATCTCTTATGTAGGAAAGATGAATACCTCATACTTTAGACATTAACACTGAATGAAAGCATTAATGACACTAACACAATTCCATTTAATGTTTCATTCGGGGTCTGTCAAATATCATGTTCCTGGAACATGTATCTATGTGATTAAAATGATATCTCTTGTCAATGGTTTGTAAAACTTAACCATCTTTTAATCCACATACTAACCTTGTAGTGGTAATATAGTGTTCCTGCCAATTACCTCGGTTAAAGACTTTTAAGAGTATATATCATCTATATTATGAAGTTTCACAATTCCAGTTATTAACTCGAAATGATTCATAAATGCAATAATACTCAAGGCAACAAAATGATATTTTATTAATCATCCAATTCATGAGCAAAACATATATGATAAATTTATCGTATTATTGACTTCTAGATTATTACAAACTAACACATTTTTCTGGGTTATAGCCAGTGCATTCGTAAATCATGGTTTTCAAGTCCCAAAGTGAGATATTGTCAGGAACCATAAATGAATTAACTGGCTCTTTGGAGTAATAAGCCTCATATGTATTAGTAAGAAACTTCTCATCACAGTGTAATGAAATCATGGTTATGGCAAACAAACTACATACTGAAAAATAATTAAAATAAAATAAAAAATTATAAAAAAATTTAAATAAAAAAAATTACCTGAAAATCGCTTGGAAAATCGGCTCAAATTGCATAAAATCGTCTTCTCTTTCTCTTTTTCCCTTCCTCTCTTTCTCTTCTGTGAGTTGAGTGAGTTGTGAAAGGGAGGAGAGAGAAAGATGGGTATTTATAGGGTCTGAAACAGTAAAAAAAATTTGAACCGGCCATTAAATGGTCGGTTTGGATATTTTTAAAAATACCTATTAACTTTGGATATTAATAAAAATGTCGGCTCTACGGAACAAATTTTTTTATAAACCATAATTTTTTTTTTTTTACGAAACCAACACGATTATTTTTTTTTTACAAAAATCATAAGAACCGAAATGTCATTTCAGTCCGTTATTTTTTTTTTATTTTGGACCAAAATGTCATTTCAGTCTGATCTCTTTTTTAAATTTTCTATATTACTAGTTTCACAAATTTTCATACGAGCCTCTGCAAGTCGTCCTGTGTGCTATGTCCATCTTTTCACAAGTCCTCGTAGACAAGGATGCAAAGGCCATTTTCAACACCTATACTCTTCAGAACAGTGTTGTTTCTGTCTTTTTTATTTTTTTCTTTGCACTCTATAAATTAATAAATAGTTTCTACTTTGCAACGGTGAACCTAGCACAAAATTCTCAATTTACGAGTTACGACATCGTCCTAACTGACACACATAAATAGTGCTGGTAAAACAGTTGTGAGGATGTCAGTATTTAATTCTCATCTTTTTTTAAATATATAGAGTACGGAAAGTGGGTTCCACAGCTTTCATTGACCTTGCCGTAGTGAAGAGGGCATAAAGCTGTTAAAATAAATAATACATTTCACTATTTCAGTTGCATACTTTGTAAGTTCTCATCCTCAAATATTCTCTAATTATCTTTTACTATTTAAAAAAAAAAGTAAAAAAAACTTAATAATAATTTTTTTAATTTAAGGTGGAGTCAAGTCATCCAACTATTTTAATATCCACAAGTAATCTTCCATTCAAGTCTCGAATTTGCGACCTCCTACACAAAAAATATTATTTTATCATTAGACCAAAGGTTGGTTCTCACTTTATAATTATTTGTACATTCTACATTTTAATTTTATAGTAATTAAGTGTGTGTTTTGCAAAAAGGAGATGACATGCATGGATGAGCAGCATTTAAACTCCAAGGAGCAAACAGTAAAAGCATGTTACCTCAAGAAAATGAAAAACAATAAAAAAGGAACAGTGTAGCATGAGATGCTACAGGTTCACCTTCTAATCTGCCATTTATAAGGTCCCATCAATCCATCATTAACTTTCCACGGACTTTAAGATCTGACCAGTGACCATACCCTCCACGGCTCCACATGGTAATATCACATGTTGTTTTTAGTGCCGTTGATTTTAGTCTACCCTTGTCCCAAAATTGGAATTCACATCCTCCCCGGTACCGTAATAAAGAATCTTTTACAATTACTGAATCTGGACCGTACTTTTTAACTTGGCTCCAATCTCAAAGCCCAATAATACTGCCCCTGCGCTAGCTCGAATCTCAAAGCGGCTGAGAGTTAATCTCAAACTGTAAAGTGAAGGGAATCTTTTACAATAATGGAGAGGATACTTGTCCCAAAAATAGGGCAATTGCCAATTGCTTCTCAGTTAAAATTTTAAAGCATAATTCTGCATCGGTCACAAACTCACAATAGCGATTAGTCGGATCCTCTGCATTACCTCAATGTTTGAGTTTGAATCCGGACCCTCTAACATTTTTTTTTGAAGTAGTGGAATCAGTTTCTCCGATTTCTATTAGAAATAAAAAAAACCAAGTATAAGTATCTAAAGCAGAAACTTATAACTCAACTATCAGTACATTAGTTATAGTTGCAAAATATCAGCATATCAATTCTAAAAGATGCACAAAAATACACATTTTACCAATACAACCAAAAACCATTAAAGAAAACTAAGAACTATAAGTAATCAAGCAAGTCTCAGCCCATATCATCATCTTCGTCAGTCAAGACGTTACCAGACGTTAGACTTAAGAGGCTGCCAAGTCCAAAATCCTCCCTGGTGAGATCCAAAAAGGAGTTCTGGTCCGCCACCACCTCTGCCATAGACATTAGAACCTCCACAGCTGTATTCAGGTTCATACTGACCTCCTCCTACTCCTGTAGTTGATCTGATATTTCTTTGGCATGAATTCAGACTAATTCAGCTCAGCATGTAATGCACACAATCTCTTTAAGATTCGTACTAATATATAATGAACAAACCAGTCTCAAACTCAGACGGTGAAGTACCTTAGGTGATATGAATTAATTGTTCTTAACTTCTCTAATCGGTGTTATCGTGTGAGTTCATAATCAAAAGTTGAAAATTGAAAGTTTGAGTCTTCATTTTTAGATAAAGACTTGTGCATTGTTATTTAATAATTTTTCAAAATAAAGATGAAGGACAAGTTACCATATGCTCCACGGACTTTAATTAAGATCTGACCAGTTACCATATGCTCCACGGCTCCACACGGTAATATCACATGTTGTTTTTATTGCCGTTGATTTTAGTCTACCCTTGTCCCAAATATTGGAATTGACGTCCACCCCGGTACCCTAATAAAGAATTTTTTACAATTACTGAGTTTCTGTTCGGCTGTTTTTACTGTTCATATGAAAAAAAAAATATATTCCGAGTAAATTTTTTTTTTTTTCATGTGAACATCAAAATTCAGTTCAAATTTTTTCAGTTTCTGTACCCATTTCTATCTGTCGAACAGGCCCTGATTCTGGACCGTACTTTTTAACTTGACACTAATCTCCAAAGCCCAATAATACTGCCCCTGCGCTAGAGCGGCTGAGAGTTAATCTCAAACTGTAAAGTAAAAAGAATCTTTTACAATAATGGAGATGATACTTGTCCCAAAAATTGGGCAATTGTCAATTGCTTCTCAGTTAAAATTTTAAAGCATATGCAATTTTGCATCAGTCACAATAGCGATTAGTCGGATCCTCTGCATTACCTCAATGTTTGAGTTTGAATCTGAACCCTCTAACATTTTTTTAAAGTAGTGGAATCAGTTTCTCTGATTTCTATTAGAAATAAAATAACCAAGTACCTAAAGCAGAAACTTATAACTTAGTTATAGTTACAAAATATCAATTCTAAAAGCTGCACAAAAATACACATTTTTACCAAACACACAACCAAAAACCATTAAAGAAAACTAAGAACTATAAGTAATCAAGCAAGTCCCAGCCCATATCATCATCTGCATCAGTCAAGACGTCGCCATACGTTAGACTTAAGAGGCTGCCAAGTCCAAAATCCTCCCTGGTGAGATCCAAAAAGGAGTCCTGGTCCACCACCACCTCCGCCATGGACACCAGAACCTCCACAGCCGTATTCAGGTCCATACTGGCCTCCTCCTCGTCCTGTAGTTGATCTGATATTTCTTTGGCATAAATTCAGACTAATTCATCTCAGCCTGTACTGCACACGATCTCTTTAAGATTCGTACAAACATATAATGAACAAACCAGTCTCAAACTCAAACGGTGAAGTACCTTAGGTGATATGAATTAATTGTTCTTAACTTCTCTAATCGGTGTTATCGTGTGAGTTCAAATTTTGTGAGTTCATAATCGAAAGTTGAAAATTGAAAGTTTGAGTCTTCAATTTTAGATAAAGACTTGTGTGTTGTTATTTAATTCTTTTTCAAAATAAAGATAAAGGACAAGTTTATCATTTGAATAGTTATAAAGAACTCTCAATTCGAATTTCGAATATGCAACTTGCTTTCTATACAAAGAATATTGCCTTTAGTCATTAAATCAAAAATTGATTCGATTCAATAATATTATTTAAAAAAAAACTTTTAATGACAACAACAAATTTATATTTAAAATGAGATGATCTAAATATATAGGAAAAGCAAGATCTTGAAATCATAAGATAGGAAACAATTATCTTCTTTCTCCAGTTGATTGATTAGCGAGAGAAAGCATCTATCGCCGTTTTATGAGATTATCCTAAAAATACATTTGTACAAATGTTTTTCAACTATATTTTCTCTTTTATAACATATAAACTGAAATATAAACATATGTTTTTAGGTAAACGGGCAATCTAATTTGTCTACAATTATTCATTCGACAAAGACAAAAACCTGGTTCACGGATCACTTCGTCTTTTCTAGTGGAACTGTTCTGCCCGTGGAGCTGGTGGGGTTTTAATTTATTTTCTTTTCTGCAATTTTCTATTAGTTTTCTGACGCAGCCTTCCTTTTTGATTCCTTTTTTGTTTCTTATACTCTCTCTTCTCCAGTTCTAGGTGAAGCTCACTGAGCCCCACCAACCCACTCCAAAAAGCCTTGCACAAATTTCAACTGCGTCTCCATCCATAGCGCAGGCGCGCCTTTGCAACTTGAAACACTAATACAAATAGAGGAGGGTTCAAATGCCTTCATTTTTTGTGCCTCCACTATGCCTCCATTTTTAAAAACTTTAATAACTCAAAATGTAAAACTTAAAAATCAAAATAAAACCGTTGGATATGATCTACATCATTTTATCTATGTGCTCATAAAAAATTATCACATTTTGATTTTTTTTTTTTATGTGAATCAATAAGTTGAAAAATCAACGTCTAGAAATTATCCACATTAGTACATTTTTTATAAGCTCTTGATGACAACCAAAACAAAATTAAAATGTCATAATTTTTTATACGTGCATAGATAAGATGATGTAGATCATATCCAACTGTTTTATTTTGACTTTTAAGTTTTAAATTTTGAGTTATTAAAGTTTTTAAAAATGGAGGCATGGTGGAGGCATGAAAAATGGAGGCATTTGAACCCTCCTCATACAAATATTGAGGCAAGGACGGTTTTAATATCTCGTGTCTTTCATATTTTATCATAATTTATACTGTTGATTGGAATCACTCAATATGATATCTATATTAAAATACGCTTGAGGTGAAATTTTACAATTTTTAAAACTTTTTTTACTATCTTTTATGATGGGTAGAAAGTCATTGTTTTTGAACAGTCCAGAAACAATAATTTTATACTTATTTTAAAAAATAGTACAAAATTTCTAAAAATTATAAAATTTCATCCTCAAGTATATTTTAGTATGGATATCATGTTGAGCGGTTTAAATCGACAGTTTGAACTTTAGATGTATAAATATAAAATATGAGGTATCGAAACCTATACTCTTAAAGTACATCTGACAGTCAAAAAATACATAACACAGTACGAAACTGTATATGCAGAGCACCGTACGTAGTCGAATACAATAATAATATTTCTATAGTAGCTTTTTTTTTAAAGTTAATGGTATGTTATTGTTGTGAGATATGCAATCTCTGCTTTTGTCGTAATCCCCATTCTTTTCTTTTTGTCTTTTTGGGTCAAACAAATGGGGTGGTATTCCGATACATAAATTCTGCGGATACCACAAGTTAGCCAAAAAATAATAATATAATAATTGAAAATCCAAGTAATATATTTAGAAAGTTCATTTTCTTCTTCTTTGTGAGTTGTGTGTCCAATTAAAATTTTAGGTTTTCTATGTTTGTTTGTTTTTCAAGATAAATTTTTTTTATAATTTTGACATATGAAGTTAATTAGAAGAGTACGAATTCATTAACAATGAATTAGTGACAATCGTAAAAAAATAACTTACAATTTTGAAATGACATCTATCTTTCATACACATCATATGTATAAAAAATGATAAAATTTCATGCAAGTTTTGTTGTTTATAAAATAACATAAAATTTGTAACTATCTATATTTATTACTTAATGGCATCCGACGTAACAATAAATGGTATTAAAATGCTTGAAAAATTGATTCACAACCTCTATTGTTTTATAATTCACGCATGACAAATTGCTGTGTTTTTCATGTACATGTCTGATGAAGAAAAATATGAGCGCATGCATCAACCGAAAAATTGTAGAAAAACTAGCAACACAACCAACGGATACTGCAATATCTTGTAAGCAAAAGATTTAAGCAACAATTAAAAATTGGTAACCAACAATGAGCCTCTAACGAACAAAAAATTGAAGCGAATTTTTTTAGAATAATACCAGTGTTCTAAATAGCGCGCTATAGCGTTTTTGGACCCCAAACGCTACGCTACGACATCAAAATGCGCTATTTGCGCTACGGCCGCTATAGCGGCCGCTACAGCGCTATAGCGGTCCGCTACAGCGCTATTTGCGCTATACAATATGGATTTTTTTTATTTTTTCTTTTTAAGCAATTTATATGGGTTTTAAATAAAGGTAAAAAAAATCTCAAACCGAAATTGAATTTGTTGCTACTTGCTACAAATAAATCAATTTGAAATTGGGAATAGAAATTGAAATTTGAATAGAAAAAAAGTCCAAACCGGAATTAAAATTTGAATAGAAAAAAAAAATAGATTATGTCATGAATCATGATACTTAAGATATTTTTAATAAGAAAAATCGATAGTTTATGATATTACTATGGATATTTTGAACCGCAATTTGGACTTTGTACGGGTTCAATATGAATATTATAATTTCTTAATTACTTTGGTGTTATTTATTGTTCTATGAGACCTTAGATAATGTTGATATTTAGTACAAATATTGAATATACGAAATGTAAAAAAAAAAATGCTATTCGCTATAGCTTTTTTTTTAGCCTTCCCGCTACGACGCTATAAACGCTATTTAGAACCTTGAATAATACCAATGAGCTATTTGCAATATCTTTCAAGCAAAAGACATTGATTGAGCTAGTTTTAAACTATTGTTAGCTATTATTTTTTTAAATAATAAAAGTCAAGTTTTTCAACTTTAAAATTACACAAGAGATCTTTCAGTCAAATTTTAAATCTGAAATCTTTCACTTCAGAAATATTGTCTCTGACTCTGAGTCTCTGGAACAAATATATGCTAGTTTTAAACTGTTGCTCGTAGCTCTTTTTTCTTTATAATAGTGAAATTTTGGACTTTATTTATAAAAATATTTATATTGTATATTAGTATTAAATTTCTTTAGATAGTAATTTTTTTATGTTTGGTCGGATGTGCTCTGGTCAGAGAATGCGCACTAACCAGAGCAGAAAAAACTAGTACTTTTTTTATCCCATCGAACCTCATTGCCATTGGTCTATTGGTCTATTTCAAAAGTTTAAAACATTAAGATAGCAAAAAAAACATTCAAAAGTTTAAAACATTAATTAAGATAACAAAAGAAAACTGTTCAAGACAGGAGGACTCTCTTTTATTCAGTAACATGCTATATATCCTTATTTTTTATGCCCCAATTCACGCATGAAAAATTGTTGTTTTTTTTTTTTTCATGTACACGTCTGATGAAGAAAAATATCAGCGTATTAATCGAAAATTTGTAGAAAAATTAGCAACACGGAGCGAACCAACAACGGAAACTACAATAACTTCTAAGCAAAAAAAAAAAAATTCATCAACTATTAAAAACTGCTAACCATGACAGTGAGCTTCTAATGGGAAAAAAAAAATTCAAGCAAAAATGTTTAGAATAATACCAATGAGCCATTTTGCAATATCTTCTAAGCAAAAAATATCCTCCGAGGAACATTGATTGACCTTTGGTTGGATATGCTTAATCATCAATGCTAATTTTGATAAACAAATCAACGTTGAACCTTTTGGAGCGTGCTACTATTGTTGACTTGTAATTTATGCTGAAAAAAAAAAAAATTCATAACGGTCACAAACAAGTTGATGAAAGATTAGGGTGATTGTTTGAATAGATAAAAGTTGAAACATATTTTGAGAAATGGAATTGAAGAAAAAATCCAATCATAACGGTCACAAACAAGTTAATTAGTTTTAATATTTTAGCTATTGTTTTTATAGATAGTAAAAGTTATAAGTTTCTCAACTTCAAAAATTTACTAAAGATCTTCCGGTCAAATTTTAAATCTATCATCTTACTCGAAAAATATTGTCTTAGTCACTAGATCAATACTAATTTTTTATATTATTGCTTGTAGCTATTTTTTTAATAGTGAAATCTTGGACTTTATTTATAACAATATTTATATTATACATTAGGATGAAATTTTAAACGGAACTACCCAATTTTAAATTTGCAATAAGCCAGCAATAATGCAAGTATGCAACTTAAACTTTAAGTTTCAATTAAAAAGCTCAATTTTTTTTGGTTATATCTTTAACAGAATTGGAATAAAATAAACATATGGATATTGTATTTTTGTTGTTTCTCTTTCCCATATTCTACGTTATGCATACTTATATGACATGAATAATATATTTTTGACAAATCATTGATCCTTTACTTGTCAGAGTAAAAAAGGGATCAAGTTGTGTTGCCGTTATTATGATGCTCTTCAAGTCTTACCTCCATTCCTTTTTCCGCAAGTTTGAGCTATGTTGTTTTTACTATTACTCTTTTATTGAGTAAACTAAAGAAACGCTCCTAAAATGTCTATCCATTTTTCCTTTTAACTCCTTAAAAACTTCAAATTCCTGTGTTCCTCCATATAAAAAACCATATCCAATACCAAATGGTACTTAAGAACCAAAGAGCAGCACCTTTTGTGTGGGAGGTCGTGAATTCGAAATCCGAATATTTCAGTGCATTAATTATCAGAGACGTACCGTATTACATAAATAGCTTGACTTGAGAATATAATCATACATATTTATGTGTACTCATGCATGGAAGACTTCAAAATTTGTATTGACTCGTATTTACTATTTATAGATCCTTTACTTTTGAACTTCTTTTATACATAACTTTTTGAAAAATAAAATAAAAATTGACATGGACATATGTTTAAAATTATGTAATTTAATATATCAAAAATAAAAATATTTCGAAATAAAATATATTATTTCTTTCGTATCTAAATGCATATGCTGTATCTGTATCTGTATATATTTAGCATAGTCTGAGTAATACCAATGAGCCATTTTTAATAGAAAAAATGGAAACATGTCCATTTGACTAAAATTAGTAAATTACACATGAAGCGATTGAAAAGAATAATTAAAATGTTTGGGGATCAAATCGAGACGACAACATTAAAACCTGAAATAATAAATAGGTAATAAATTGAGGACTTCTATGTAATGTACAGTGTACAGCCCCGTAACCCCGGTTTCCTTTTTTCCGGAAGTTAGAGCACTGTTGTTTTACTATTTTATTGAGTAAAGTAAAGAAACGCTCCTAAAATGTCTATCCATTTTTCGATTAAATCCTTAAAGAACTTCAAATACCTCCGTATGGGATACCACATGGTGTTTATAGGAGACGTATCGTACGTATTACATTAATATTTGACTAAAATTACACATGAAGCGATTGAAATAATAATTAAATGTTTAGGGATCAAATCGAGACGACAACATTAAAACGGGAAATAATAAATAGGCAATAAATTGAGGACTTGTGTGTAATGTACTCTATTTAATATGCAGTACAGCCCCTTTATTCTCCCCTTTTGTATACAGCTTTTTGCTTGGTCTGTTTGAAATCAAATTCAATGCGACCACTTCTCCCTTAAAACAGAGCACTACATGCATCCCACTCACAAACTCTCCTATCCTACCTCGCTCACATCACCATAAAATCCTCTAAAGTAAAAACAAAAACGAAACCAGTTCCAAATTTGGCGCAATGTCTACCCCTACCATCGATGTCTTCTCAATCCTTCTCCTTTTTCTCTCTATAACCTCCGCCTCAGCTTGTGATTGGTGCGCTCAGCAAACTAAGGCCTCTTTCTTCTCTTCTCCGGGCCCTTTAAAAGGTAAGTTACTTTTGTCTCGAACAAACTTTTGCAAATTTACCCAATTGTTTTGAGTTAACAATTCTCCTATTTGTACCCAGTTGGGGCTTGTGGGTATGGTGCCATGGCCACACAATTGTACAACGGCTACATTGCCGCTGCTGGCCCGGCACTCTTCAGAGAAGGGGATAGTTGCGGCAGTTGCTTTGAGGTAACTTTAGGCATTTTAAATAAGCCTTCATTGTTAATTCGTTCGAGCATTATGTTTCGCATGCTACATGTTTGATGAAATGTCTGAGTGATGTTGAGAATATTTTGGATGGTGATTGCACGTGCAGGTGCGGTGCAAGGATGAGAAGCTATGCAAGAAGGAAGGGGTGACAATCATAGTCACTGACAAGAGTAGAACCAACCAGACAGGTTTTGTGCTTAGCAAGGAGGCTTTCATTGCTCTAGGCCATGATGGCATGGCCCATGACTTGATGCAACATAGAAATTTAGATGTTGAATTTAGGAGGTTAGTTGTCCGATCTTCCCTTTTCACTGCCTATGTTTTGATGTTATTCACCTTTTATACGACCATTTGTATTTTTCATGGTCATTGTCTCTTTGCTGAGATGTTGAAATAACTGAAAGGATGGAAAATGATAGCTGATTACAATTAGGATTGCTTCAATTAAGAAATAATCATGATTTTGACATCTATGAATATAGAATCGTGATTGCTAATTAATTGATTCGTATCTATATTATAGTGATTGTATTGTATATGAATGAGCAGGACACCGTGTGAATACAACAAGAACTTATCAATCAGAGTAGAAGAGAGAAGCCGCAAGCCGGGTCACCTGACAATTAAATTTCTCTATCAAGGTGGCCAGACTGATATCATGGCTGTGGAAGTAGCACAGGTACCTATAATTTGTTTGAACCAAATTCCTTAAAAAAAATATTCATGATATACTAACATATCCAAATGTATTGTTGTCGCACCAACCATACCATGGGGTTGACGAATCATTCATAATTGAACTATATCAATTCTGGTTTCCAAAAATGCAAGTAGATGAACTATGCCATTGTCAGTTGGAATCTTTAAACGGCAGCTTCATTTTCTATTAGTAATTAATACAAGATACCCTTATGCTTGAACTACAAATCAGATGGTGTTAATTATGATGCAGCCAACTGATTATTTTTCCCTTTTCAAAATGGATGTCTAGTTGACATTTATCATTGGAACAGCCTAATGCGCACATGAGATAGCTTTTCAACTACTCAACTAAAAAAAAAAAGAAGGAATATAAGCTAACATTTCCATTCATTGGCTCTGAGTCTTTATATATCTATTGCTGTAATGGAAAATTCCTTGTCTTCTTATTTAAATCGACCCTCATCATATTTGCCAGGACAAAAATGAAAACATTTCTGCATATATTCTTTAGAAAAAATAAACAGTTTTATATCAGTCACACTTGCAGTTAACAATGTGTTATTGACAATAGTCAGTTAAATATATTGCTTAATCCTCATCATGTAAGCACATATGGGTCTACATCTGATGCATTATTTTTTCCATAGGTCGGCTCGTTAGTCTGGCAATACATGTCCCAACGAACGGGCCCAATTTGGAGTACGCCTCGGGCTCCACTGGGCCCACTCCGATTCCGTCTGGTGGTTACTGGCGGGTTTGATGGGAAATGGGTCTGGACCGAGGAAGAAGTTCTCCCGGCCAATTGGAAAATCGGTGAATTGTATGATGCCAAGGTTCAAATCAAAGATATAGCTCAAGAGAGCTGTTGCCCTGATAACTCTTACAGAGAGAGATGGAGATAATTAATTTTTTGATGAGAATAGGAGGCATACAAACAGAGAAGCCAGGCACAAGTTTGGTTTGTGGTTTTTATTTCTTTTTTCTGTTTTATTGAGTGCTCTTAATTTGAATGATATGCTCCTGCAAAATGAGAAATAGAATCTGGCCCCGTTTATCACATGAGAAATATCATACTCCAAAAAAAGGGGATTGAATGAGATATTTCATGTTTTAGGGGTAAATCTTGATATTTTCTCTGGTTGTTGGGGGTGTGCATAATATTTCTCTTTTTTCAGGAGTATATCTCATATGTAAAGGCCTTTCCAGGTTTAAGAACAAAAGAAAGAAAGAAAAAAAAAACAATAGATAGAGAGAGAGAGAAATTGAGCTAGTTTCGGTGCTGTGCCTTGTTGTTTTTTAGTGTGGGTGCAGTGAACCCTTTTTTAATGGTCCGATCAAAGAAAGACGAAAGGAACATCTTTTGACAGATTGCTGCCTCAAAACAAAACTCTCGTGTAAGGGATTTCAAGGTGGGAACCTTGGAATTGATCGCGTGAACCGAATGGGACAAAGGGAGATTGGCAGCATGCGCGGCCAGAGAATTTAATAATGCTCTACCTTGGACCTTGGCCTTGGTGCTGTCCTTGTAAGGTGATAGGATTTTGTAAATTATTATGTTTAGTGGGTTTCTCGGATGACATTATCAATTGATTTTGTAAATCCAATCGTGTACACTTTTTATATGAGAAACTTATGTCATGATTTTAAAAGACTTGCTTTTGGAGTTCCTAGTTTTGGGGATCCCTATCCTCTGCATTAACTCAAAAGGAATCTTTCTTTTGAGTTAATGAATTTCAACCGTTTAAAAATTTTAAACAGAGCTAATCCGGTTCGTATCTATAACATAGGGAGTTCTTTAATATTAGTGCAGATTTAGTTCGCATGAATTTTAAAATAGATTGAATTGTCGAGATGCATTACCTGACAATACGAATTCCTAGTTTTGGTGCGTTGATCTATGTCAATGAAATTTCCACATGCACAGGCATTTTTTTTTCTTTTGAAAATTCTGTGTTATTATTAATAAACAAACCCCTTTAAAAGTGCATGTGTTGATAGTTTGTCGTAAAAGAAAAAAAAAAAAAACACAACAACGGCTATAGTAGAGATTTTTGATGTCAGAAATTATTTTTATTGATTGGATTGGGTTTTTGTAGATGGTTTTCATTTTTTTTTTTTTACAAAGTATCAAATGATATGAATTTAATCAGTCCATTTTAGATTAAACGGGTTGAATATGAATATCAAGAATCTGTTTTTCCTAGTGAGAAGAGTGAGTAAATATGTATTAATATGGGTTGGACTTTGATTTATTTATTCTAAGTTTTAATGGCAACTTTTATTACAAATCACTAGGATGGGTCCTATAGAAATTCATATTTATATCTTTTAGTGTTGGTGGGATCATAATTAGTGAGTTGCAACAAAAATTGGATTTGTTTACGTTATTAATCGGTTACTATTTCTAGATGAGTAGGGTTAAAATGCACTATTGGTTTTGTGATCTAATCATGCTCCACATTCTTATTTTTATTTTCAAAATCTGAATGGTTGATTTGAACCGTTCACTGTGAACTTTGTATTAAAATGTGCTTGGAGACCGAATTTTAAATTTTTTGGAAACTTTTTACTATTTTTTAAAATAGGTACAAAATTATTGTTTTCAGAAGATTCTGGATCATCCAAAATAGTGATTTTGTACCTATCTAAAAAAATAGTAAAAAAATTTCAAAAAATATAAAATTTTGTCTCCAAGCACATTTTAATATGAAGATCATGTTGAGTGGTTCGGATCGATTGTTCGAACATTGAAAACGGAGAAAAATACGTAGAGCATGATTGGGGCACAAAACCAATGATGCATTTTAACCCTTCTCTTTCTATATTTTATTGGATACCTTCAACTCTTTGAACCGTTACAAAATTATATAGTCCACCTTATTAATTGTAATTAATTCATTAATTGGGTGAAGAAACGTTAGAGAAATATGATGAACTGAACGTTCAATAATAAGAGAATAAGAGACACTATTAACCAAGGAAAAATAGAATGAGAAAGTAAATTCAGGTTTCAAAACACTGAGGATATTGCTTTTGCTATTAATTAGATCAAAAACTGATTGAGATATTTTAGAAGAAGATCGCCGCGAATGCACTACACTACGTGTAACAAATGCTTCTCTAATGATAATACTCGATCACTACTCAGTGGTGCAATCACGAGTATGCTTCAATCTTTTACCAGAAATTAACTAACTTCCACAACAACAAGATAATAATAACTTGAAGAATTTGACAATACGGCACGAGTGAGGCTATGGTGCTATGCATAGCACGGATGGCTAGTGTACTACGGCTCAATATGGTACTTTTTAAAATCCTAACGGTCGATCCGACCGTTCAATGTGATAATTATATGAATATGTACTTGCAAACTAAATTTTACATTTTTTCAAATTTTTTTACTATTTTTTTAGATAGGTAGAATTTTGATGGTCCAGAATTTTCAAAAAACACTGATTTTTCTACCTATCTAAAAAAATAGTAAAAAAATTCGAAAAAATGTAAAATTTAGTTTGCAAGTACATATTCATATGATTATCACATTGAACGGTCGGATCGACCATTAGGATTTTAAAAAGTACCATATTGAGCCGTAGTACACTAGGCATGTGTGCTATGCATAGCACCATAGCCTCACTCATACGGCACAATGATGAAATCTTTCAGATCACTGTTTGGATTTCTCATCTCTTATATATATACTTTATTTAATTTAATAGTTATAGGCTTACTTTTAAATTTTTGAAATTGGTATTAAACATATATGTAATACCATGTCGGCATGCTGATTGATGGCACGGAAATTAAAGCGGATTAATATTCTGATATTCAATGAATTGCTGTTTAAGTGATTAGATTACCCCACCATTAATTACTAAAAATGAGAAAATGACACATACATGATCGATCAGGTACTTGTGATTTAATAGTTCAGATCGACTGTTTAGACTTTAAAAATAGAGATATGAGTCTATAGCACGGGCCATTATTGCCATAGCCTCACTCTTATTCTTTTCTTTTTTAAAATTGCAGGACCTTTTTGTATCTTCTCATCATGGAAACTAAGAAACTGACCTTTATATTTAAGAACAGGAAAAATGTAAGACAATAAATTCTTTACTATTGTCAGCAGGCACTTTAATAAATGGTGATGGCTTATGATATCCTCTGATGGACATGGATTCAAGTTAGGGATGCAAAATTGAGATAGTACAGTATCACTACTCTTTTAGGGAAAGGCACATGACACTATGTCATTATGACAATGCTTAACATTATAACATATCCCAGCAAGGAACCACTACTATTTCATAAAAGAGTTGGATAGAGTTGGATACAGGAATTGCAATTCTGTTGAAGTGGGCAATGCATCTGTACTGTACCCACTTTGGAATTGCGCCAGATATGGAATTTGGGTTTGGTTGGTCAGACCAGAGCAACAGCCAACAGCAACAGAGCTGGATCACACAATTGGTTCAGTGGCCATCAATTGAAAACCACTTCAAAATTATTCTCTGTTTCTCTTCCATGGCATGTGGCGCAGATTATGGGTTCATGAAATATTCTTCTGAGTTTGCTCAAATATTTCGTAAAACATTTATCTTTGCTTTTAGCTGAGAATTAATTGGCAATTTGACTTAGACACACAACAAGAAATGCCTTGGATCGGGAACTGAATCAACTCTTTTAACCAATACAAGAAGTTTGTATATATATTTTTTTTTAATAAAATTGTATACGGGGCCGTTACACTCCTGGACCAAGTTGAGAACATCTAGGCCTTATTTACAAGTTCTTCAACTGGACTGGGCTTAGCAGCGCATTTAGGGCCTTGGTTTATTATTGTTATTTCTCAAGAGCCCAGAGCATATCATTTAGGGCCTTGGTGAACTACTTTTGAATTTATCCAAAGATGACTGAAATATGTTTCTGTGATGTGCAAGTACAAGTGCACATGCACACTGGCGCCCATGATTGCAGGACAAACCAAGAATCTGTGAAAAACATTTCTGTGTAGGGTTTGACAAGAATATAATTTTCTTTGGACAGCTGGATTATTGCTGTTACGTCTCCCTTCAACCTATATTTAAGTAAAGGATTTTAGATTTTAACTTAATAATTTTTATGCTAGTTTTAATCAACCAAAATAAGTTACAACTAGTTGGCATATATATATATTTAAGTTACCACTCTAATCTTGCCCTGATTTAAGGAATGTTAATTATGTGATGATTCAATGATAAGCATGATGCATCTTACAGTTGGCATCTATGAAGCAAGCCTCAAGTCAAGTGGTCTAAATTCAGCATTTCTTCAAGTCAATCATCTCTAACGGTAATTAATCAATGATCACCATTCACCAACTAATGGGATGTTACCTCCATATATGCTAAACAATAACAAAATAGGGTCCGACTAATTGTACCCAAGGAGTTGTATCCAGTTTTTACTCAAAAAAACTGTCATTTGACTTGTGCGAATACTGTAAAATACTATAATGAATACTGTAAAATAAACAACAAATCATGCATAATACCTAGTTAAAAATTGCAACAACTCAGATTTTACCAAGTTAGTTAAAAACTGTTAGGAACTAGAAAATTAAATGTACTTCCAACTGTACTTTCAGCTTCTAGAAGACTTAACACAAACCACTTCCAACTGTACTTCAACCTTCTAGAAGATTTGAAAAACAAACTTCTAAAAACTCGTTAATTTGTACACTGAAAATGATGCAAAATTAATTTTTTTTGCATCAAAATTAATTTTTTTTGCATCAAAATTAAATTTTTTTTTTCGAAATTAAAATTAATTTTTTTTTAAATTGTTTTTTTTTTCAATTCATCAATTGTTCTTCAATTTTTTTTTTTTGAATATCATGTAAAATAAAATTTCAATATTATAAAATTAGAAGATGCAAACTATAAATATAACAGATGTTAACTACAAGATTTCAATACTGTAAATTTGACACATTAAACTATAAAAATATCTTATACAAACTGTAAAATGATACCACAGACAAAAAAATCATAAACTGTACCATTTCAGAAATTTAACCAATTTAACCAATTCAGCACAAAATAAACCGTACCATTTCAGCAATTTAACCAATTTAACTAATGTAACCAATTTCAGCACTTTAACCAATAAACTGTATTCACAAATATTTTCAACTATATCTAACATCAAATACAAACAATATTTGGATTAAACTTTAACCAATCAAAGCTGTTCAATCATTTCATAAAACGCTGATGCGAATTATTTGGATGCGTCAGGAGTTTCATTGCTAGAACGACACGTTCCTTGGAAATGTCATCCTACAAAAAAAAAGATTTGCAAGGGATTTAGATTTATGCAATACTGTTAAACAACACAGTGAATACTGTAAAATTGTATGTGAATACTGTGAAATTAATGATGAACGATGAATGAAACCAATACTGCAAAATAACACTGTGAATACTGTAAAATTGTATATCAATACTGTGAAATTACTTACAAAGTAAGTAAAATACTGAAATTAATGAATAATGATGAATCAAACAATACTATAAAAGAACTGTGTTAGTACTGTGAAATGGTATGTCAAAAACTGTGAAATTACAAATGAAGTATGTAAAATACTATGAATACACTACCCTCTTTACATAATATGTAATATCAGAAAATATGTAATGGAAGCCTACGGGTATTTCAAACTAAAATATATACATCATAAAATTACCTGTGTAAAGTTCATTGGCGTCTCAGTGATCAGATTATACACATAACGCAGCAAGAAAATTGCACAATCCATCGATCCTGGTGCCTGCTGTGGGCACTTCTGCTCAACAATGCCAACATCCTTCCATGCAGCGTTACCTGAAAGAAAAAAATGATATTAACATCTTTAATAACTTGAAGTATGTAATGAATCCTGTAAAATAACACATACATCTTATAAAATTTTTGTATGAATCCTGTAAAATAACTCATGTAACCAATTTCAGCACTTTAACCAACTTATCAAACTTTTGTAGGAATCCAACTTATCAAACTTATCATACAACTTATCAAACTTATCAAACTTATCAAACTGATCAAACTTATCAAACTTATCAGCACTTTAACCAACTTATCAAACTTTTGTAGGAATCATGTAAAATAACACATACATCTTATAAAACTATTTTATGAATCCTATAAAATAACTCATACATCATATAAAACTATGTTATGAATGCTGTAAACTAACTCATACATCTTATAAAACTATTTAAGGAATCCTGTAAAATAACTCATACATCATATAAAACTATGGTATGAATGCTGTAAACTAACTCATTTATCCTACAAGACTGGTAAGTATATTATTTAATAGTTTAATGCATTTCAACAGAAAATCCTCTAAATCAGTGGCAGAATCCTGTAAAATAACTCATACAGCTTATCAAACAACTTATCAAACTTATCAAACTTATCAAACTTTTGTACAAATCCTGTAAAATAACTCATACAACTTATCAAACTTTTGTAGGAATCCTGTAAAATAACCCATACATCTTATAAACTATTTTATGAATCCTGTAAAATAACTCATACATCTTATAAAAATTTTGTATGAATCCTGTAAAATAACTCAAACATCTTATAAAACTATTTAAGAAATCCTGTAAAATAACTCATACATCATATAAAACTATGGTATGAATGCTGTAAACTAACTCATTTATCCTACAAGACTGGTAAGTATATTATTTAATAGTTTAATGCATTTCAACAGAAAATCCTCTAAATCAATGGCAGAATAATGAAAAAATAGTTGAAGAATACTGTAAAATCCTCTAAATAGTTGAAGAATACTCACAAGTCCTCCAGCTAAGAAAATCTTTAAGCCATCTCATGGTGTGCCAATGGTATTGCATGTATTCAACATTAAGAGAAGTGTAATAATGCATCTCAACATTATGAATATCGACTGCAAAAAGCACCCAATGGTTTTTCTTGCAAACAGGAACGAACAGCCATTTGATGCGCTCAAATTGAGGCCCAAACAGCTGTGGAAGGGACTGTAATGCTGATTTTTCATCGTGCATATGCATCAGAATCTGCAATAGACAAAAATAAAACATTAAAATATTACTGATACATCTAATAAAAATAACTCAAAAAACTTATAAAACTATTGTATGAATCCTGTAAAATAACTCATACATCTTATAAAACTTTTGAATGAATCCTGTAAAGAAACTCATAAAACTTATAAAACTATTGGATCAATCATGTAAAATAACTCATACATCTTATAAAAATATTGTATGAATCCTGTTAAATAAATCATACATCTTATAAAATTTTTAAATGAATCCTGTACAATAACCCATACATCTTGTACAACTTTTGTATGAATCCTGTAAAATAACCCATACATCTTACAAAATTTTTGTATGAATCATGTAAAATATTACTGAAGTATTTCAACATTTCAAGTCTGAACATTGAATTCATAATATATAAAAGTACATAATAACTTACGGATAGATAAGGTGAGATGAAAAACCATGGGTGATTCACAGGAGTCTCGTGTTGCATTACTGACAGGACAGTATCAATGAGCTGCAAAATCAATCATAATCAGTAAAATAAATTTAACAGTTGTATCCTATAAAAATGCTATGTACATCATGTAAAATAATTTACATTCAATATTGTAGAAATCATACCTCACTGCTAACTGGTAGCTCAGGATTCATCAATTCTTTTAGTGCTGACATTCTGCAATGGAAGTTTCCTGGTTTGTGGCAGAAGGCTTCTTCATTGTTTATCAGCCTCTTATTTTTCACTTCCACCCACCAATCATCCAATATTCGGATGACTTCAATAGACAGCTTCTCCCGATGTTTATACCCATATTGTTTTATCATTGGAGGCTTTTCAGCAGCTGTGTCACCTCCATCATAGAACAAACTGTTCTCATGACTCCACTGGGTACCATCAGTACTGAATGGGACATGTTTTGCAGGTCTGCAGTTTTCTATATGAGGAATTAATGATTTAAACTCTTCCCAAGTATAATGCCAAGTCAAGGAACTTTGTATGTCTTGTCAACAATAAAATCTTGTAAGAGAGCTAGTGCTTCATCCTCAGTTCTGTTCGTTGGTAGTATGACCCTTGGGGAGGTGGGTCCCACATTTTTTTTGGTTTTTGGAGGTGGTTTTCTCCCCTTCCCTTTCCTACACGCAACTGGTTTTTTCCCTTTCATGATAACTTTTTTGGGCTCCACTACCTCGGCAGTACTTTGTGCTGCTTTGTTCTTCTCACACTCCTCTCTTTTCTTCACTAGTTGCTCTTCTTTGTATTCAAGTACTGATTTTCTGCACACATCTTCAAACACCAGAGTTGCTAGATGTGTTACTTCATCTTCCTCATTGGCTTCTTGGCTACTCTTGCTGTCACGGATTTCAAAAAGTTGACGTACAACCTATTTAAATAAAACAAGTAAACATTGTAAAATGACTACATAGATACTGTACAATCACAGTTATTATGTAATTGTACATTTTACTTATGAATACTGTAAAATTGAATGTCAACACTGCAAAATTACTTATGAATACTGTAAAATACTGAAATGACTGATGAATGATGAATGAAACAAATACTGTAAAACAATAGTGTGAATACTGTAAAATTGTATATCAATACTGTGAAATTACTTATGAAGTATGCAAAATACTGAAATTAAGAAATAATGATGAATCAAACAATACTGTAAAAGAACTCAGTTAATACTGTAAAATTACTGATGAAGTCTGTTAAATTCTGTGAAATACTGTCAAATATGTAAAAAAAATACTGTAAAATACTTTAAAACTACTCTGTGCATTATGTCAATACTGTAAAATAGCCTGTGTATATTATAAACCAACTTATTGTATACTGGTAAAATAACTATGTTACAACTGTGAAACATAATATAAATAAATAATAAAAAGAAAAATCAGAATAAAAACCTCATCTTCTCCTCCTTCAATTCCTTCTCGTATGTCATGCAACTTGCTCTCTAGTTCATCCTGAAACGAATTGTATAAAATGATCCTCTCAATACTGTAAAACACCTCTGTGAATATTATAAAAATAATATATGAATACTGGAAAAAGAAGTATGTTTCAACTTTAAAACACACTACAAAAAAATAATACAAAAAAAATCAGAATAAAAACCTGCTCCGGTTGCTCTAGTCCCATTTTAGCACGACGGATAATTTCTGCTTCTATTTCTTCCAACCCGTACACTACTGGATTCTACTGGACCGAGACAGTTAATTAGTTACTTACAGTTAATTAGTCGAACGGATCAGGTTGGGTAAAAAACAGAATACTGTAAAATTACTATATGAATACTGTACTTCACAAAGTTAAATAATGTAAAACAAAAGTATAAATAATGTAGAACTTCTAGGTTAATAAAACAAAATAACATAATAAAAACCTTCTCAGTTGCGCCATCTTCTTTCGTTGCATCATCTGGTTCAGTCTCCTCTTGCACTTTCTTCTCATCATCTCCTTTGGTCTCTTCCTCCTTGTCACTATCTCCCTCTTGCTCTTTCATATCTTCATCTCCTTCGGTCTCTTTCTCCTTGTCAGTATCTCCCTCTTGCACTTTCTTCCCTTCATCTCCTTCGGTGTCTTCCTCCTTGTCAGTATCTCCTTCTTGCTCTTTCATCTCTTCATCTGTTTCAGTCTCCTCGTCATCTTCACTATCATCATCTCGTACAATTGCAGCGTCTTCATCTTTGTCAGTTTTCCCCAAATTCTCCTTATTGTCAGATTCATCTTTAGGTTCCTCAACCTCTGGCGTACTTTGGGACTGTGTAAGTCCAATTCCCAAGCTAAATGATGGTTGGCTTGTATCATGGCTTCTCTTGGATCGCTTTTCACCTGAGGGAGTACTACTAAAATCCAACTTCTTCCTTTTAGCTGTAGAATAAACAAAACAAACATTTAAATATCGAGATTAATTATAACTTTAAAATCAATATGTATACTGTATAATAACAAAGTGAATCCTGTAAATATAGGCAGTACATAAAGTAAAACTTACATTGATCGTCGAACATCTTCTTCTCTGCAAGCTTCTTTGCATAATACTTCAGCACTATTTCATCACTTTCTTGTATGATCTTTTCCATAATTTCTGGTTCGATATCTTCAAGTTTGGGAAAACTTGGGACAACATAAACAATTTTTGGATTCAGATCTCTGAATTGATCTCTAAAAAAGGAGCACGGGACAACCCCAAATTTCATCAGAACCGGAGTGAATTCTGCCAACATATCAAACGTCGGGGTATTCAAAACACTTTGCAACTTCTGAGCATCACAAACATATTCCAAGAAATTCGCAGCGATAAAACCTTTCTCCCTTAATTGTTCCTCCGCAACAAAATATGGTACTGGATCTTCTTTTATATTCGCTTGTGATATGTGAAACAACTGCCTCTCAAAATGTGGCCTCTTTACTTTACTCGATAAGCCCTCGTACCAGTCCAAATATCGTGGAATGCGTCCTGTGGAAGTCCTCATTTTTTCGAACGAAGTCTGTTCGTAAAACCACACCTAAATAAAAAGAAAAAAAGTTAAAGAAAACACTCACAACTCATACATCTTAAAAAACTACAGCATGTATCCTGTAAAATAACTCATGCATCTTATAAAACTAAGGCATGAATCCTGTAAAATAACTCATACATCTTATATAATCATGGTATGAATCCTTCAAAATAACGCATACATCTTATAAAACTAAGGCATGAATCCTGTAAAATAACTCACACATCTTATATAAGTATATTATGTAATAGTCCTAATCCTGTAAAATAACTCATACATCTTATAAAACTAAAACATGAATCCTGTAAAATACCTAATACATCTTATAAAAATAAGACATGAATCCAGTAAAATAACTCACAAATCTTATAAAACTAGATCATGAATCCTGTAAAATAACTCATATATCCTACAAAACTGTTAAGTATATTACATAATGGTTTAATGCTAATCAACACCTAATCCTGGAATAGTTTAATGCATTTCTTACAATGAGGGCAAGAGTACAGCCTGGCAGATAGCCAGTTTCCTTCGTCTCTGTCATCTCCTTCTGGCTTGCACCTTCCTCCTCTATCATATCAGTGTCACCCTCTTCTTGGAGTTTGCACCACATAGCAGCATTGGCAAGGTGCGTATGCAACAAGTTGTAAACAGCTGCTCCCCAATTGTACTTTTTCAAATCTTCAAGACGCTGTGCGTACCTGAATGACATATGGTGTAATATATTTCAATTAATTATAAAAACAATAAAATAAAAACAATTAATATATCCTGTAAACTTTTGCATATATTCTGTAAAATTGTCAAATATATCCTGTAAAGTAATGTACATAACCTTCACACCTGATTCATATATCCTGTAATAAACTGCATACATACTATAAACTTGCTAGATAAATACTGGACTTTTAGATAATATATTTGAAGATGTTGCGTACCTGAAGAGATGTAATGGGACACTCCCAGCCGTGTTTGGGAACAAAATAGTTGTAAACAAATACAGCACCAACAGAGATACCAAATCTCTTGGGTCTGATTTCTCATTGTTTACAAGTTCCTCAATTACTTTTTCAAGCTCTTGCCTCCTGATTTGTGATTTCTTCGGGAAGTATTTTTCACGAAGAGCTGACGTTGAAGACCTTGTCTGACTGAGGTCCACAACATCGCCTCTCGAAGGCAAGCACATGAAATGACTCACTGCTCCAGACGTGAAATGCACTTTTCTGGTTCTAAAAAGAAAATGACCTTGTGCATGGTCGTATCGGGTTAAAATGCTTTGTAATACAGCATTTGACACTTGCATTTTCTTGGGTATGACAAAAAGATGGAGGAAGGGTGTGGCAAACAGGAGTTTGCGATGTTCCACATTGAGTTTATGAAAAATTTTAGTGTGGATAAATGTCATGGCAAGGTCAACAACACACTTGTTGGTGACTATGCCATACCTATCCAACTTCTTTCTTCCAGTGGCTGCAAAACAAAGTAAAATTCTCTGTCAATCCTGTAAAATTACTTATGAATATTGTAAAATTGTATGTCAACACTGCAAAATTACTTATGAATACTGTAAAATACTGAAATGACTGATGATGAATGAAACAAATACTGTAAAACAATAGTGTGAATACTGTAAAATTGTAGGTCAATACTGTGAAATTACTTATGAAGTATGTAAAATACTGAAATTAATGAATAATGATGATCAAACAATAGTATAAAAGAACTCGAGTGAGGCTATGGTGCTATGCATAGCACCAATGGCTAGTGTACTACGGCTCAATATGGTACTTTTTAAAATCCTAACGGTCGATCCGACCGTTCAATGTGATATTCATATGAATATGTACTTGCAAACTAAATTTTATATTTTTTTGAATTTTTTTACTATTTTTTTAGATAGGTAGAAAAATCAGTGTTTTTTGAAAATTCTGGGCCATCAAAATTCTACCTATCTGAAAAAATAGTAAAAAAATTCGAAAAAATATAAAATTTAGTTTGCAAGTACATATTCATATGGTTATCACATTGAACGGTCGGATCGACCGTTAGGATTTTAAAAAGTACCATATTGAGCCGTAGTACACTAGCCATCTGTGCTATGCATAGCACCATAGCCTCACTCAAAGAACTCAGTTAATACTGTAAAAGAACTTAGTTAATACTGTAAAAGAACTCAGTTAATACTGTGAAATTAGTTGTGAATAATGTAAAATACAGAATTAATGATGAATGATATGAATGAAACAAATACTGTAAAAGAATCGTGTGAATACTGTAAAATTACTGATGAAGTCTGTAAAATACTGTCAAATACTGTCAAATATGTAAAATACTGTGAAATACTTATGAATACTGTAAAATTGTATGTCAATACTGTGAAATTAGTTGTCAATACTGTGAAATTAGTTGTGAATAATGTAAAATACATAATTAATGATGAATGATATGAATGAAACAAATACTGTAAAAGAATCATGTGAATACTGTAAAATTACTGATGAAGTCTGTAAAATACTGTGAAATACTGTCAAATATGTAAAATACTGTGAAATACTGCATACTGCAAAAATAACAACTATAAAAAGCAAAATATTACAGACAAAATGCTGTGAATAAATATGTGAATACTGTGAAATTACTTATCAAATATGTAAAATACTGTGATGAATGAATAAAACAAATACTGAAAAATAACTTTGTGAATATTGTCAGACTTATACTACATACTGTAAAAATAACAACAATAAAAAGCAAAAATATTACAGATCTGATGAAAATAAAAAGAATAACCCTAACCTTGGGAAGAGTTAGACTGCTGACTACATCCTTTTTCCGATGCATCTGACAAAGAAATTTACATCAAAAAAATTAGATCAACAAATAAAAGATCTCACAATCTGAATAAAATAAAAAGAATATGCATTACCTTTAGTACTTTTCTTCATTTCCTTCAATCGAGAACAAAGATAGCTGACTGAGAGAGAGGGGTTTAGTTGAGAACAAAGACAGATAGTGCGATCGGTGACTGAGAGCAACGGCTTTAGTCGGAGAACAAACACCGATTGAAAGAAAATCGATCGGTGACTGAGAAAGAGTAGGGTTAAGTCAGAGAGAAAGTATGAAACGGCGATGGTGCGATCAGTCGACTGAGAGAGAGTAGGCTTACTCGTGCGATGGTGCGATCTCGCTGACTGAGAGAGAAATGGTGGAGTGCGATGGTGCGATGCTTAAGTCGGAGAGAGAGCAGGGTTTAGTCGGAAATGGTGGAGTGAGAGAGTGAGAGAGTGAGAGAGTGAGAGAGTAGGGTTCAGCGGTTTAGTCGACTGATGGAGTGAGAGAGTGAGAGAGTGAGTAGGGTTTAGGGGTTTAGTCGGAGAGCAGTCGGGTGCGATCTGAATTCAGGCGGAAATATGAAACGGCACGACTAATGATTATCATTAATGATTATCATTAGGGGATACTTATATAGTTTGATCATATGAAATGTTATATAGTTAGATCATATGAAATGGTGCGAATGAAATGGCGCAAAGTATAGTATTTGGTGTTTAAATTTGTATAATTTGGGGTCCACACAACTTATCTTCTCCATTTCAAACTAAACTTTAGACAACTGTATACAAATTCATTCAAAAAGAACACTGTAAATTAATCGAATAATCTCGTAATTTAATTGTATAAAAGTTATAAATCCAATTTATTAATTCCACCTATTTATATTATGAATAATTTTACTTGATTATGAATTAACTGTTTCTAATTGTATAAAAGTTATAAATCCAATTATTGTATAATAACAATTTTTTCATAAAATCAATATAATTGTGTATATCATATACTATAAAACAATTCATAAAAGACTTTAAAAAAGTAATTCCAACTGTTTATATTATGACTTCAATTACTATTCTGGATTAACTGTTTACACAACTGTATCCAAATTCATTCAAAAAGAACACTGTAAAACTGTTAAACATGTACACAAAAAGAGCATAGCAGATTCATTCATTCAAAAAGAACATGACAATGTTACCAATATATACAAATCTTCAACTATTTATATCCTGTAAAATAATAGCTATATCCCGTAAAACTGTTAAACATGTCCTGTAAAGTAATGTACATAACCTACGCACCTGATTTATACATCATGTAATAAAATAGCATAGCAGATTCTACTAACATAAAAAAAATTGTATTTACAAGCAAGGTCACTGAAAAAAAAAAATTAGAAACAATTTTTTTTTCATTATATTACTCCTTTATATCTTCACAAAATTATTTATTCCATACTACTTATTGCGTAACATTCTTCTTCACATTTACATCCATCGGGTTCTTATAAGCATGTTTCGGTGGTCGTCCCTTCCTTTTTGATTTCTGCGGTGGTAATATATTTATCGATGGTGCAGAATTTAACACTTCATTGGCAGTGGTATTCAATTCTTGGTGATGACTTGAAGAGGATTGCATAAGAATTTCATCACCTGTATTAATAAATACTGTAAATATAAGAAACTAGTAAGGTAAAATCTTTCAGAAAACAACTTAATAAATACCTCTGACAATAGAACCAGGCATTGACTCCCCATTTCTTTCATGAATTACAGGTTCATTTCTACCAAGTCTAGCGATGAGTGCATCCCAATCATGAGTAATTGGATAACCAATAATCGTGTCACCATTTGTTTCACCAGTCACTGGTTGGCCTGTTAAAAAAATTTACAAAAGTTGCAATCATGTAAATTACTTGCACAGATACTGTAAAAATGACTAGTCAATACTTTAAAACATTTATTAGCACTGTAGAATGCCAAGTAATAAATTGTTATGATTATCCAGTAAATTACTTCAACAAATACAATAAAATCTTACAATCAATACTGTATAAACATGCCAAAAAACTATACAAAATAATAAAATTATAACCTCTTCCTGTACTTGTGACAGTTGAAGTCACATCACCATTTGTTTCACCAATTACAGGCTGGCCTGTCAAAAAAATTATAGTGATATGAATCCTGTAAATTACTTCTATGAATCCTGTAAATTACTTCTACAAATACTGTAAAATAATTATACAAATACGGTAAACAACTGAATACAATACTTTCAAAAGTTCGTTCCAATACCTTTCCCTCTACCTCTGGCTCGTTTTCTGGGGACTGTTGAAACATCGTGTACTTCTCCTCTTGATGCACCACTTGCCCTTCCTCTATAAGCCCTTCCTCCAGATCCGCCATTATCATTTGCACTTGTACCATCTACAACTTGTTCAACTAAAGATCCAGAAACAACATCTCCTGAATCAAGCAAAAAATGAAATAAGGAACATAATCAAGAAGTACAATACCAAAACCACAAAAAAAAATTGTTTTGCAATATTCAGAAAGTTAACCTTTTAGTCTGTTTAGAAGATCTTCTAACCCGTTAAGAACTTTATTTTCCTTGTCATCACTAACACAACCAAAGTTAAGGAAATCTTCAATTATTGGATTCATCTTCCTTGTCAAATCATACCTCCTACAAAAATAATATAGGTCGAAAAAATGATTTCACATAAGAATAAAAAACCACATCAACCAATACTGTAAAAATAGTAAGTGAATCCTTCAAAAATTGAATTGTTACCTATTAATTTCAACACTGCTACCATCAGGACACATAGCAGGAATCAAATCAAATCGAATTTTGTCCTTCCTCCATCGATCAAGTATGTACTTATCATTAACATGCAATTGTTTCTCATGCTTCAAAACCATGATCGAGTGAGCGCAAACAATACCAGAGGCCTCAAATTTTTTGCAAATACAAAAAACTTCCTTCAACTGCTCCTTGTACTGTACCTCAAATATATTTCCTAAAATATCTTCAACCTCATAAACCTTTGTAGAGTTTTCTAGTTCCAGTTTAAAAACACAAGTCAAATTCAGAGACTGTCGGACCTCATGTTGAAACCTATAAAATATGGTATTTGTGTATAAACTACAGAACTGCTTCTCAAATTCTAAATCTGAGATTAACACTAGTGTTGTGGTTTTGTCCTTGTGGTCCATAAAATGCTCTCTCTCCCAAATCCTACTCAAACCAGATTCAAAATTGACAACGAATTCAACAAGTGTTGCCTTGGATCGGAGATAATTATCAAAGAAGGCATTCATACTCTCAACCCTTTGGGTGGTATTCATGCCAGCCCAAAATCGGTCATTCAAAAAAACTGGCACCCATTTACGCCTTTGTCTGAATATACTTTTAAACCACGGTGCATCTTCGTATCCAATCTCCACCATAAGCTTCCTCCAATTTTCTTCAAAATCCAATGGGGTTTTGGCTTCATATACTGTTGCCTTAACCAAATAGGTTAACGCATCCTTATCATCTTGCCCACCGAATTTACTCGGTAATTTATGAAGAATGTGCCAAGCACAGTACCTATTTGGTTAAGGAAAATAATATTGTAAAATAACTCAGATATCTTATACAACTAAACCATGAATCCTGTAAAAAAACTCCTACATCTTATAAAATTATGAAACATAATCCTGTAAAATAATTAATATATCCTACAAAACTAGTTCAAGAATCCAGTAAAAGTATTACCTATGGACAGTGTCATCTCCCAAAACATGCCGAACGCCTTTCTCAATACTTGGGCACTGATCTGTCAGGATACCACCAGGCTTGACACCGTTCATGCAAGCGACGAACTTCTCCATGCACCATTTGTAGTCCTCCTCAGTCTCTCTTCCAAGTAGAGCACAAGCGAAAATTACAGTCTGCCAGTGATGGTTGACACCCACAAACAGAACAAGCGCCATATCATACCTGTAAAACAATTGTATATGTTCTGTAAAATCAGACATTCAGATAAAAATAGATCCATGAAGACAACTGCATATATCCTGTAAAATAATGCTTATATACTGTAAAACTGTTAAAAATATAACGTAAAAATTAATACAAGAAAAACAATGCATAGTTCCCTGTAAAATGTTGCACATATCATGTAAAAATGTATAATATATCCTTCAAAATATTGTACATAACCTTCAAACCTGATTAATATGACCTCTACAACTATTAGATAAATATTGGAAATTTAAATCAATAAAAAAATTACCTGTTTGTAAGATATGTGGCATCCATAACAACAACATCATGATAATATTTGTAGGCTGCACGTCCACGTCCATCGGCCCAAAAGATATTCCATAAATGAGCATCATTCGTATGCTTGTATGTATACCAAAAGTTCGAATCACATAATTGCTTCTTCTCAAAATAATCTGCTAGCAGATTAGCATCATGTCCACCAAGAGCCCTCAGTTTGCCTCTCTTGTACTTGTCAATGTGGTTTCGAGCATCCTTTCGTGTAAACGTACCCTTAAAATACCCACCAGCCATTTTTAACACAAGTTCAATGTTGTCGGCGGTTGACAACCCTTGATCTGAGTTAAATTCCAGCATATCTTTGAATCTCTTTGGAATATACCGATAAGCCGGGATTAGAAAGGATGAACCGGGAGTAAGTTCATGATTATGCTCCAAAAACAACTTGCTTACTCGCCATGATCCAGTCAACTCAGAATATTTAATTTTCAGAAAAACCTTGTAGTTTGAGTTTCCAGAAGGCCTCCGTCTCTCTGGAAAAGGATCTTCTTCTTCAACCTTTTCACGCTTTTCTCTAAATTTAGTGCATTGAAATCGGCAAGCAACCACATTACCACCCTTCTTGTGACTTGTGCGCTTACACACACCAAAACCAGTCTGAAAACCATAAAGTTTCCAGTAATCGTGCGCTTCCTCAACAGAACAAAAATCATCGCCAATACTAGGAGCAATAACTATCTGTTTTTCACCAACCTCTAACTCTCCCGTTTGCTGTCCAACTGTATCTAACACTACATCTGGTTCTGGTTCTGCATTCATATCCCACTGATGAATCTCAGACTCTCCTGACCCCTCTATCACTTCTGGTTCTGGTTCTACATTCAAAACCTCTGGTTCTGGTTCTGCATTCAAGTCCCATTCACGTATAACTCTATGTTCTACAACTTCCAAAGAAATATCACTTCCCAGCTCTTCATTCAAGTCAAATTCCATTGCATAAAAACTGTAAACATCAATAATAAACAATGTAAGACACAATAACAACAGCAGACATGAAGATATTTCAGATAACAACATATCCTGTAAAATAACAACTACATCCTGTAAAACTGTTCAATATATCCTATAGATTAATATCCTTCAATATAATAAATATATCCTGTAAAGCTGTTAAATATATCCTGTAGAATGTTGTATATATCCTGTAAAATTGTGAAATATATCCTGTAAAGTAATGTATATAAACTGTATATAGACATCCTGTAATAAACTGCATACATACTGTAAACTTACTAGATAAATACTGCAATTTTAGATAACCAAAGCAGACATGAAGATATTTCAGATAAAAACATAAATGTGAAAAGAATTGCATATATCCTGTAAAATAATACATATATCCTGTAAAAATGTTAAACATATAATGTAAAACTGTTAAATATATCCTATAGAGTAATATCCTCCAATATCAAAAGTTTATCCTGTAAAGCTGTTAAATATATCCTGTAAACTGTTGCATACATACTGTAAAATTCTGAAATATAATTCTCAAATCAGACAAATAGCAGGAAATCAGTCATTTACAGTAATTTCTCAAATCAGAATACAGCAATTAATAGATCGTTTCATCGAATACAGTAATTTCTCAGATCAGACAAATATAAGGAAATCAGCAATAAAACGATCGATTTGTAATTTTGATCGATCAGTGTAATTTTGAGCGATCAGTGTTATTTTACAGGAAATCAGCAAAGAAATCGAAGGAAAACAAGATTATAAATTCAAATCAAAAGAAGGAACGAAAATTAAAAAGATCAGCAAAAAACTCACTCAATGTCCGCCGCCTGATAAACTCCGCCACCTGATAAACTCCGCCGCCTGATAAACTCCGTCGCGTGAAAAGGTTGAACAAGGAAATCACGATTATAATGCCCGCCGCCTGAAGAGAGCCCGCCGCCTGAAGAGAGCCCGCCGCCTGAAGAGGATAATCACGAAGAAGAACAGGAAGCGCGAAGAGAATCGCGAAGAACAGGAAGAGCGAAGAGGAGAATCGCCTCCGAAAAGGAAAGAACGAGATCGGGAAAGGCAAATTCAAAAAAAGAAATGAGGAGATCGGGAAGAAGGATTAAAGATCCGTTAATTGGTGGGGACCGAGACAGTTAATTAGTTAATTACGGTTAATTAGTCGAACGGATCAGGTTGGGTACAAACCGGGTACAAAAGGCTGGGTACCAAAACATTTTCTCAACAAAATAATGATACTTAAAACAATCAAATCTACGCATTAAATAAGGAAAATCCTCATGTATATCTTGTGCACATCCAATTAATACATGTCTATCCATCTACATGTATTAATTTTACTAGTGACATTATAATTATTATAATTGAGGAGGGTTCAAACACTTCTATTTTTGTGTCTCTATTATGTTTTTAATTTTTAATTTTCCAATTTTTTAATTTTACTAGTGACGTTAGATGTGATATATATTATTTTTCTACATGTACATAATTTGTTTTATCACTTTTCGGTTTGTTTTTATATGAGTCAATAAGTTGAAAAATCAACGTCTATAATTTATCAATATCAATGTATTTTTGCAAGCTGTTGATACCGATCAAAATAAAATTCAAATGTTGTAATCTTTTATATGTGTATAGAGAAAATGATATAGATCAAATCTTACGGTTTTATTTTAATATGTGAGTTTTAAATTTTAAGTTATTAACTTTAAAAAAAATGAAGGCATGTTGGAAGCACAAAAAATGAAAACATTTGAACCCTCTTCATTATGATTTATTTTAATATTTGATTGTAAAAGACTAATTATTATCTTATGTTTACACATTTACACTTAACAGAAAAATGATTATATACTTTTAGGGCAATGTGATAAAAAAATAGAATAAAATAATTACAATATTTTCGGCCGTGGGGTCTTCTCACTTTTATTTTTTTTGAAGAAAAACTGACAGATGCTGTCAGTTGAGCGGTCTTCTCAAACCTTTGGTAAAAAAAATAAAATATATAACTGATTAAGAAAAAGGAAAAAAAAAGACAGAATCACATAGATATTAAACAAGTAGATATTTCACTGATTTCCAAAAAGTGGTATTGAAACTAATTAGGGCTAGCTGGTGCCTGTGGGTTATGAATTCGAAGTCTGATAGTCATGCTAAGTCACAAGTTTATATATTTGATTTTTGCAACTTGCAGATCTAAATTGATAATTTGATATTGACAGCAATGACATTATCTCAATTAACAGAAACCACATCTGATCTGATGTCTCTCTCTTAAATCACACATAAATCCAAAATTAAAGGTTGAGGTTGGTGCGCCGACCCTTGGTCGCTTTCAAGAGTTGGCTTCTCTTCAAATTCAAATGACAGTTATCAAAAAAAGAAAAATAATAATAATTAAAATGACACCTGGACTCTCCTCCAATCATTCTGTGCAAATTATTTTTTTTCTAATATATATACAAACACGACGGAATTAAAAAATTAAAAAAAATTATAATTGAAAATCGAATAAATTGAAATAACCTAATTACATTTTATAATAAAGGGGCTGAAAGATAAAAATACTTATAAAATTATAAATTATAAAGGATGAAATTACTAATTTTTAATTTATAGGATGATTAAGTTGCTCCTGATTAATAAATAAATTTGTCCTTGTATATAATAAATTTTAAGTAGGTCAAGAATTATGTGTCAAATTCAATTTCTCATTATGAGGCCATTGTGTACCGTAACCCGTAACCAGTGGCCATAGTGAATATGTACCAGCCACATCTACTGTACTTGCACTTGAACCTCATTTCAGTCGTGTCACTATGCGTATTCTTTATCTATTTGTTGCAAAGTATGTGAAATCTGGTAATTGCGCTCTTCATTTGCTCTTTTGAGTTATAGGTTTGTCCCTCCGACAATTCATTCTCATACTCTGCTGCCCTTCCAAACAAACCCGCATTTGCTTCCTAAAACCCTGGTGTGTCATTGAAAGCCAAACCAGGTGCTCAAACCTGCGATCCATTATCTGAAACCCACGATCCATCCTAAAAAACCTTTGTCTAAGCACATGCCTGGTATCTTCCTGGTCACTATGATCGCTCATGCCCTCATGATCAACATCACCCCAATTTTCCTCTACCTCTTCTAATTCCGGATCCACTGTTTTATTAGTTTCATCTGGATCACAAGATTGACCCCAAGTAGCGGTCCGGCTAGTAGAAAGCTGGTCAATCCGGGGTGGGCCCGACAGGGGGCCGACTACTGGACGGTCGGTCCCTCTGAACTATGGCCTGATTGCTAAACGGTTGGTCAATTTGGACAGGGGACGAACTTGAGCCAGAGGAGTTAACCCGATTACGGTCCTTGATTAATCTCATAATTGGGTTGGTACGCTGGACTCGGGTAACCTCCACATATAGGTCAATTATCTTGTATGCACCTCCAGAAAAACTCACGGTTTGATTGTACAATACCTGCCAAACTCCATTATTTTGAATTGGAAAGAGTTGGAACCAGGTTTGTGCTGAACTAGTGGGCGTGCTAATTTTGGCCTGAATATTAAGGTCAGACTGACCTTGATGCAATCCCAAACTCTGACAAATAACCGATTTAATCCCCACATAATCAGTATCCGGCATTACTGGAATCCAGTAACATGCCTGATACTATAATAAACCCTATTAGAGCCTGTTAAAACATCACCACTAGTATAAATGGATACCATAAGAGCCATTTCGAATCCAATACACAAGAAACATAAAATTAAAAATTAATAAATTAATTATTAACCTATTGAAAAATAAAGACAAAAAAAACAAACAAATCAACTCTTGTTCAGGAGAGAGATTTTGTGAATGTGAGAAATAAATTTCTCTCTCATGGACAACAATATATAGAGAAACATACAGGAGTCGCAGAGCCATTGGGCGGCCCTGGGGCCGCAGGGGCATTGTGCGCCCCCTTGGTTGGGGCCGCATCGGCATTGTGCGGACCCTAGTCTTTGGGGCCGCAGAATACCGGAGCGGCCTGGGTAGATGTAGAAAAAACAAAAAACAAAGATGTTTTGATTTTTTTTTTTTTGGGAAAATGCTAGATATAAAAATTTCGGGTTGTTTTCTATGTTTTGAAAAACATACATTATACATTATGCTGCGGGTATATTTTGTGGATCCGTATCTTCTGGATCAGGTACCTGACTCAACACAATTAAAAAACGGAGAGCCAGCCAAATTTTTTCCATACCCAATCCAAATGCACGGAGAGCCAGTATTTATATATTGTGTTTTAAAATTTGTTCAGAAAAAAATTGAAAGGTTCGAATTTGAGATATCTCAGAAAATGCGAATTCTATTAGCTGAGAGCCCAGCTCCTTACAGCCGATCTCGGATCCTCTGAAAAGTCAAATTTTGAGTTTAGATTCCGTCCGACCGATTAGAATCTGAATCAACTGGTCCGAGGTGAAATGCACAAAGTCTTTTTAATATTCGTGCTAAAGCAAATCGGACCGTCCGGATCTAAACTCAAAATTTGAACTAACTCAGGTGAGCGTCTGAATCCGCTGAAGTAACTAAAATTTTAAGTTTAAATTTGGACCGTCCAGTTCCAAGTAAAATACACGGTCTTCTTTAATATTAATGGCAAAGCAGTTCGGACGGTTGAGATCTAAACTCAAATTTTGGGATGCTTTAGGTGATATGCTCACTGTTGCATCTCATCCATAGAAGTGACAACTTTTTTCACCAATAAATATATTTTATTGAAGAGTCCAGCTAGTATGATATTGATATTATTTCAATCTAAATGACACTAACTGCAATACATATCAGATAGGTTTTAAAGGATGAATTCAAACTGTTCAAACCGATCTACTTGACAAGTGATCGTTTACATGCAAAATTTATTATTTTTTGAATTTATTTAATATTAAGTCAAGTAATCAAATGTGAAGTTTTTCTTAAGTTAATTTTAATACATTTATTTTTCATCAGTTTTTAACTGTTTGACTCAATATTTCTTGTTACAGATGTATCTACTAATGGGAATGGGAATGATAATGGGACGTTACATATAAATGCGAAACAATGACAGAATACTGATAGTTGATCAATAAAATCCGCGCGCATGTGTTGTCAACATCAGCACATAATTAAGTGCATATCTCGTGCAGAATAAAATAAGTGATTTGGTGATTTGGTGATCCGTCAGAGAAAATTATTAATTTGGGGGTAACGTCAAATAATCTTTTGAATATCTTAGAAAATCATATCTTTTAATTTTTTAAAATGTAATAATGACTCTTTTAATAAATGATTATTAGAATTTTTTTCATTTTATTTACAAAAACGTTCCTTCTTTTTTAATATAGAGCAACAACCGAATACTTGTTTAGATGCTTGTACAATATTATTGTCGTGCAATGTATAATTCATGTACTTGACCAACAAATTGGTAATGAGCTGATTCGAATTGATTTTATAACTCGTTATTGTCATCTAAACTCGAATTGACTCGCTCATTAACTAAATGAGCTGAGTACGAATTAGAAATAAATCGATCAAATTCAGCTCATTTACAGCCCTAAACACAACAAATATATATAAAACTTTACAACATGACGACGTGGAGTATTAAAAATGTGTCAACTTAATTTGCTATTGAAACTAAAACTAACTATTTAGGGCCTCTATTAATTTAAGGGACTTTATGCATTTCATCTCTAATCATATTAATCATAATTTTGCAATTTGGATCCTTTATCCATTAAACGCGCTCCACTTCCTTGAGCTAACTAGTATTACATCTGATGTAACCCTCATTAATCACACAAAATCCAAAACAATATTAATTTCGAAATCACACATAGTATTATGATCGGTCCATTCTTCAATGATTGGGCAGCTATGTTGCATGGATAAAGGTATGGGTATCGTATCGGATACGATACGGATATGGCGATACGGCAATTTTCAAAAATCCCGGATACGATACGTCAATTATATATATATATATATATATATATATATATATATATATATATATATATATATAGGGTCTGTCTAATTTGCTGCCGGCAGCAGTTCGGCCAAGTGCTGCAGGGGCTATATTTAGCCGTGTGATGTCCAAACAACAAATTCAAACCGTTAGATGTTTAATCTATACTATAATCTACTTGGAGACCAAATTTTACATTTTTTGGAATTTTTTTACTATATATTAAGCTGGTTTGAAAACCGCTATTTTTAGTAAATTTCTGCAATGTTAAAAACAGCGGTTTTCAAACCATCTTAATATATAGTAAAAAAATTCCAAAAAATGTAAAATTTGGTCTCCAAGTAGATTATAGTATAGATTAAACATCTAACGGTTTGAATTTGTTGTTTGGACATCACACGGCTAAATATAGCCCCGGCAGCACCTCGGCCGAACTACTGCCAGTAGCAAATTAGCCACAGCCTATATATATATATATATATATATATATAGATAATTTATTATTATTTATATATTGTATTTAGATAATCATAAAAAATTTAATTAAAGGCTCAAACTATAAAAAATTAAAGGCTTACTCTGTTATGTATGTGGGCCTGATTCTAGGATTATGCGGGGGGTGGCAGGGGGGCGGCAGCCCCCTGCGAGCGGTGTCTGAGGTTACGAAGCACCGCTCTGTCGAGCCCGGCGAAAATTATTTTCGAGAAGTCAATTGCATATGAATTCTTGTATCCGACGGCCCAGATTAAATACTCTAAGTATAGATTAAGTATGATTTTGCTCCCTGGAACTTGATCCCCCTTTACATACTCTAAGTATAGATTAAATACCATAGTTATTGGTATAGTACACAAGTGAAACTATGGTGGAGTGGTAAAGGTTTTGGCCAAATTGGGGTTATCCCGGGTTCGAATCCCGCTGGCGAAAAAAAATTCACATTTGTACAATGGTCTTTGCGCGGCTCACGGGTGCGGGCCGGTTCACGGTCGCGGCTCACAGGTGCGGCGCGCGCGGTTCACTGCGCAGCTCACGTGTCCCGCCGTATCCCGGGCGTATCCGAACATTATTTGCCGTATCCTGGAGTGTCAACGGAGTATCGGAGACCGTATCGGCCAAGTAAGGATACGCCACGTAGGCGGATACGCCAGCTGGCGTATCGGATACGTATCGGTGCCGTATCGGGCGCGTATATCGGTATCGGATACGTATCCGATACAGATACGGAGCCTATATTGGCGTATCCGAGTAACATAGTTGGGGAGTAATATTAATATTTTTTTAGATAATTTATTTATTGCTTGCTTGTTCGATCTAAAATAAATAATTTGTTGCTGTCATATGCAGTTGTTTGGTATTCGAATTTGCAGAATTGGAAGGCAAGGTCATATAATTGGTTCCATTTCTTTTTCTGTACCGTTGGAGTTAGAGAGGCCGATATTTTTATTAATAACTCCAGAAAAAAGAAAAATATCAAATCTAACTCTGATTCCAATTTATTTTCAAATCTAACATAAACGCTCAGGGATGGGGCGGTCCAGTTTGCCTACCAAACCGCCCTCCTTTGGGGGCGGTCAGCTGTGCACACCGAACCGCTCCCCTGTGAGGCGGTCCAGTTTTTTTTTAGATTTGAGAGACAATATGAATGAAATTTAACAATAAAAATTCGAATTTTGTTTTTAATATTTGTTAGATTACTTCTTTTGATGTATAAACCGACATTTTTAAAAATATCCAAAGTTAATTAAAGATTAATAAAAATGCTCAGACCCATCAACTTTTATTAAAAATGCCCAAACCGGCCGGTCCCTTGACTAAATAACTAAAATGCTGAGATATAACACTAAAAAATCGAATTTTTTTAAAATATTTGTCAAATTACTTTTTTGATAGCATATTTATACTAAAATACGCTAAATTACTTGAGAATTACTTGAAATTATGTTAATTTTTTTTATTTTTGTTAAGAGACAAATAGCTAAAATGCTAAAATATAACACTAAAAAATCGAATTATTTTTTAAATATTTGCTAGATTACATTTTTGATATATAATTAGCATATTTATACTAAAACACGCTAAATTACTTGAAATTATGTTAATTATGTTAATTTATGCTGAATTACACTAAATTATGTTAAATTACAATAATTATATAGAATTATGCTAGAATACACTAAATTACGTTAAATTACGTATGAATAGGGATAATATCTTCACTGAGAAGGCAAAAAACGACGACGAAACTTCAAACGGCTATAAAACGGCGCTCGAGTGTCCGATTTCAGCAAATGACCACTTTTCGGAAAGCTTGTGAAAATGCGCATGCATTAATGATTGCTATGCAGTTTTTCGAAATTCAGAATCGCCAAAAAACAAAGGGAAGAGCCTCAAAACTTCAGTTGAAGTTTCCGATTAAGATTTTCATTTCTATTCTCCAATCTACGTAGCTCAGTAAATTAGTTATATAATGAACTTGTAGAATACCAATTTTTATTATTTTTGAAATTTTTTACTATTTTTTACAATTGACGAAAGATGGCACAAAATCGGCCCTATTCATATGTAATTTAGCGTAATTTACCGTATTCTAGCATAATTCTACATAATTATTGTAATTTCAGCATAAATTAACATAATTTCAAGTAATTTACCGTATTTTAGCATAATTCTAGTGTAAATCAGCATAAATTAACATAATTTCCAGTAATTTAGCGTATTTTAGTATAAATATCCTATCAAAAAAAAAAAAATCACAGGACCAGCCATTAAATGGCCGTGTTTGAGCATTTTTAATAAAAGTTGATGGGTCTGGGCATTTTTATTAATCTTTAATAACTTTGGGTATTTTTAAAAATGTCGGTTTATACATCAAAAGAATTAATCTAACAAATATTAAAAACAAAATTCGAATTTTTATTGTTAAATTTCATTCATATTGTCTCTCAAATCTTAAAAAAAAAAAAAAAAAAACTGGACCGCCCCACAGGGGGGCGGTTCGGTGTGCACAGCTGACCGCCCCCCTATGGGGCGGTTTGATAGGCAAACTGGACCGCCTCATCTCTGGGCGTTTAGGTTAGATTTAAAAATAAGTTGGACTCAGAGTTAGATTTGATATATTTTTTTTTCTGGGGTTATTAATAAAAATATCGGTTAGAGAGGATCTGAATCCAAAAATTATTGTTGTACGTGTCTCACAATGACATGACACTTATTATTACATATTTGTCGACACAAGGCCAATAGAAAATAAAATAAAATCAAACTGAATCACAAACAGAGCTCAATAATCCATTACTTAACGACACACATTTTCCATTTTATATAATTCCTTTAATTCAAAAAGTATTACAAGTTCACAACTTTACAAACAGAGTGAATTCATTCACATAAATATAAATTACTCATACATATATATTTGATGAGCAATATCAATTGGGTGTACACTTTTTGTAATATTATTTCTCTTTATATAACTAATGCATGATTAATAAGGACAATGAGCTCTTGACACGTGGAACCTCTGTTAATTAAGCTCAGCCCCTGACCCAATTTACACAGTTCCAGCTCATTTGTGGAAGTGACATGTACACTTGTTGCTAACCAATAATATAATATGGCAAATTCTTCTATGGACATAAGGACCTATTTGTAAAATGAACATATTTTTATTTTCAAAGTTCAAACAGTCGATCCGACCATTCAACATTATCTCCATATTAAAATGTACTTGGAGGTCAAATTTTACATTTTTTTGAATTTTTTTACTATTTATTAAGTATTTTACAAAATTCAATGGTCTGAATTTGACTAGTTTTGTAAAATACTTAATAAAAGTAAAAAAATTCAAAAAAAATGTAAAATTTGACCTCCAAGTACATTTTAATATGGAGATAATGTTGAACGGTCGGATCGACTGTTTGAACTTTGAAAATGAAAATATGTTCATTTTACAAATAGGTCCTTATGTCCATAGAAGCATCACTCATATAATATACTGGATCAATTTTAACAATTTTATGAAATTGTGACGAGAACCAACCCGAGTTGGACTCGGATTCGGGTTCATACTCGCTTTGAGAAGCGCACAGCTGCTATTAAAGAAGGACCTTACTTTGAGGATTGATCATTTATATTTTCTAGAAATATTAATAGTTGTTTACATTTTCTAGATAGTTCTTTATGGTTACTTCTTTCTATGTTTATATTTTTTAAGTAGTCATTTATGCTTGCTTATTTTTATATTGCAAATTAATTACTTCTTGTAACCTATAAAAGAAAAGCTTTTGCAAGAGCAAATGTACTTTTGGATATCAATATATTTTCTGAGAGAGATTTAATCTTGCTTTTTGCTACTTAGCACACTTTGTTTCTAATTCCACGAAACTGTTTTCAAGATCAGTCATTAGCGGAGTTGAGATTCGGAACCGAGATTGCGTCAAATTGTAAACTTTTTTTTGCATTAAGACATGCCCGTATCTAGTTCTTGCATTTCTCCAAAATAAAGTTATTGACTGTTACATCATTTATCTCCAGAAATTGACAAAAACAGATTCATTAAAACAAAGGGAAAGTAAATTCTATAAAGTTTTCTTTGTAAACCCTTCTTTGCCAGTACATCTGCTAACTGGTTTTGCTGCCTGCCAATGTGTACACAGTTTATCAACAAATTTTTCTTTGTGATCCTCCATATCTCATAAATTATTCTTTGTAAACTGAATTCCATTTTTACTTGATGCTTCCCTTGTTGTTTTAATTAAATGCGGAAGAGAAATAGGAGCGACTGAGCGCTTAATTAATAAGTTAAAAACTACAAATAAGAACTCGGCCACAATGTATAAGTTATAACACACTCTGTCCGGTTGTTGGCATTTTTCGCTGGATTACTCGCTAACTAGCTGTCTAATTTCGATAACCCATGCATAACCCCCCCTGAAACATTTCATATTAAATTAGTAATTAGTTTATTATGAGACATGTCATGCATTTTGTGAAGACAAACACAACACGTGTATTGACAGCAATGAACTGTTAACTTTGTCTCAAGAAATAACGCGCAATTGGACAGCTATGAACTCGACATTTGGAATCTACACATAAATAAAATAGAAATACAGTCCGTACTTGTGTCAAGTCTAGCTACGAGAAAATAGGAAACAAATAAACAAGGGTAAGGTATTTTATTAATTTCGGTATAGCACAGCTCATAACAAACAGAGAGACATTATTATTAATTTGTTCTTTGTTTAATTTGGTAGTATATATACTAGTATATATATACTGTTTCTGTTTGCTCATGATCAACAAATGGTGAGCATGCATGCATGCATGATATAATAGTGTGCGTGGTGGCTCTCCATAGCTCAAATAAAAGCAAGATTTCAGATCTGGTTCCATGTTGTATTAATTTTTGGCCATACTGTGACAGCTTAGCTTGATTCTCGGATCAAGTCTCCTACCCCACTAACCATCCGCTCGTGTACACTTCATTTTCAAATCAATTATTTGAAATGCACTGCTCAACGCGCTTCTCTTTAAATACCTTCCCGGCTTCTTCTCTCAGCTCCAACAGCTCAATACATTTTTTATCCACCAAAACAAAAGATTAAGAGAAAACAACTAACAGCAGAGCTCATGGTTCCTGGATTCAGCCGTTCATTCTCTCTCCCTCTCAGCCCGAGATGTACCGCCAAAAATGCCCGTGCGGCATCATACCACATTCGATCAGTGAGTCTGCCTTGCCGCTCCCACCCGCTGATCTCTCAACTTGAAGAACAAATCCAAGCCGTCAGATCCTGGGCTGTCAGCTCAGATGGTTCGTCAGTCTGGGTCGTGACCGGCTTGGCCCAGATCGGAATACTCCAGACAGCCGTCAAAAAATTCCTTCATCTCTCCCAAAAACAGGAGATCCTGTGCCATGCCGCCTCAACCGAAGGCCTTCTAGAAGACTTTCTTCTACTGGCCGACATTTATGGCTCGTTTGTTACTGCCATTGTAACCCTAAAGCAGCATCAGGCAGAGGTGCAATCTGCAATCAGGCGAGCGGATAAAATCTGCCTTGTCTCTGCTCTCAGATCGCAACGGCATGTTGAGAAGGAGATTGCACAGCTAGTGTTGTGCCTAAAGAATGTCTCCAAATGCCGGCTTCACTGTCCCGCTTCAGATGCCTCAGAGGCTGAAATTGCCGGGATATTGACAGAAGCAGTGAGCGCCACGGCAGTTGCAACAATGGCAGTGTTTTCAGGATTTGTGGCAATGTCGGCTGCCACTTCATCAGCAATGCGGTCATTTAAGAAATTGGCTTCTAATGTTGTCGAGAAATTGGAAGAAGTGGATGAGTTCATCAGAAATGTCGAGAGCTGTAGCGAGCGGGTGTTTAGGAGCCTGATAAGCTTGAGGGTTTCCCTCCTCAATATTACTACTCCATCTTTGTAAAGAAATTAATTAAGAGAATGAGAACCCAATTTGTATAGATGTTATATAGAAAATTTTGACCAGTCTAAATTGTCTAATGTGTGTGTGTATATTTTCTTCTCCAATTTTCGCTAGATTTAAAATATTTTTTTGTACTGATAGTTACTTCTGCATCATCAGAATCGAGAAAACGAAAACACAGTTTAACAATAATCAGGTGATAAAATTAACTTGGCAGCCTATTCCAGGTTAAAAAAAATAATAATAATAATCAGGTGACGATTTAAACTGCTGATTTTGGTCGTCAAGTTTGACGAAAAATCTATATTTTAATTTCAGAAATTTTTACAGCTCGTTTGTACATAAGATCTCGAGGGAAAAAAATAATATTGAAGAATGAACTTGCCTTTGTCTAGTGGCAAAGACACATGGTTCCTACGTAAGAGATCATGGGTTTGAAATTTACAAAGTGGAAAAATCCTCTGTATTAATATATAAGAGTTTGAAATGTATTGGGAGCCAATCCATATTTACCAAAAAAAAATAGATGTCTCAATTTTTGTCGGCTAAAGAACGAATCAATGACCTCCTTGCTCTCTTGAGGAAACAAGGGCCCGGCCCAAGCCCAGACCAACCGCTGAGGTGCAATGATATATGGGTGGGCCAGAGTGAGAAGGGGTCTAAAAGTGGGAGTGCTTCGGGCCGAAAAAAGAAACTCTTTCAATCTAACAACTCTAATAGATTTATGAATAGGCCATTCATAAATCTATTAGAGCCTGATGTGAAAAAGGCCGGTAAAAGGCTTATGGACCCAATAAGTGTCCGTCCTAATCTTACTTAAATCATTAAACATGTGCACTTGCTTAAAGACAAACGCATGGATTCCTATAAAAAAATTACAACATTGTCTCAACCAACAACGCCCAAGTGTATAGCTGTGAACGACATTTGGAATCTACACATGCGCAAGGCTCAGATCTCAAGTCTATAGGAAACTAAGAATTACAAATAAACAAGGTAATCAACCACTACATGCCCACCTCATAACAAACAGAGACATTATTGTTTCATGATCAACACAGATGGTGAACATGCAAGATGGACTACGTGGTGGTTCTCCATAGCTGTGATTCTTTGCTATACCACAACAGCTAGCTTGATTCTCGGATCAAGTCCCCTACCGCATTAACCACCCCCTCGTGTATACTTCATATTCAAACAGGATTAATTAGTTTAAATTCACAACCTAACGCTAGCTATCCTCTTTAAATACCTTCGTCCCTCTACTCGATCTCCAAGTCATATCAGGTCCAAAAACTCAAAAACCACCAAAAGAAAAGCCAAGGCAGATTAAAAGAACACAAATTCACTAAAATACCAGAAAGAAAAATGGTGTCTGGATTCAATCGATCAATCTCTCTCACTCTCAGCCCGAGTGGTAGTGGCAAAAATAGGCGTGCGGCTTCATACCACAAAAGATCTGTGAGTCTCCCTTGCCGCTCCCATCCGATCATCTCCCACCTCGAAGAACAAATTGGAGCCATCCGATCAGTGTCTGCCAACCCCGATGCCTCTTCAGTCCGGATCGAGGCTGGTCTGGTCCAGATTGAAACACTCCTAACTTCGCTTGAAGAATTGTTACATCTCTGCCAGACACAAGAGGTCCTGCGATGTGCAACTGCAGCCTCAACAGACAGCCTTCTAGACAACTTCCTTCTTCTGGCCGACATTTACGGTTCTTTTGTATCAACTCTCGTCACCCTAAAGCAGCATCAATGCGAGGTGCAATCTGCAATCAGGCGAGCAGATAAAACCAGCCTCATCTCAGCACTTAGATCGCAACGGCATTCAGAAAAGGAGATCGCTCAGCTGGCCTCGTGCTTGAAGAATGTCTCCAAGTGTCGGCCTCTTGGTCTTGCTTCTAATGCCTCAGAGGCAGAAATTACCGGGATATTGGTGGAAGCAGTTAGTGCAACTGCAGTTGCTTCTATGAATGTATTTTCAGGAGTTGCGGCAATTTCGGCCTCAGCTTCAACAACAAAGACTTCTACTTCTAGTACAATGCGGTTGTTGAGAACATTTGCTCTCAACTCCTTGTCTAACAGTAGGATTTTTGATGAGGAGGTTGGTGTTTCCGAGAAATTAGAAGAATTGGATGAGTGTATCGGAAATGTTGAGAGCTGTAGTGAACGGGTGTTTAGGAAACTTATAAACGTAAGGGTTTCACTCCTTAATCTCAGGACTCCATCTTTGTAAAAAGTTAAAAGGGAGAAAGAAAAAAAAAGAATTGTATAGATGTTGTATAGAAAATTTTGACTAGCTAGTTCAATGAGCATAGAGTTTCTCCGTTTCCTATATTTCTTACATGTTTGACTTCTTCTTAATTAGTACTTTTGCATCACAAAAATTATAACCAATAAAATACAAGTACAATAACGTTGGCAAAAAAAGTACCCGTCAGAGAGATTTATCAATTTCAATTTCTTTGCAATTTCTATAGAAAGCAAAGAAGAAAGCGTGCCAATTGCCTGACATTTCAAGTAATTTGGTTAATAGTGTTAGTTTTATTTTATTATGTTATGGCCTATGTTATTAATATGCACCAGGTTCATTCAAAGAAATGAACGAAAGGGCTTCAGCATTTTTGATGGAAAAATCTGTTGCTATTAATATATACTGGTCCCAATTGATTGCCTGATAAGTCACAGAAAAAACAACTTAGAAAAAGGTCTCTTTGTCTCTCTACTGAATTTTGAGAGAGTTTATGAAAAACGCCATTAAGAGAAAACGCTGTGTCCATCATCAGTTATCAGGAAAATCATTGAAGATCTCAGTATTAACGCTTCCGCAAAATGTCATCAATTCAGAATTGTAAGTTTTAAATACGTTTGCTATTTTATTTTGAATTTACGGATTCTGGATTAATATTAAAGTTTTCAGTATTTCTAACAAATAGAACTGAAATGATATATGAGGAGGGATCCAATTACATCTTTTTTGGTGACACATCATGACACTGTTTTTTATATATGTCAATTTTGCGATTTCAAAATTCAAACAGTCGATCCGAACCGTTCAACATGATCACCATATTAAAATGTACTTGGAGATCAAATTTTACATTTTTTTGAATTTTTTTACTATTTATTAAGATGGTTACAAAATCGCTGTTTTTCAATGGTCTAAAAACAACGATTTTTGTAACAATCTTAATAAATAGCAAAAAAATTCAAAAAAATGTAAAATTTGATCTCCAAACACATTTTAATATATCCATCATGTTGAACGGTTTGAATCGACTATTTGGACTTTGAAAATGGTAGGTGTCAAAGTGTGTCACCAAAAAAGGTGTAATCGGATCCCTCCTCATGATATATATAGATTCAAATCACGACTATACTAAGAAATTGGAAGGAGTTCAATGATTCTCTATTTAAAATTTTAAATCTCAAAAAGAAGGAAATATATTTAGAGAAAGGAAATTTATGAAAGATAAAACACCGTCCTTTGCAATTTTCTTCCCTTGCCTATTTCAAATTTGCACGAATGATATATTGTTGAGATTTGTATCATTGTTTAGGGTTCTATTGGTAAATAGGAATTATAGAGAAGTCTAGAGACTTAGTAGTAAAAATGTAAGCTCTATATAAACTCAAGAGATAAATTAATAAAGTAACTTTTTTCGGCTAAAATTATTTTTGGTATCAGAGCTAACCCTAACCCTAGATCTGCTACAGTACTTCTGCTACAGTACCGCCTCTCTCTCTATTTAAATCCAAAAAAGAAGGAAAAAAGAAAAAGAATTTAAAGGGAAATGAATAAAAAATACAGCAGTCCTTGTGCATCTTTTGCAATTCTTTTCCCTTTCCAATTTCATATTTGCACCAATGATATACTTGTGTACAGGGCGAATCTACCCTCAATGAATGGGGGTCAATTGATCCCCATTCATTTTGATTTTTTTTTTTATTTATACCTTATTTTAATATAGTTTAAAGTAAAATATTATGAATAGTGTAAAATTGACCCCCATTCGTAGTAGAAAAATTTTATATGCTTGATCTCCATTCACGTTTGACTCTCATAGTCTGAAAGTCTGGCTCTACCCCTGCTTATGTACACAGTTTGATGTGGAAACTGCTTGCATATTCATCTTACAATAACTTTGACTGGCATGCTGATTTTGTCCTGCTGGGAAATGAACGAGTTGGTGCATTCCTCAGTTTTAACTGGCAACATGCATCAAATTTTCTGGATGCAGGACAGTAAAGGAAAATTTTCTACACATTCTTGATTCTAGGCTAACAATAAATGAGGCTCAATTGACAGAATTGGGCTTAACAACACATTTTTGAGATGGTCCACTTGTATGAATAATAGCACTTTCTGTATATAACAATTTAAATCACTAAACATGTGCATTTGCGTAAAGACAAACGCGTGGATTCCCAAAAATATTTACAACTTGGTCTCAACCAACAACGCACAAGTGTATAGCTGTGGACGACATTTGGAATCTGCAAATGAATAGAAAAATAACACATGCACAAGACTCAGATCTCAAGTATATAATCCACACTATTTTATTTTCTCAAGGCAACTACATGCCCACCTCATAATTAACAAACAGATGGTGAACATGCAAGATGAACTACGTGGTGGTTCTCCATAGCTTACACTAAATGCAATTATTGAGATTTGATTACACATCATCTTTGCTATACTACAACAGCTAGCTTGATTCTCGGATCAAGTCCCCTACCGCATTAACCATCCCCTCGTGTACACTGTACACTTCATATTCAACTGCATTAGTTGAAATGCACAGCCTAACGCTGTCCTCTTTAAATACCTTTCCCCCTCTATCCTCTACTCCCCAAGTCATATCAGGTCTAAAAACTCAAAATCACCAAAAGAAAAGCCAAGGCAAATTTTGAAGGAGACAAATTAACTAAAATACACGAAAGAAAGATGGTACCTGGATTCAGTCGATCAATCTCTTTCACACTCAGCCCGAGTCGTAGTGGCAAAAATAGCCGGGCGGTTTCATACCACAAAAGATCAGTGAGTCTCCCTTGCTGTTCCCACCCGATCATCTCACACCTCGAAGAACAAATTCGAGTTATCCGATCAGTGTCCGCCAACCTAGATGCCTCTTCAGTCTGGATCGAGACTGGTCTAGCTAAGATTGAAACACTCCTAACTGCCCTCGAAGAGTTTTTACATCTATGCCAGACACAAGAGGTCCTGCGATGTGCTGCCTCAACTGAAAGCCTTTTAGATAACTTTCTTCTCCTAGCTGACATTTACGGCTCCTTTGTATCAACCCTAGTCACCCTAAAGCAGCATCAGTGCGAGGTGCAATCTGCAATCAGGCGAGCAGATAAAATCAGCCTCATCTCAGCACTTAGATTGCAACGGCATTCGGAAAAGAGGATCGCTCAGCTGGCTTCGTGCTTGAAGAATGTCTCCAAATGTCGGCCTCTTGGTCTCTCTTCTGATGCCTCAGAGGCAGAAATTACCGGAATATTGGTGGAAGCAGTTAGTGCCACTGCAGTTGCTTCTATGGATGTATTTTCAGGAGTTGCGGCGATGTCAGCCTCAGCTTCATCAACAAAGACATCTAGCACGATGCGGTTGTTCAGAACATTAGCTCTCAACTCCTTGTCTAACAGTATGGTCTCTGATGAGGAGTTTGGTGTTGCCGAGAAATTAGAAGAATTGGATGTGAGTATCAGAAATGTAGAGAGCTGTAGTGAACGGGTGTTTAGGAAACTTATAAACGTAAGGGTTTCACTCCTTAATATCAGGACTCCATCTTTGTAAAGAGTTAAAGGGAAAAAGGGAAACAAAATGTATATATGTTGTATAGAAACTTTTGACTTGTTCAATGAGCAAAATTTTTCTCTATTTCCTATATTTCTTACCTTTTGAATTCTTCTTGATTAGTACTTTTGCATCATAAAAATTATAACCAATAAAATACATGTAAAATAATGTTGGAATAAAGAAGTACCAGCCAGAGAGATTTTTCAATTTACATTTCTTTCCAATTTCTAAAGCGAAAGCAATGAAGAAACTGTCAATTGCCTGACATTTCAAGGCGATTTGGTTAATACGACTGATATGATATAGATTACTGCTGGGAAATGAAAGAGTTGGTGCATTACTCAGTTGGAGCAATGAAGAAATTGGAGCAGAGATGATCCAAGTGCGTGGGGGGAGAACAAGAAGGTGCAAAAAAAAGTTCTTTCCCTAACCGGAAAGATTGGCCGGGATTGTGGAGAAGTATGCTAACTTAAGTTTCAGGCGAGGCCGTGAGAGAGAGAGAGAGGAGAAGGTTTTAACTTTTAACTTTACTGGTTAGTGGGAAAGAAGGGAGACTGGGAAACGAGAGGAGTTCGAAATTGAAGGGCCCTCCGGGTAGGGGTGTAAACGGATCAGATATTATCCGGATTTATCCGGATCCGAATCCGAAAAATAGCGGATTCGGATATTCGGATACGGATCCGGATTCGGATAATTTTTTAACGGATACGGATACGGATACGGATACGGTTTCGAATATGAAACCGGATACGGATCCGGATACAGATAATTATCCGTATCCGCATTTTTTTTATTTGGGATATCCGAATATTTTTTAGAGAGGTTCTCTGCTCCGATTCTATCAATGGCGACTGAAGCCCCTAACTCCGATCCAACCTACGACCTCATCATCCTTGGAGCATCTGGCCTCACAGGTCAATACGTACTACACGAAGCCCTAAAATTCCTCTCCACTCCTTCCTCCCCTTCCCCTCTTCGCTCTCTTGCCATAGCTGGTCGCAACCCATCCAAGCTCAAATCCACTCTTCATTGGGCCACTGCTCCCTCTCAACCCCCCTCCATTCCCATCCTCCAAGAGGACACCTCCAGTCCTAACTCCCTTCTAGCCCTTGCACGCGAGGCTCGCTTACTCATCTCCTGTGTGGGTCCCTATAGTCTCCATGGAAGACCCGTGGCGTCAGCCTGTTGCGAGGCCGGTATGCAAGGGAAGCTACTGGAATCCTGTTAGCGACGGATGCGAAAACAGTTTGGACAAAGTTGATTCGGTAATTTTTTTTAAATTGCTTACAGAAATTAAAATAATTAAGCTTCTGGTCTCTTTTTTGAGCTACTGAAGTCCTGAAATAAGTATTTTTCTCAAAATTTACACAAAAAGCAATCTTTGACAACGTCAGTCATGGAATTGTTTGTAAAAAAATTTGTATGATAGTTTTTGTCATTTTGCTAGAATGTACAATAGTATTTATTTTTAATTATCCGAATTATAGTGATATCCGTATCCGTATCCGTCCAAAATCCGATCCGTATCCGTATCCGTTTAATATCCGATCCGTATCCGTATCCGTATCCGAGACTATCCGTATCCGTATCCGTATCCGAAAAATTATAACAAATACGGATACGGTTTGACCACTATCCGATCCGTATCCGACCGTTTACACCCCTAGCTACCTCCGGGTATGGTTGCAAACGGATCGGATATATACGACCGTACTCGATCGGATCCAAAGTTAATGGATACGGTATTCGTAATATTGGGAAATTTTCAGATAGGGATACCGTATAATACATCCAACCGATACGAATAATGTTCATACGAATATTAATGATATACCGTATTAAGTATCAACATTCGTATAATACATTCGTATCGGTTGATACGGTATCAATGATATACCGTATCCAACCGTATAATACATCCATTCGTCGTATCCGAAATTTTCCGACTTCCGCACACCCGAATTTCTTATTAATAGAGATAAAAATAAATAAATTAAATGAAACAGAATACAAATTCTAAAATTTCATTTGACACGAAGCCACAACAAGCGTCTGTATGGGAAATTTCCAGACTTCAGCACACCCGAAATTTTTATAATAAAAATAAAAATAAATTAATTAAAAGTAATAGAATAAAAATTAAAAAACTCGTTTGATAGGAGAGACGTCATAAACTATAGCGTCTGTCTCGGAATAAATAAAATGTTTATACGATGTTTTTTCAATAGTTCTAAAAATAATCTATAAATTATTTTTATAGCTTAAAAAATTCATTTTTTGCATTTTTAGTAATTTATAAATTTATTTTTATAGTACATTATTTTATATGTATATAGAAACTTTTAATATATAAAACATGATTATTTTTATAGTGGTACTTATATCTCATAAATTTATAAGTATTTAAAAAATCAGCAATTGGATCAATTGATTTATTTGTTTCACCGATGAACCGTTGACTCGAAGTTTTATCGGATGTGGACATTTGGTTCGATTATGATTAGGGGTGTCAATGGTACCTTTTTAGCCGTTTACCCGACCCGTATTATATTCAATAAGGCGGGTATGGGTAAGGTTTTTTTTTCGTTAGCTTATTGGATATGGATATGGATAAGAATTTTTTTTCGTTAACCAAATGGGTAAGGGTATGGGTAATGACTATTTCGTATCCGTTACCCTATAGAGTAATTATAAAATCTAAATATATATTCAATTCAATTTCTAACCCACCTAAATATGTATTTGTGTTTTTGAATTTTCTTCCTTTATAAAAAACAATTTAATTGGAATTGATTGCACATTCATTTTTATTTTTTATTAGAAATATAATTACATATGTGTGAAATGAATGAGTTTTTTATATTTAATTTGTAAAATATAATAAAACTAATTATTATATTAGTAATATCCGTTATTCATCCGCTACCGTTTCGTTACCCGATAATATTAACGGGTAAGAATAGGGTAGGGTAAGGTCAATTTTTAATGGGTATGAGTAGGGTATGAGTAAAGTCAATTTTAATAGGTATGGGTATGAAAATGCCTCCACCCGACCCGTACCGTACCCATTGACACCCCTAATTCTGATTCTCATTCTCAGGCAATGTTGTTTGGTCGCTGCAGTGATAATAAAATGGAGAGAAAAAGACGCGAGAAATCCCAACCGTTGGTACATAAAAGTTGATAAAATTAGCAAAACTATCATTATTGATTAGTAACCTTTTCCAGAAAATTCGATTTATTTTTTATATGAACTCTTAATTACAATTGCCTCTTTAATGTTAGAATATCCCAACATGTTATTAAATTAGACAACAGGCCCCTAAAATGGCTTTAGAAAACTTTCCAAAAAGACAATGCGAAGTTCACATCTAGTTACTAGTTATATAGTTCATGAACCTTGAATTCTCTTCTTTTAGAACACATTTAATTAGTTCAATATTAATCTGATGGAGCTATGCTGATGTATTAATTGATAATCAACACGTACACAGCACACATTGATATTTCTGGTTGTGGGTTGTTTTTTAATTCTCATTACTTCATCTTTCTTAGTATCATTTAATTACAACAAACACATTGGCAAACTATGCATATTTTGGTAGAGACACAGTTGTTGAGTACCGAGCACAAATAATTAAAAAAGAGGTATAAAACACCGAGTTGAGGGAAAGGAGACATTAGGAATCCTTTGATTAATTAATTGAAAAATTTATAAACTCAGATCTGAGTCTGGTCTTGCCACACTGTTATGTTGGGTTTCCACAAACAAAGAAACATTTTTATTTCATGCCTTCCATGCTCATCTGAAAATGAAATACAATAATGTGCATTATCAAAGAGAAAACAGAGTTACATGGATGTGATATATAAGATCTGATGACTCATCATGTTTCTCATCTCCCTCACAGCTTGATTCCCGGATCGAGTCCTCTACCCGATGCACGATCCCCTCGTGCACAACTCTTATTTAACTAACTCAATAATTACAATTTACAAACACTTTTTTTCTTTTTGAAATGACAATGATTGCAAATTGACAACACATATTAGCTTCTCTTTTCATATCCTCACCCTCTCCAGCCTCCAATTAAGTCCAGATCCAAAAGCTTAAGAAGCATAATTGCAATAACAAAACAAAATATTAATTGAGAAACATGGATTATTAGAACCAACCAGTACATTTCAATGGTACGTGCCTGTCAAAAGGGGCACGCACAGTAAAGGAAAAAAAAAAAATGAAACTGCTCTGCCCTATATAAAAGAGTTGTGTTCTATGGTCTAACCAAGGACTCAATTACTAATTATTCAAATATAGAATATATATTTATGATTCAACTTTTAATTGTGTGAAAGCTAATAGAAATAAGACAAATAGGGAGACACCTTTCAAATGTTTGGCTAAAGAGCTTTTAACATTTTTTTTTTCCAATGAATAAAAGAAAATTCACCTGCTATGTACGAAAATGGTATACATGATTTCTCTTGTAAAATGCACATTCTGTTACAGATTCTGGCAATTATTGAATGAATAGTTTCTAAAGACCTTCTCCATGTAATGTATGATTTATGTCTGCAATGGAAAGAGGCTGCTTTCCTCAAAATATAAAAAACCTGCCCTGGAATAGCTCAGGAAAGATTAATCACAGGATATTTCCACCTTATTGTTATCATACTAATGAAGCACATTAAGGAAACTATTTTTTTCTAACATTAGTTTATAACAGATCTGTTAATTTTTGTAAGAGAGAAATGTCAAATTGTCATTAGTATTTGACATCTATTACACAACAGTTGTTGCTGTCATAAAGATTGTTTAAGGGAGAGCACATGCACAATTATCATTTTATTTCCGAAAGACGGATCAATTGTTTTCTAATTAATCATACATAGAGCGAGAAGTTTTGTTAATATAGTCCAGTTGTTTTGTCGGGAATCTTCTGATGTGCGTTGGAGTGATATAATCCTGCAATAATTGCCCTTATTTTTCTATCTTCCTTGCCATTGTGCAATTTTTGGATTGTTAGAACTCAATTACTGATAGGTCTCAAAATAATTGTCAATTTTTTCTGTGAAGGAGCTAAGTGGTAGACCTCCTAGCTATAACGAAGATCCAAAATTGTATAAATATATGTTTATTCAATTTGTTGGTCAACAGTAGCCTTTGTTAGTTTCTGATCAAATCTAAAACTAATTGATAAAACAGTAAAATTGACACATCTAGATTCAAAATTAGGCCAAAATTTGTTTCTCTTCTATATATAGATTTATTTACAAACAAGGAGTCATGATATTTAGGAGTGATACTCTGGAATTCATCAAACTCCTAAATACACGCTCGCTAAAGCACTCTGCATTCATAATACATTCATCTAACTCTTCAAATCTCTCAAAAAGATCAATATATTCTTCTTTTATTGTAGCCCTTTTCATCAAAGAAGTGTTTATGGCCAGTTTTGTTAATGATCTCATGGTGCTAGGACTCTTCTTCGAGGAAGCAGCTGCCGATAGTGTTGCTACACCAGTGAAGAGTGCCATGGAAGCGAGAGCAGTTGCAGAAATTGCTTCCGTTATGATCCCAGCTATCTCAATCTCTTTTACATCAGAAGAAAGTGCTAGATGCCTACACTTACTGATGGATCTTAAAACAGAGGCAAGTTGAGCAATCTCCTTCTCTGCTTTTCTTTGCATTCTGAGAGAGGATGCTATTCCAGCCTCATCCCGTCTGCGAAATGCAGATTGGACATTTGAGTGGCATTCTTTAAGAGTAAGGATGGTTGATACAAAGGAGCCATAGGCATCTACCAGCTGGAGCAAGTCGTCAAGGAATTGATCCACTGAGGTGGCTTGGCGAAGGGTCTCTTGGGTTTGTGATAGCTGGATGAAATCTTCCAAGGCTAGTTGAAGCTGCTCGATATGTGCTAGACCGGCCTCGATCCAAGCTGATGACCCCTCTGGGTTTGCAGCCCATGATCGGGTGGCACGGATCTGTTCCTCAAGGTTAGAGATAAGGGGGTGGGACCGGCATGGAAGACTCGCCGAGCGGACATGATATGATGCTTTCTTGTGACCTGTGCTAAGAGGAAGTGAGGTTAAGCGAATGAAACCAGGTGCCATTTTTCACTCTTTTGTTATTTTGTTTATCTTCAAGCTTTGTGTAATGAAATTGTGTTGCTTTGAGCTTTTGAATCTGAGATGAGTTGGAAACTGATGAGGGTGAAGCAGGTATTTAAGGAGAAGAGAGTTAGGCTGTGCTTATAAAATTATTGAGTTTATTATGAGTTGCACATGTTGAGGTGGTGAGTCAGGTAGGGGACCTGATCCGAGAATAAAGATATGTGTGTGATATGGCAAACAATACCTAGCATTTAATACAAACTTCGAAATTTAATAGTGGAAGCCACAGAGAGCCACCACGTACTCTTACCTGTTTTTTTTGTTGATAATGCACAGTAGTCGCTTCATTTTCAGAGTCCAAAACCTCTGAGGTAACAGAATATTTCTGTTTAGACATTGACTGTCCGATCAGAATCTGGGCCAATCTGGCCAGAGGTGGAATGCACGAGGCCCCTTTAAAATCTGTGCTGATTCTGATCGGACGGTCGGATCTAAGCAGAAATATTCGGTTACGTACCTTAGGTGATATGAATTCTCATTTTGAAGGTGGACAATGAAAAGACAATAAATTTAGAACTTTAGAAGTAGGCTTCTCTGTTAATTAATCCAAACCCAACAGAATAGTTTGGCAGTGTTGAGTTTAAATTGTATGTTTATAGGGACCGTTTAGTAAGAAAGAAATATAGTTTCTTTGTAGGGTCCTTTATGTAAGTTGTAGTGCCTATAGAGGCAAAATCTAAATCAGAAATGTTTTAAGTTTTCAGTTTTTATTATCAAAATGGTATCAGAGCCGTGGTACTGTAGCAAACCCGCGGTACTGTAGCAAACCTCCGCCCCACACCTCCGCCAGCGCCACCTGAGCTCCGCCCGACGCCGCCTGGCCCCGCAGCCACCCACCTGGCCCGCCTGAGCTCCGCCGCTGCAGCTGCTGGTCCCTGCCCCGCCTAGAGCTGCAGCTCCGCCCCTCCCTGCTGGTCTCAGCTCCGCCCCTCCCTGCTGGCCTCTCCTTGCTCCGCCTCCTCTCTCTTGGCCGAGCTCAACCTCTCCTAGGTCCGCCCAGCCACTGCTGCCACTTCTCCTCCTTCTCTCTCTTGGTTTGACCTAGCTAGGCCGAGCCACCTCCTTTAAGGCCGGCCAGCCACCTAGGGTAAGTTCTTTGGGTTGACTTGGCCGGCGTGGGGGGCCTATACCCCACGATACCCGAGAAGCGGGTTTTTGGATTGGGTTTTCGATCGGATTTGGCTCGAATCTTGATGAGATAGATCAAGGTCGGGTCGAGAGAGAAGAAGAAGAAAGGAGGAGATGACCTAGATCCGTCTTGAGGGTGCAAGATCGGGTCTAAGAGGTTATTAGGAGTGATTCGGACCAAGATCGATACGTGAGACGTAGATCTAAGTCCGATCAATGTCAGAGGAGGAGACCGGGAATGCGTTTGCGAAGGCTTGTGCGAAGCTGACTCCTGATGAGCTCGCTGTTGTGGTGCGAGCATTGGCCGGGAGTCAAACTCCTGTTGAGAGCAAGCCGAAGTTACAGAAGTTGGACCTTCAGTCGGTGGACATAAAACTGGATGGGCCAGCCACGTATTTGAGCTGGTCGCGTCGGGTTAAGAGGGCTCTAGTAGGGAAGAACCTGGATGGGTATATCACAGGTGAGATGGACGTGCCAGCTGAGGGCTCAGCAGGGTACAGTGAGTGGAGGTCTACAAACAGTCTGCTACACACTTGGCTCCTAAACTCTATGGTTGCATCTATTGCCAAGACGGTTGATGGCATAGAGGCCGTGAGTGATGTCTGGGGGAAGTTGATGAGGATCTATGCAGGGATTGACAATAATATGAGAGTGTTCCAGATCGAGAGAGAGATAGAGGAGGTAGCACAGAGAGGTAGGTCGATTCAGGAGTATGCCGCAGATTTGGAGCGACTGTGGGCAGATTACGATCATTTCTCTCCTGCTGAGTGCTGTTTGGATCCAAATTGCAAGAAGGGTTTGAGAGATGTCCAGAGGAGGACTATGCACTTTCTGAGGCATCTGGACTCAGCATTCGAGCAGAGGAGCGCAGTGTTGCTAGCCCATTCGAAGATCCCCTCTCTGGATGAGTCGATCTCTGCGATGATACAGGAGGAGAGCCGTATAGGATTACAGGCTGGGACAGGAGGACTTCCAGGAGTGAAGTCAGCACTAGCGGTCTCTAACTCAGGTAACACAGGGTACAGGGGCGAGACTCGACAGTGCTACAACTGTGGTGAGGTGGGTCACCTGAAGCAGGCTTGCCCGAAGCCACCAAAGGAGAGAGATACAGGTGGGAGGGGGCAGTTTGGGAGTCGTGGTCGCGGCCGTGGAGGTCGGAGAGGTGGAAGAGGAGGCAACCGGGCACATCTGATGGTTGCAGAGGAGGAAGAAGAAGCTGGTGGGGATCTTACAGAGGAGGATCAGGCACTCGTGGAGGCCTATTCTCAGGCACTCAGGAACAGGCAGAAGCTGACAGGTGATGGGAAGAGTGTGAGAGATGATGCATCTACCTCATCTTCATCCAGGGGTAACTTTGCTTCTCTTGCCCACACAGCCACAGGTACTCATGATACATTTGCTCTAGCCTCTATACCCACCAGATCACTAGATTGGATAGTCGACTCTGGTGCGTCTCGCCATGTGACTGGTGCTGCTGGGGAGTTTTCTTCCTATACTCGCCTAGCAGTTCCAGAGAGTATTCAGTCTGCTGATGGTACGGCTCAGCCCGTAGTTGGTAAGGGTACTGTGAAATGTACCAACACTTTGACTTTGTCTAATGTTTTGCATGCTCCTTTCTTTCCTGTGAATCTCTTATCCATAAGTGCCATTATATCACAACTAAAATGTGTTGTTTTGTTTGATATTCCTAAGGTGATCTTCCAAGAGAAGGGGACCGGCAGGTTGCTTGGGACTGGCACTTGGCATAGCGGGCTGTGGTACATGGATGGGGGGGGTATGGACTCGGCCCTTTCATCCATCGTAGAGAGAGCTGGAGGAGTTGAGAGGAGTGTGGAGGACTTACTGCTGCTTCATCATAGGCGCTTAGGTCATTCCTCATTTCCTGTTTTGAGTAGGTTGTATCCGTCTTTATTTGAAAAGGCTAATAAAGAAAAACTGGTGTGTGATGCGTGTGAGTTAGGCAAGCATACTAGGAGCTCTTATGCTAGCTCTGGTAGTAGGAGTTCTTATATGTTTGATTTGATTCACTCTGATGTATGGGGACCTTGTCCCATAACTACTTTGAATGGATTTAGATATTTTGTTTCTTTCATTGATTGTTTTTCTCGTGTGACTTGGCTTTACTTGATGAAAAACAAGATTGATGTGCTTCCTTGCTTCAAAGATCTCCATAAAATGGTTCAGACTCAATATGGTGCTGTTGTAAAGGTATTGAGGTCTGACAATGGAACAGAGTACACCAATAGGGCATTTGGGGAGTACCTGTCATCTCAGGGGATACAACATCAAACCACATGTCCGTACACACCAGAGCAGAATGAGGTAGCAGAACGGAAGAATAGGCATCTCCTTGAGGTAACTCGGAGTATGATGATCTCGATGAAAGTCCCAAAGTACTTGTGGGGGCAAGCAGTTCTGACATCAGCCTATTTGATCAACAGGATGCCCTCGCGGGTGTTGGATTGGAAGTCTTCGATTGAACTGCTGAAAGGTAAGAATGGAAATATTCTTTCCCTTAAAACCTTTGGATGTGTGTGCTTCGTGCATGACAAAAGACCAAATGTAGGAAAACTGGATCCTAGGGCTGTGAGATGTATCTTTGTTGGGTACTCGGGTACTCAAAAGGGTTATGTGTGCTGGAGCCCAGAAGAGAAGAGACTATTTGTGAGTATGGATGTTACATTCAGAGAGCTCGAACCATACTATTCCTCAGATGCGACATCACCCTTTGGAGACTCGCTCGATACAGGAGGTATGAGGCGAGAGGGGGAGAGTAGTAGTAGTGAGGATGAGAGGAGGATGGTGAGTGTGGGTAGTATTCCTTGTCCTGTACTTGAGAATTCGGCTGTGGTTGAGCCGCCGGAAGTTGAGAGGAATGAGCCCGAAGGTGGTAGAACTCAGGCTCAGGGGGAGTTGAGATACCGTAAGGTGTATGTTAGGAGAACACAGCAGAATGATGGAACCGTGCCTATAGTGCCACTTGTGCCAAGTCCCTCGTCCCTGCCTACTCCGACTCTTGAGACACCTTCACCAACCACCTCAGACCCAGAATACACAGGTGATATGATTCCTCTCTCTACTCCTCCTACTCCCCTGTCGGTAAGGCGGAGTGTTCGCGAGAATGCGGGCATTCCTCCTGACCGATATGGTTTTCCACATGATATTGCCCAATTTGTCTCTTACTCGCACATATCACATGTACATGGAGCATTCATTGCATCATTAGACACTGTCTTTATTCCTAAGTGTTGGCAGGTCGCTAAAGGAGATCCGCAATGGAAAGCCGCCATGATAGAAGAGCTCGGGGCCCTCACCAAGAACGAAACCTGGGAGCTTGTGTCACTACCACCAGGCAAGAAGGCTGTTGGATGCAAATGGGTCTTCACAGTGAAGCAGAATCCAGAGGGTCTGGTTGAGCGCTACAAGGCTAGGTTGGTAGCGAAGGGATATAGTCAGACTTATGGCATCGACTATGATGAGACCTTTGCACCCGTGGCTAAGATGAGCACAGTAAGGACACTGGTTTCCATGGCAGCGAATGGAGGATGGCAGTTACACCAACTCGACGTGAAGAATGCCTTTCTTCATGGTGATTTGTTGAAGGAGGTGTATATGGAGGTTCCACCAGGGTTTGGCACAAACCAGACAGTAGGTAAGGTGTGCAGGCTCAAGAAGTCGCTTTATGGGTTGAAACAGTCTCCCCGGGCCTGGTTTGATAGGTTCAGGAAGGCTATGGTAGGCATGGGCTACCAACAGATCAATGCTGACCACACGGTGTTCTTTCGACAACATGGTGGTCACATTACTATGCTGGCTGTGTATGTTGATGATATGATCATTACTGGGGATGATGAGGGGGAAATTGCGAAGTTGAAGACAAAATTGGGAAAGGAATTCGAGGTGAAGGATTTGGGACAGCTTAGGTACTTCCTTGGGATTGAGGTGGCTCGTGGAGCAGAGGGGATTGTTCTATCCCAAATGAAGTATGTCCTAGACTTGCTCACAGAGACAGGCATGTTGGGGTGCAGACCCGCAGTTTCCCCAATTGATGTAAAGGCCAAGATAAGAGCAGAGATAGGAGAACAGGTTGATCGTGAGAGGTACCAGAGATTGGTAGGCAGATTGATCTATTTGAGTCATACTCGTCCCGATATCTCATTTGCAGTGAGCGTGGTGAGCCGCTGCATGCATGACCCTAGGAAGGTCCATATGGACGCAGTGTATCACATTCTGAGGTACCTGAAGAGTGCACCGGGGAAGGGCTTGATTTTCAGGCAGAATGGGCACATGAATATTGAGGGCTATTGTGGCTCTGATTGGGCTAGTTCTCTCGATGACAGGAGGTCCACATCTGGCTATTGCATGTTCGTAGGGGGTAACTTGGTCTCTTGGAAGAGCAAGAAGCAACCGGTTGTCGCGAGATCGACAGCAGAAGCCGAGTACAGGGCTATGGCACTGGGAGTTGCAGAGATGCTGTGGCTAAAGAGGTTGTTGGAAGAGCTCAAGGTGAATCATGGAGCTCAAGTGAAACTGTGGTGTGATAGCAAGTTAGCGATCAACATTGCCAACAACCCTGTGCAGCATGACAGAACCAAGCATGTGGAGATCGATAGGTTCTTCATAAAGGAAAAGCTGGAAAGTGGACTATTGGAGCTGAGTTATGTAGCTACTGGAGATCAAGTAGCTGACTGCCTCACCAAAGGACTTGGCTCAATTGATCTAGTTAGGTTTTGTGACAAGATGGGCTTGATGGATATCTTTTGCCCATCTTGAGGGGGAGTGTTGAGTTTAAATTGTATGTTTATAGGGACCGTTTAGTAAGAAAGAAATATAGTTTCTTTGTAGGGTCCTTTATGTAAGTTGTAGTGCCTATAGAGGCAAAATCTGAATCAGAAATGTTTTAAGTTTTCAGTTTTTATTATCAAAAGGCAGGATTGAACTTAGGTCTGATTTTTTCTTAAAACTAATTATCAGTAGATTCCAAATGTCTCCTTTTCCACTGTACGTATTTGGTGTTGTCGCTGGAACCAAAATATATATATATTTTTTCTTTTGTTTGGTACTAACATGTCTTTTTTCTCAGGATGACTCTTTTTCCAAGTGCAGCTCTTTTGCACAAGACAATTATCTAATCATATGGTTGGTGACTTGAAAAAAAGCTGTTGCAATACCTCGTTGTCTTTAATGGAGAACATTGACTGTGCAATATTCTTTGAAGACAACTTGCATTGAACAACCATATTATATTTTGAGGAGGGTTCAAATGCCTCTATTTTTTGTGTCTCCATCATGCATACATTTTTAAGAACTTTAATAACTCAAAATTTAAAACTTAAAAGTCAAAATAATATCGTTAAATATGATCTATATCATTTTATCTATGTACGTATAAAAAATTCTGATATTTCAACTTTGTTTTGGTTATCATTAAAAGCTTGTAAAAACGTACTAATGTGGATAATTTTTAGACGTTGATTTTTCAAATGATTGATTCACGTAAAAATAAAATCGAAATGTGCTTTTTTTATGAGCACATAGAGAAAATAACATAGATCAAATATAACGGTTTTATTTTGATGTTTATTATTTAAATTTTGATTTATTAACGTTCTTAAAATGGAGGCATGGTGGAGGCATGGTGAAGGCACAAAAAATAAAGACATTTGAACCCTCCTCTTATATTTTTCCTTCTCTAGAACTAACGGTAAACCTACCAATAATTTTCTTTTGTAAGGATGGAAAGATACACAACTGCTATTAAGTATATTCCAGTTGTTTGTTTAACAGCTCATAATGGGTGTCATAAAATAGCACCAAGTTTTCTGTAATTCTAACTCAAATGAGCGAGTAGAACTAGGGTGTTCTTAAGCTCACCAAGCCTCTTTGTGAGCTTAACTCAAAAACCCATTGAATTGGTTTCAAGCAACGCATCCAAACCGTTAAAACCGATCTACTTCACGAGTGATGAGTTTACATGTCAAGTTTTTAAATTTTCGAACTAATTTAATATACAGTCAAACGGTAAAAAAATGATGAAAAATGAACACATTAAAATTAACTTATAAACTTTTTTTTTTTTACCGCTTGACTTTATACTAAATTAGTTCAAAAATTTATAAATTTGACATGTAAATGCATCACTCGTGAAGTAGATCGGTTTCAACGGTTTGGATGCATCGTTTGAAGCCAATTGAATAGGTTTTTGAATTAAGCTCACAAAGGACTTGGTGAGCTTAAGAACACCCTAGTTCTACTCTAAATGAGCTCTGGTTCATTAGTCAGGACATGCTTTACATGCATATTTTTTTTTGAAGTAGGTTTACAAGCATAAATGATAAGACCATAAGAGTCTAAAATGCTTATCAATGATTTCTGGATGTAAGAAATAAGTAGTTGCTTAACATGTTAAGAACCGAGCATCCAGAAGTATGAGATCTAAACAAAAACTATATGGTAAGTTATTGAAGATTGAAAGTCAAACCTCAACTTATGTGTATTACATCTTTGACTACACTTTTTGCTAATCCAATCAATCTATATATTTTGAAAGAAATTGAATAACACACAATTGGCCAAATTTTTTTGTATCATTTAATATACATTTTTCATATTATTTTTACAATGAGGGAGTAGTGATATTAAGGAGAGAAACTCTGATACATATCAGACTCCTAAACACACGCTCAGTACAGCACTCTACATTGCTAATATATTTTTCAAACTCTTCTAGTCTCCCCAGGGCATTAATTTCCTCCTCGGTACCCCTTCTTGTTGCAAAGGAGTTGACAACCAATTTTTTGAACGGTTTCGAGGCAGTAGTAGCCTTTGTTGACAATGCTCGAGTTTCTGTAAAAAGTGCCATTGAAGCAAAAGCAGTAGCTGTAATTGCTTCCATCATGATCCCGGCTATCTCCAACTCTTTAGCATCAGAAGAAAGTGGTAAGTTCCTGCACTTGGTCAATCCTCTCAAGGCTGATGTGAGTTGGGCCATCTCCTTCTCAATTTTCCGTTGTGATCTCAGAGAAGATGACATCTGAACTCCATCTTGCCGACGTACTGAAGATTGTGCCTCTGAGTTGCATTGTTTTAGATTTACAATGGTTGATACAAATGAGTCATAAGTATCAACTAATTGGAGCATGTCGTCAAGAAGTCGATCCAATGAGGTGGCTTGGCGGAGAGTCTCTTGGGTTTGTGTAAGTTGGAGAAAATCCTCCAATGCAATGTGAAGCATTTCGATCTGCACTAAGCCAGCCTCAATCCAAGGCAATGATCTGTCTGGGTTTGCCGCCCAAGATCGGACGGCTTGGATTTGTTCCTCAAGGTTAGAGATGAGGGGGTGGGACCGACAAGGGAGGCTTACTGAGCGCACATGGTATGATGTTTTCTTATGACTTGGGCTAAGAGGAAACGAGATAGAACGGGCAAAGCCAGGTGCCATTTTTCTCTTTTTAAGGTTTTGTTTTTGTTTTTCCAAGTTCTGGTTGTTTTATGCTTTTGAGATTTTGGATCTGGAATGAGATAAAGGTTGGAGAGGGAGAGTAGTATATATAATGGCAGCGTTATGTTAGGTTGTTGCATTGAAATAATGGAGTTGAATATGAGGTGTGCACGAGGGGATGGTGGAATCAAGCTGTGGGGTAGATGGCAAACACAATGTGTCATTGGAATTTTTATTATCACATTGCTTATAAGATACAAAAACCAATTACATCCTTCTGATCGACCTTCTTTTCCCTCGCTATATACTTGCAATAATGCATAATAATGTCACATTTTTTATTGGGCATGGAGAAAGCATATAATTAAAATAGTAAACTTGTTCGGCCAAACCCAACATTACAGTGTGGCAAGATAGGACTTAATTAGATCAGAGCAATCAATAGATTCCAAATGTCTGCTCTCCGTGCTCCTTGATTTCTTTACCATGCCCTTTTTCTCAGGCACGTACCAATTACATTTACCAGTTGGTTTTAATAACCCTCTGAGATCTTAAGCTAGCTCTGGTATATTGGGTAACCCAACCAACTGCTGTAACAACTTGATAGGTTAATATGCTTATTGCATTAGTAAAGTGCAAACCTTGATAGGTTTACTAATTGACTGCTTTTCGAGTAACACAAAAACTTAATTATTTGATCTGTTAAAAGAAAGAAATATAACCGTTGACGGATACTATTCCCACCTTGATACTAGTGCAAAATTAATCAAATGCATGTGCTTCACATAATTTCACTGCAAAGTGTAAACTATATTGTAATTTTGCTCAATTAGGATAAGATGGTTTCCCCTTGCGGATTTATAATACGAGTAAAATGATCTAATCATAATTGAGTTTAGAAGAGTTGTTGCAATAGCTAGCAGTCCCTTAATTAGTAGGGATTTATTAAGGTAACAATCCAACAAAACATGTGCATGCCTTATTACTATTAATGTTGGGGATAAACAACAAAAACGTCAATGAGTAATTTTTTTAAACACATTGCGAAAATACATTAATATTAACTCAAATAAAAAAAATATAAAAGACTAACGAGAAACAATCACACAACAAACAATCAAGTACACAAAAATAAAAAAGTGACACAAAATTTTACGTGAAAACTCTTTAAATAAAACTACGGAAAAAAAATCACTATACTTAAAAGAGTAAAGATTATCAAGTCAATAACCACTTTTAAGTTGAAGCCCAAAAGCCCAAAAGCCCAACAATCAAAAGTTAAAAACTTTATTGTATTAGAAAGTTGGTAGTATGTGGAGTAGAACCAGGGTGTTCATAAGTTCATCAAGATTCTTTGTGAGCTCAACTGTAAAATATATTGGATTAGCTTCAAATAACAAATCTAAACTGTTAAAACTCATCTATCTTATGAGTGATGCGTCAACATGTGAAAAAAAAATAGTGGACCGCTCCACAGTGAGGCAGTTTGGTGAATATATATATATTTTTTTTACGCAGTGGACCGTCCCACGGGCGGGCGGTTCGTTGGAAAAGCTGACCGTCCCGCTCCTGAGTGGTTAGGTTATATTTAAAAAAAAATCAAATCCGAGATTATACGTGATATTTTTCTTTTTTTGGAGGTTATTAATAAAAATATCGGAAGGCGGAGTGAGGGCAAAATCAGAAATTCATGTAAAACTTAGTGAGCTGTACCTGGACCATAGTCGGTGCAAAAGGAACCTATAATTTATTCTAAAGAAATAGCACTCGCATAATTAGTGGAACTCTTCATCGTTCATGAATCATGATCCATGCAAGTTTATTTATAATTATAGAATAATTATAGTATAATTATAATTGCCGTGTAAATTATTTCCCGTATATTTTATTGGCAGTGCATATTACTAAGCTCGGATCATATTCTATACAAAGAATATAATACTGTATTTAGTAATTTGTAAAGACTTCCAATATGCGCTACATGCAATAAACGGCACGGATTTCGTCTGCCAAAAAAATCTGAGTATCTGATAATTTTAACAGAGAGAGATAATTCTGAGGGGATTTCAATCTTATGAATCTTATTTCTCTTTTTCTTATTACAAAGTTCCTATTTATAATTACAAAGGCACAATATAGCCGTTTGTACTATTTTTCTATTTATGGTAACGACGGTACACGTTACCGTTTTATTTATTTCTATTTTTGTTCTTTAATCTAAACCCTTGGATCTTGGATTAATGGTCAATGATGATACTTCTGAGATCAATCTTCAACACTCCCCCTCAAGCTAGGATTGTAAATGTCGAGTAATCCTAGCTTGCTTGTGATATTCTCGAATGGTTTCGGATCTAGTCCCTTAGTGAAGATATCAGCTAGTTGATCCTCACTTCGAACAAAGGGTGTCTCAATTTCTTTCGATTGCACCTTTTCTCTAATGAAATGGCAATCGACTTCTATGTGTTTGGTTCGCTCATGAAACACGGGATTCGATGCAATGTGTCGTGCCGAGTTGTTATCGCAATACATCTTCATGGGTTGATCATACATGATACCCATATCCTTGAGTAATTGCTTGAGCCATACTAGTTCACTCGCTGTCTATGCCATGGCTCGATACTCCGCTTCCGCGCTTGATCTTGCCACGACATTTTGTTTCTTGCTTTTCCATGTGACTAAATTTCCGCCTACAAACGTGCAAAAGCCGGTGGTTGATTTTCTATCGAAACTTCCGGCCCAGTCTGCATCAGAATAGCCACATATGTTGTTAGAATTATTATTTTTCATCCAAATACCTTTACCGGGGTTTCCTTTCAAATATCTTAAAATTCTATTTACGGCTTCTAAGTGAGGGGTTCTAGGTGAGTGCATAAATTTACTTATTTGGCTTACGGAAAAAGAAATATCCGGACGGGTTACCGTTAGGTATATTAATTTTCCAACAAGTCTTTGAAATTGGTTTATATCTTCTAATGGTTCACCATCCTCAATATTTAATTTGCACTTGTTGTCTATTGGTGTTGAGATAGGTTTACAACCTATTTTACCGGTTTCTTTTAACAAGTCAATTGTGTATTTTCTTTGTGAAATAAAAAGACCCTTCTTTGAGTAAGCTACTTCTATTCCTAAAAAATATTTTAGGTATCCTAAATCTTTAATGTCAAATTTATCTTTTAATTGTATTTTGAATTTTTTAATTTCTTCTAAGTTATTTCCGGTGATTATGATATCATCTACATACACCAATATTAAGGTGGTGTTGTTTCCATTATGGTTTGTAAACAAGGAATGATCGGCATTACTAATTTTAAAACCACAAGAAATTAAATAAGAGCTAAGTTTGCCATACCATGCCCGTGGAGATTGCTTCAACCCATAGATTGATTTATTTAACCTACAAACCATGTTAGAGTCGGTTTCCAATTTATGACTGGGTGGTAATGTCATGTACACCTCCTCTTCAAGTGTTCCTTGAAGGAAAACATTTTTAACATCCATTTGGTAAAGGTTCCAACCATTATTTACGGCAATGGAGAATAAAACTCTAACGGTATTCATTTTGGCAACCGGTGCAAAAGTCTCGTTATAATCAATACCATAGGTTTGAGTGAATCCTTTTGCTACTAGTCTTGCCTTATACCGTTCTATTGTGTCATTGCTTTGATACTTGGTTTTATATACCCATTTACAACCGACGGGTTTTTTGTTTTTTGGTAACACAACAATTTTCCAAGTTTCATTTTTTTCTAAGGCATCTAGTTCTTCCTTCATGGCTTTACACCAAATTGGATTTTCAATGGCTTCTTGATAATTCTTTGGCTCTAATTCATTTTCAACACAAGTGAGAAATGCATGGTATTCTTTGGAAATTTTGTCATATGAGATGAATTTTTCTATTGGATATTGCACGGTATAGGTTACATAGTCTCTAAGTCTAGTGGATGGTTGTGGTACCCTATGTGACCTTCTAACAACTTGGTCATCTTCCATCTCAATTTCACTTTCACTCGTGTTATTGTTAATTTCATGAATTTCTTCATGAGTATTTGTTTCCCCTTCATGATCATGAGTTAATTCAAAGTATTGGTCACCTATGTGAGGTACTACCATATTAAATTGGTCATTTTTACATATTTGGTCAATTTTTTCTTTTTCTTTAAAATATGGTTCATCCTCCCAAAATATGACATTCCTAGAGACAAACATTTTTTTATTAATCGGATCATAACATTTATAACCCTTTTTGTAATGTGAATATCCCAAAAAAATAGTTTTTTGAGATACAAAGTCAAGTTTATCTTTCCTTTTAATATGTACAAAACTTGTGCATCCAAATACTTTTGTGTGATCATATGTAATTTTTTCTTGATAAAGGATTTCTAATGGACTTTTGTTTTTTAAAACTAAACTTGGCAATCTATTAATTAGATGTGTGGCACAAAGTATGGCATCCGACCAATAAATTTTTGGAACATTATTTTGAAATAATAATGAACGTGTCATTTCTAATAAGTGTCTATTTTTCCTTTCCGATACTCCATTTTGTTCGGGAGTATTTATGCAAGTTGTTTGATGTATAATTCCTTTTTCTTTAAATAATGTTGAGAAATTTTTGTTTATAAATTCTGTTCCATTATCCGACCTAAAAATTTTTAGTTTTGCATTAAATTGATTTTCTATAAGACATAGAAATTCCTTAAAACAATTAAACACTTCATCCTTGGATTGAAGTAAATATAACCAAGTGGTTCTAGAAAAATCATCAATAAATATAACAAAATATTTGAATCCATTATATGAAATAATTGGGGCCGGTCCCCATACATCGGAGTGAATCAAATCAAACATAGCTTCACTTTTGCTAGTGGAAAGGGAAAAAGGAAGCTTTGTTTGTTTTGCCAATTTGCATGTTTCACAATTAATACAATTAAAATTTTTAAATTCTAAAATACTATTCAAAATCTTGTCGGATGGATGCCCAAGTCTCTTATGCCATAAATCAAAATTAATGGATCTTGCGGAAGCACAAAGTAATTGTTTTGATTGCAAAAGATAATGTCCATTTTCAAGAAATCCCTCACCAATCTTCTCGCCGGTTTCCCGGTCCTGAAATACGACATTTTTACAAGAGAAAATTGCATTACAATTTAATTCTTGTGTCAATTTATTTATAGAAATTAGGTTTATGGGAAATGTATCTAAATATAGGACATTTTTAATTTGTCTATTATATAGGTTAATTTCTCCTACCCCATTTATATATGCTTTCATACCATTTGCAACAATCACATATTGATTATTATTGCTCAAATTTAGATTTGATAAAAGTTGTTTATTTCCAAACATATGGTTCGTTGCACCGCTATCTAAAATAATTTGATCAAATAAATTAGATTTGTTTGAGTTAGAAACAATACCACATGTTGGAGCATTTTTACCAAGCAACATACTTAGCTGCTGAAGTGATAGCGTCACTTGATCCTCTGACCCGCTAGATCCATTCTCTGACCCGCCTACACCATATTTGTTTGAGTTAGAAACATTTGGCTGAGACAGACCCGTTAAGCCGCAGGATATCGGACCCGCTTGGAACCCAGATCCACTTTCAGTATTCGGACCCATTAAGTGAGTTTGCGAATTCGGACCCATTAGAGTTCTCTGGTTCGGATTTAAATTCAGACCTGAACCATAGAACCCCTTAGCCTCTCCCTCTTTCTCCCATTTTCGCCTCTCTTCTTCTCTGTCGCCGCCTCTAAACTCGCCCTTCTCCGCCGTTTTAAACTTTCTCGGCTTGAGATGTGGGTAGAGGAACCAACACCGGTCTTGATTGTGGCCCTCTTTCTTACAATGCGTGCATCTCTCGGTTGATTTTGGCCGGTTTTGAGTTCTAGGGTTTTGGGAGAAGCTCGGGTTTTTCACGGCGAAGCCATGGGTTTCGTGCCCCTCGCCATTGCTGGCTTGTGGACCACCCATGGCCAGTCTGCGACTTTCTTCTTGTTGGATCATTTGGGTGATTGAGGCATAAGAGGGGACAATGGTTGTGAGCAAGAGTTGTGACCTTACGGCTTCGTAACTGGGGTTTAACCCCGAAAGGTAATCGAAAATATCATCTTCTTCGATTCTTTTTTGAATTACAAGTGGGTCTGTTGTTGGAGGTCGGTAACACCGAAGTTCATCTTTTTTCTTTTTTAGGGCACCGATGTATTCAGTGTTGCTCATTGTTCCTTGCTGTATTTTTTGAATCTCTTGTTTCAAATGGTAGACATGTGAGAAGTTGTTTTGTTGGCCAAAATGCGCTTGAACTGCATCCCACAGTTCCTTGGCTGTTTCGGTTGTAATAAACAAATCTGCGACTGCGGGTTCCATTGATCCCAAAAGCCAAGTCATGACTCGATCATTCTTGGATTGCCACTGTCTCATTGCTTTTAATTCTGGTTCGGTTGCCTCTGCTGGTTTTGCTGGTTCAGGTTTTTTAAATTCCCCTGTGATGAATTCTAGTAACTCTCTGCCGCTGAGAGCTCGTTTCGCTGATCGTGACCATGACAGATAATTTTTGTCATTGAGCAGAACATTGGTGATTTTAGAAGAGTTAGTAGCTTCCATTGGTAGCTGCCCTTCTAATGACATCTTGTCGATGCTTGTTGTTGTTTGTGTTTTTCTGGTATTTTTGCTGGTACCGACTAGCTTTGCTAGTTTGGATGGCACTTGTGCGGAAGTTTTGAATCTAGTGCTCTGATACCATGATAATTTTAACAGAGAGAGATAATTCTGAGGGGATTTCAATCTTATGAATCTTATTAATCTTTTTCTTATTACAAAGTTCCTATTTATAATTACAAAGGCACAATATAGCCGTTTGTACTATTTTTCTATTTATGGTAACGACGGTACACGTTACCGTTTTATTTATTTCTATTTTTGTTCTTTAATCTAAACCCTTGGATCTTGGATTAATGGTCAATGATGATACTTCTGAGATCAATCTTCAACAGTATCTAATCCGATTCTGTCGATTTTGATCGATTTCACGGTCAAGTGACCGATTCTGATTCCAATTTTGGGAACCATAAAAACTTGGACAAATTAGAAGAACAAGAATGTTAATTAATTGCCATGGACAAGCTGATCGATAGCAAAAATATAACTATGAGCAGTGATCACTTTTAATTAAAGCTAGCTAACACAATCATAATAATAATAATGCATGTTATGATATTAACAAGGTTTGTACAAAGAAGATTCGGTATATCAACTAGCTAGGTTAGGTATTTCTTTTTTATATGGCCCTTTTTTGTAGGGATAGCTAGGCACCTCGTCACAGCTATCAACTAACGTGTACTGTATTATTACACTCAACCTGACCTGATAAACATTTAATTTAATGCCATAGTGGTTCAAGGACAAGCACTCCGAGGCCGAGCAAGTAAAATGCAATTTTGTTCGACATTAAATTTAATAGCAACGATATGATGAAAAAAATAACTTGTTCATATTCAACTTTCAACAATTAATGGTACTCCTATTGGTCCAATTAAGGGGTCCATTAATTAATATAAAACTAAAAGTTTCTGTTCACAAACGACCTCCATGGAACAACTATAAATATCCCACTATAGCATAAGGCGACTTGTCTAATATAACAAACCTTCTCTACAACCCAAGTTGACATCAGCACACTCACACTTATGTTGTACGCAACAAGAAGCAGCATCCACCTCATGGCCTTGTATATCATCATACTGCTTGTTATTCTTGCTTCCCTACTAAATATGCTCAGTGAAGTCAGGCTATTGATAGATGTTAGCAAGACTAACATGCAAAGCAGATGGCTACTAGAGCAAAGCCACTACAGTTAGAAAAGGAGCACTGGAAGCAATTTCTCCTTCTTTAGCACGTATACTGGTTGATATCGAGGATGTACGACCAACAAACCCAGGACATAGTCCTGGTGTAGGTCATCCATAGCCGAAGGATGAGTGCAACTGTACTGGCTTGCTTTAGTAGCCATCTCCTTTGCATGTTAGTCTTGCTAACATCTATCAATGGCTGGGCTTCACTGAGCATATTTAGTTGGGAACCAAGAATAACAAGCAGTATGATATACAAGGCCTTGAGTTGAATGCTGCTTGTTGTTGAGTACAACATATTGTGCCTGGGTTTGGTAAGTGTGAGTATGCTGGTGTCAACTTGGGATATAGAGAGGGTTTGTTATATTAGGCAAGTCGCCTTATCTATAGTGGGCTATATAATCGACCGAGTCGGATCGGAATCGGCCAGCAGCGAGCCGATTTTGGACCAAGTTACGCGGCGGTCGATTTTTCAGCAAAAAACCGAGTTGAACAGTGTCGAATCGGCCGAATCAAGCGAGTCTTGACCGATCCTTCTAATTTAGACCGATTCATCCAATTCCAAGCAGCAAAAGTATGTACATCTTAGCAAAATTCGCCAAAATTGTTGCTCATCTGTATACATTTTTTTTTTTTTTTAAATTTTTACAAAGAAGAGGTACTGATATCAAGTAGTGACATTCTTGAATTTATCAGTCTTTTATTCACACGCTCACTAAAGAATTCAATATTCCTGATTCTTTCTTATTCTTTCTTCCATCCCTTCCAATTTCTCAAGAGCTTGAATATCTTTTTCCACATCACAAGACCTTTTCTTCAAAAAAGAGCTTCTCATCTTTGTTGATGAAGCAGGTGCTGATAAAGCCCCGGCTCCCATGAAAACAGCCATTGAAGCAAAAGCAGTGGCACAAATTGCTTCCACTACGATCCCAGCCATCTCCAATTCTTTTGCATCAGAAGAAAGTGAGAGATGCTTGCACTTGGTCATTCCTCTCAACCCTGAAACAAGTTGTGCCATCTGCTTTTGTACGTGCCGATGTGATCTTAGAGAAGATGCTATCTGAACTCTGTCTTGTCGTCGGAGTGCAGACTGCACCTCAGAGTTGCATTGTTTTAGTGTATCAATGTTTGATAGGAACAAACCGTAAAAATCGACCAGTCGGAGTAAGTCGTCAAGGAGTTGATTTACAGAAACAGCTTGGCCAAGGGTCTCTTGAGTTTGGGAAAGTTGGAGAAAATCATTCAAGGCTGTGTGAAGCAGTTCGATCTGCACTAGGCCAGCATCGATCCTAGCCGGTGACCCCTCCGGGTTTGCGGCCCATGATCGAACTACTTGTATCTGTTCCTCAAGGTTACCGATGAAGGGGTGAGACCGGCACGGAAGACTCACTGAGCACACATGATATGATGCTTTCTTATGGCTCGGGCTAAGTGGGAGCGAGATTGAATGGGAAAATCCAGGTGCCATTTTCACTCTTTAAGATTTTATTTCCTGTTTCTCAATATTTTGTTTTGTTACTGCAATTATGCTTCTGAAGCTTTTGGATCTGGACTGAGTTGGAGGCTGGAGAGGGTGAGGATATATAAAGAGAAGTTACATAGATTGTCAATTTGCAATTATTACCATTTAAAAAAAAAACGAAAAAAAGAAAGAAAAAAGAGTTTGTAATTATTGAATTAGTTAAATATATAAGAGCTGTGCACGAGGGGATCGATCGTGTGTGAGGTAGGGTACTTGATCCGGGAATCAAGCTGTGAGGGAGATGAGAAACATGATGAGTCATCAGATCTTATATATCACATTCTGTTTATTAAAGTACCATCCATGTAACTCTCTGTTTTCTCTTTGATAATGCACATTATTGTATTTCATTTTCAGATGAGCATGGAAGGCATGAAATAAAAATGTTTCTTTGTTTGTGGAAACCCAACATAACAGTGTGGCAAGACCAGACTCGGATCTGAGTTTAATTATAAAATTTTCAATTATTAATCGAAGGATTCTTAATGTCTCCTTTCCCTCAATTAACTTGGTGTTTTACTTTTACCTCTTTTTTTTTTTTTTTAATTATTTGTGCTCGGAGCTCAACAAATGTGTCTCTATTAAAGTATGCATCGGTTAGCAATTTGTTTGTTCTAATTATATGATACTAAGAAAGTTAAAGTAATGAGAATACAAAAGGATGTAAATTGTCGCTCAGCACCACAAAGATCAAACGTGTGCTGTGTTTAGAGTATCTTCGTACAGTCCATGAATTATAATTACTAACTAGCTAGATGTGAACTTCGCATTGTGTACGTTTTTGGAAAGTTTTGTAAAGCCATTTTAGGGTATTTTCTTTTTTCTAATTTATAATAACATGTTGTGGATATTCTACGTACTGATCAAGTATAACTAATAGTTTTGTTAAATTTATTAACTTCTATATATGTATATACCAGCTATGTGTTGGGAACGTACGCGGAAGCGCTCAAGAAGTAATTTTATCGAACACCTTGCGGGCATACACCAATACCCGACCAAAATGGAGAAATATGCAATTCAAACAAGAAGCCAACACAAACAAGCAATCAATACAGAAAATAAAAGAAAGACGTAAGATTTTACGTGGAAATCCTTTCGGAAAAAAAACCACGGGAGCACACGGCGCAACTTCACTAATTCAATGGAGTCTTTACAAATACAAGGAGATAATCAAGCCATTAATACTCACTCTCACACTCTCTTACAATTTCATATACTAATTTATGAGATTTCTAAGTGTATAGGTGGATTGAATCAAGAGAGCAAAAACCCTAGAGTGAGCATACAGAGAAGAAAAGAAACGGCTTCAATTTTGCTTGGCTTAATTGCCGCTCTCTCTCTGTCTCTATTATATTTCCTATACGGAAATTCATTTCCATCAAATAGAAATTAGAAGGCTTATTGGGCCGAAGCCCATTTGAATATTTGACTTCATACATCAACACTATGTATCAATGTATGCTTCAGTTAAGTGTTTAAGAGAAATCTAATCTACTTGTATGAGGTTCTATAGACTATAACTGGCAATTATAATAATTTCTATATAACTGTTTCCAAATCTATTTGTACAGAAGGATCAATGTAAAAAACTACTAATATTTGTACATTTTTAGTCAATTAAAAAAAGGATAAAGATTTTTTTCCCCTGGCTCTTATCTCCCATTCATCCCCCAATCATTAATTATGTAGGGGACCACAACTTCAAGTACAAAAAGACAAAAGAAAACGTGTATCAATCATTAATTACGTGGGGGACCGCTTATATTTGAAAAAAATTTATAACTGACGCGCACAAGTATTCATATATAATACATCAAGTATTCATATATAATACACTAAGTATTCATATCTAAGATATCAAGTATTTAAAAAAAAACTGGACACATCACTCACCCATCTTTTACACGTTTTTAGAGGTGATTTTTTTTCTCCGTTCACTCTAACTAATATTTCTTACAATCTGTGAAGAATTTTGCGAATCTAAAATCACAAACGTCTTCTACGTAATTTTCTCTTTCAAATGAGATCCATGATGAAATACTTTTGAGTTATCCGTCGCGCAAGTATTCATATCTCGTAAAATTATTTATATCTTGTCATGCAAGTATTCATACCACGTCGAGCAAGTATTCATACCTCGTCGAACAAGTATTCATACCTAAGATAGAGTGTACTGGACACTTCCAGTAATTGAGTGGTAACGAAATTTCAATCGGTAAAAAATGAGTGAATTATGTGTCCAGTTTTTTATTTGTGAAATACTGATGAAGTATGAATACTTGTTCGATGATATATGAATACTTGAATGACAAGGTATGAATACTTGTGCAACGGACAACTCGAAAGTATGTCATCATGGATCTCATTTGAAAGAGAAAATTGTGTAGAAAACGTTCGTGGTTTTATATTTGCAAAATTCCCACCAGATTGTCAGAAATATTAATTAGAGTGAACGGAAAAAAAAACCCACCTCTAAAAACGTGTAAAAGATGGGTGAGTGATGTGTCTAGTTTTTTTTTTAAATACTTGATATCTTAGACATGAATACTTGATGCATTATATATGAATACTTGATGTATTATATATGAATACTTGCACTCGCCGCGATAATGACACGTTTTGATTTGTCTTTTAGCGCTGAAATTTGTGGTCCCCTCTTAATTAGCAGTCAACAAAGACAGTTATTGACTGAGGGATGAATGGGGGATGAGAGCTGGGGGATAGTTAGTCGGTCCCTTAAATAAAATATTTTTGAGTAAAAATAAGAGCTTAATTAGTCATTATATTTCATTAATTGAAGTTAATAAAACTTCAAGCTGAAGTTGTGTTCGGAGTAGTTCCCAAGCTATATAGGCAATATTAGGCATTGCTCAATTATTCCATCCGTTATTTTGTTGTTAATATTCACAGCCTTATTTATTCCAGTTCTGATTTTAAATTCAAATATATTTTGGTAACCCAGAAGTGAGCGTATTCGAATCCCCACGTACCTGAGTTGAAATAAGTAAATCCGGACCATTCTTATAACTTGACATGAATCTCAAATCAGATCGACTTCCATATTTTTTAAAGATGCCGGATTGAGTTGGACTCGGCTGGAATTAAACTAGATCATCTGTTTGTATAAATTACACCTCAAGTACCTGGGAGATACGGACTCGAAGTGAGTCGATATATATATTTAAGAAGAATTAAAAAAAAATACTAACAAATTACTCAATATTTTTTATTGAGGTTTCGAACCTTCTCGCTCTCTCGCACGAGATTTTGAGTGATGCTTTGCATAAGACAATAACATAATTATTGCTGCTGGCAGTGATCGATCTCATATTTTTCACAATTATGATAGCAACAGTTATCTTTCAATTGGAAAAAAATTATTAGAATTATTTACACAGAACATTATATTGAAAATCCTACTTCGTTCCATATATAATTAAGCATAAGTAATAAATGTATTTTATTGAAAAGTAATTATAAGATGGTTCTCATGCCATAATTGATTGCAGATTTTTTTATTAATAGAAAAAAAAATATTGAAATAGGGTAAGATTTCGTGAGATTTCGAAATATAGGAAGAACGTGATGGTTTATCACGTCCGCTGGACATTATAAACCATCATGTCCAGCTAATTTAATTAAACCATAAATCCACACTTGCTAATTAACTAAAAAAGCTAAAAAAAAAAATCCTGAACATGATAGAATATCACGTCCAGCCAAAACCCTGCAACCAATTCAAATTGATAGTTCTGATGTGCATTGGTTTTCTTGAAAGTTTGAGGAGTTCAATTCATGTGCTATTTTTCAGTGCTTTTATAGTCCAATTTAACTATTCTAGATAATAGATATTCGCTACTTTTTTAGATCTCATTGCTTCAATTCATGTTTGCTACTGTTTCAATTTAACTGCTTATTTAGATATCGATTAAAATGTAAACTCTTCACTAGATAAAAATGACCAAAGCAGAAAAATTCCTTGCTGAATGTGATAGACTATCACGTCCAGTAATTTTTTTCTTTTCTTTTTTTAGTTAATTAGCAAGAGCAGGATTTACGGTTTAAATTAGCTGGACGTGATGGTTTACAACGTCCAGCGAACGTGATAAACCATCACGTTCTTTCTATATTTTGAAATTTCATGAAATCCTACCTCTATTTTGATATTTTTTTTCTATTAATAAAAAAATCGGTAATTAGGGGCACAACCCACACTGATTTTTTTATTAACAGGAAGGATAAAAAAAATCAATAATGGGGTACGTTTTGGCGAAATTTCATTATAAAAAATGGATATAAGTGTAAAAAAAAAAAAAAAAAAGACAAAGGCGGAGTGAGGGTAAAATCTGAATTCATGTAAAACTTAGTGAGCTGTACCTGGACCATAGTCGGTGCAAAAGGAATAGCACTCGCATAATTAGTATTACGAGTACGATCCGTTTGTGGGGTTGATCGATTTGGAAGTCCTCTAGTTTTCCCATTTTCTCGTTCTTAAGCAAAACCCCTCCCAATTGAAACTTGAGGCAGCATATTTCTCCACAATCCCGGCCAATTTTGTCGGTTTGGGAAAGAATCGAAGATCTTCTTCTGGGCCCTTCGGACCGAGGTAAAGATGAAGCTAAATTGTTAAATTATTTTACCGTCTGGCTGCTGCATGAGATGAGTATAAGTGAAACATACCTAGCCTGTGATTTAATTTTGTTTGATTAGCTGGTGACATCCATCTTCCCTTTGTTTTGTGATTTAATTTCACAGCCATATTTACTGTCATGTTAATACGTTTATTGCCGAGATTTTTATTTTTACCCAAAATAAAATATATTTTAATATAATTATCCAAGTTTTTGAAAAATTTAAATTTATACCCAAACCGTAAAAAAAATTTACGGTTTGAATTCGGAATTCAAACCGTAAAGTTTTTTTACGGTTTGAATTTTTTTTTTTTTTTTTTTTTTTGAATTTTTTTTTTAAAAAAAAAAATCGTTTTTTAGCTATAAAAGGAAGCATCAGAAGCTAGAAAAAAGAAGAGAAAGAAAGAGAGGAATGTGTTTTTGTTTTTTTTTTATTCTTATTATATTTCAATTGGGTAACTAGTCCTGGTAAAGCTCGCAGACGACGTATTTTTTTTAAACGAGGTCCTCGATAACGAGACATAAAGATTCCTCCTTTTTTTTCTTTGATTTTTATTTTTTATGAGAATTTCATTTTATAAATAGAAATTAAAACTGAATTGGATCAAAAAAATAAGATCGACTTAAAGTTAAGTAAGATACTAAAAAAAAAAAAATTGTATCATCATATGGATTTTTTGTATATAGATTTTTTTGATTGAAAGTTGAGGCTGGCTCTTTTTTCTATAGACATTTAATTCCTCTAATCTTTCTTTTTATTTTGAATTCTTATTTCATTAAGAAAATAATAATTGTTTTCACTTAATCGTAATCGAGAGTTCCTTTTTTGTTATTAAAAAGATTATTGCTGATAGAAAATCAAATAAAATATATCCTAAAATATATACTATAAAAATATAGTAACATATTTTTTTATAAATATACAAAAATACAAATTTTCTTTCTTAAAAAAAAGCTCAAGAATTTTCAATACAAAAGAGAGAGAGAAAGAGAGGAAGAGAGAAAAGAGAGAAAGAGAGGAAGAGAAAAAAAAATAATTTGCACATCTGGTTAACATATCAAGGAAACTTCAAAGATCATGAAAATTTGCCGACGTCCAGTCTTGACTTCGTAGAACAATACTGTGAAGTTTCATGTAAAATCTCAAAACAGATCGCGAGATATCATCTCTCAAAAATTGCTCGAAATGCTGAAGTTGTGCGTCCGAGCCCTACTTTGCACCTCTGGTTAACATATCAAGGCAACTTCAAAAATCATGAAAATTTGCCGACGTCCAGTCTTGACTTCGTAGAACAATACTGTGAAGTTTCATGCAAAATCTCAAAACAGATCGCGAGATATCTTCTCACAAAAATTGCTCGAAATGCTGAAGGAGGGCTCGGACGCACAACTTCAGCATTTCGAGCAATTTTTGAGAGATGATATCTCACAATCTGTTTTGAGATTTTGCATGAAACTTCACAGTCCTGTTCTACGAAGTCAAGTCTGTATGTCGGCAAATTTTCATGATTTTTGAAGTTGCCTTGATATGTTAAAACCGTATTTATACTTATCGTATTGTTGTTCTTAATTTTATTCTGTTTTGAGTTTTTTATTGTGTTTTATATTTTTTTTTTTTTTGGGATGTTATTTTGTTGTTGTTGTGTAACATAATAAATAATACCATGAAATGATAAAAATATATAACATACCTCCAACCATATCATAATAAAACATAACGAAAGTACACTACACTAAAAAATAAATTGCAGAACTAAACTAAAACATAATAAAGGATAACATAGCTAAACTGAACTGAAACTACCAAAATAACCCTCTATCAACGGTACTGCGAAGGGGTGTATCGGTGAGGTGGTATACCCCTATTTTCCCTACTGAAATTTCGGCCCTGCCAGTCATTCCATTGTTGTTCTCCGTCCTGCGCTCTGAGAGCTGGTGTAAACTCAGCGTATGGCTCGGCCTCTAGGCTCATCTCGACTGCTCTACTCCATGGATCCTCGGCCGCATGGGTGGCTGGTGGTGGAGGGGGGGTACGGAAGAAGGAATCCGCAAGCTGGGACGCATAGTCCGGCTGCGTCCCGCTACCAGAGGCCTCCCAATTGTGAGCTCTCGGTGGATACGGCTGACGCGGTGACGGGGAGGCGGCTGTATCCCACGGATCAGCTGGAGCAAAATCGGCAAGGCTGAAAGTCAATCTCTCATCCTGCACAGACGGGATCTCTGGAGACTCATGCTGCTCAGGCGGTGGCGGCATGTATGCAGGACCCTGCACGGATACCAATATTTTAGTAAATTTGAACTATCTTTAATTAAAATAAAGAAATAAATAAAATAAAGAATCACATACCGGGGGAAGAAATGGACGTCCGTGCTCGTCACGGTAGGCATGCCAACCTTCCATGCGCAGTACCCAACGATGATAATCCCAGTTTGGCTGCTCTGAGGGCTCCGGTGGCATCTCACTGTTCAGAACAGGTGGCGCGTCAGGCTCGTTCGGTTGTACTGCGCGCCAATCAATATTCTCTCCGGCGTCTCGTAGCATGGTGACCAGCTTTGCCTCGTGGCCGTGGTCCTCAATGCACGGGGCAACCAAGTGCAACATCGCATGCCCGACCGCTCTGTAGCCACGTTTTCCAAGACAAATGATTGAACGCGCGGCACCTTTAAGCGCTACCAGCAGCTAAAAAAATAAAACAAGGTTAGTTTAAAAAAATAGCTACGAAAAAGGTTCATACTGTTAAAAAATGTGTTCTTGTAGGTGCATTACCTGGCGAGCACCTTTTCGGCCAGTGGGGGTATAACCATCATCGTCGAAGATCATCGAGCGAAGAAAATCGCCGTAATCTCCCTCTATATACACCGAAGCCATGCCGACACGCAGGTACCAAGCCTGATATCTCAATAGGGGATCTCCCTGGAACTGCATCGCATCAACCTCCGACATCTGCCATAAGTTGGCACTCATATTCGCTGCCTTGTTATAGTACTCCAAGTGATACTCCCTCCAATCTCTATCCCAGTGATTACTGTGTCTTATCCTGTAATTCATATGTTAGTTGCAATTTAAAGCCAAGAACATAACGCTAAGTACAAAAATGCTAAAAAGAACATAACTTACCCGTGTAGTCTCATGATCACAGATCTCGGGACGTCTGGATCTGCGGGGATGAATGCAGGAAAATCAAACTGACGGAGCACCCGGTCTGGGTAGTGGTGCTCCACTATCCAGAAGCACACCAACGGACCCCTGTAGAGCCACATCTGATGATCATCCGCTACAATCTGTGGCAGCCTCCCCTCAGTGTATAGCTCATGGTACGGAGTCCAGTTCACCTGCGTCTCACCCAGACTCTGAATTTGAGGTCAGAATTCAGAGAAGCTGAAATTTCAGTGAGCAGTCCAATAATTCTGACCTCTGTCAATTAATCGCTAAAACTGTACTAATCTGTAATATTTTTGTATAGAGAAATTATATTATCTGGAAACTAGACTTTCATACCTTTATTTTGATATAAAGAACACAAAATTCCATGTAGCCCTTTTCTCTAAAATGAATTTTGAATCTGATCAAAATTATAGGACTGCTCACTGAACTTTCAGCTTTTCTGAATTCTGACCTCTGTCAATTAATCGCTAAAACTGTACCAATCTGTAATATTTTTGTATAGAGAAATTATATTATCTGGAAACTAGACTTTCATACCTTTATTTTGATATAAATAACACAAAATTCCATGTAGCCCTTTTCTCTAAAATGAATTTTGAATCTGATCAAAATTATAGGACTGCTCACTGAACTTTCAGCTTTTCTGAATTCTGACCTCTGTCAATTAATCGCTAAAACTGTACTAATATGTAATATTTTTGTATAGAGAAATTATATTATCTGGAAACTAGACTTTCATACCTTTATTTTGAAATTCTGGTGAACAGTTTCTTATTTTTAACATTTTATTTATTTATTTTCTTATATACAAAAATCTCGGGAAATAACATACTCACCTTGCAACCGTGACACAAGTTGGAGTAAAGATGTGCTAGGACAGCCCCACCCAAGTTGTACATGCAGCTCGACGGCTGAAGGTCTCGCAGCAGCTCTAGATACATCATCGGGATGGTATCACCAGTTGAATCAGCAAACATGACAGAACCAAATAGGTCCATCACGAATCCCCGTGTGTATCTGTAATATCGAAATTACAGAGCAACTCATTTTTCCGCATGAAACAGAGTACCAAATAAATGTAATATGAATAGTTTGTATGAGTACCTCTCAATCTCGAGCTGAGTGGAATCCATCCCCAGACCTCTCGCAAACATAGCTCGCAGCTTCTTCTTGTCCAGACAGTACTTGGAGGCCCCCCCATTGCCACGTATATCTGGCTCCGCTCCTAACAACTCCGCGAGCATGTAATTAATTGTGATGTCACCTGGATCTGTGGGGTCAGATATGCCACCAACAGGCACGCCCTGGATAGGCAGACCCCATAGAGCACTGACGTCCTGGAGAGTCACTGTCATCTCTCCAAAAGGTAAGTGGAACGTGTGCGTCTCGGGGCGCCATCGCTCCACTAGTCCTGCAATGAGGGACGCGTTAATGATCGTACTCTCCGACTCTAGAATTTCGACCAAATGTTGCACCCCCAAATTTTGCAAATATGGCTCCATCTGCGAGTAGTACTGGAAGTCATAATACCGGCCCCTGGCAGTTATAATTGCCTCACTCTGCGTTGGAAAAAGTAAACAACATGAAAATCTAAAAATACGAAAACAACACAATTTAAACTTAAAGAAAAATAATTCAAGTACCTCTCTAGATGCTTCTGAGACTCGGTGCTCATCGTGAGGCATCCATAATAAAGGACTGAAATGGTCCTTGCTGTCTGCGGGAATGGGCTCATCAACCGGGTCGGCTGCGGGTGGTCTCCTATGCCGTCCCCTAGTCATCCTAAGTTAATAGTTAATAGTATAATTATTAGAATCATTTTTCTAAGAATAATTTATGCATATTAGCATCTATACTTTCTATAATCATTTCTCAAGTATATTTTTTTTTGCGTGATTCTTACTGTTTATGTCATACTATAATTTTATTATCAAAGAGCTAATTTATTTTTTCAAAATATTAATCTAAAAAATTGGACAGTAAAAAAAATTTTAGTTCAACACATTTAAGTTATACTGTTATATACTAATTTCTAACAGCATAAAAAACTGTAGAAATAAATAGCTTCATTTAAATATCAACCTTAAAGAACCGACAAAATCAATACTCATCTCCCGTCGTAAGCAATTGAAAGGGAACCGACATTAACAAAAAAGAAAGATAAAGACAGAATCATTTAATAGTTATGTTAAATTGGATAATTAATTATCCGTTCTTTTTTTAAAAAAAATAATAAGATTAACTTTCTTCTTTACAAATTAACGTATTTTTATTTTCTCGCCTATTTATTCAAAAAAATATTATATTCACAATTTTTTTGTCATTCTTAAAAATTAATATATGACATGTGCAATAAATTTAAAACAATGCAACTCTTCCATATTTATTTCCATGAATTTTTATGAGTGTGATTAAAATGCTATGTTGTTTTTGTGTTAATCACGTCTGACATCCTCATCTTTGTTTTCAAAGTCCGAACTGTTTATCCAAACAGTTCAACATGATTTCTATGTTATAATCTGGTTGAAAACCAAATTTTACAATTTTTTAGTTTTTTATTTCCCAAATAGATACTAATATTGTTGTTTTCTAGAAGAGTACAAGATTTTGAGACTCTAGATTTTGTTTCACGGTTCAGAAGATAATTAAAAGTTTGTAATAAGAAACAATGAAACTATTCAAAGAATGTGTACAATACATTATATAAGTAAATTAAAATTTGGTTAAATCTCAAACATTTAAATTATTTTATCAAGCATAGAAATGTTAAAATCTAGAACATCTATAACACATTCTTTATGAATTTACAAACAATGAAATTTTTCGATTCACATTAACTTCTTTTGGAAAACTATTTTTTGGTAATTGTTAATTAATTTAAACTTTTTAATTAGCAAAAAAATTGCAAAACTTATTAGAGTAAAATTCAATTTAGTTTGTGATTAAAACTTTTAATTATCATCTGTTTTGTTAACTGTTTAATTTTGGGTGAATTAAATTATTTACACTAAATTGTGTGTGTTCTTTTGAAAAAAATGAGTACATTACATGAAAAAAAAATACATAAAGAAATAATATTTAAATACTTACCTACAATAAATATTTAATACGATCGATCAATCGCTCGGGAAAATCAACAACCCGATACGATTCAAAAATTCAAGTCCAATTATCTCAAACTAACAATATCAACGAGGCCTTTCGCAACAATAATTTGTGCCAATAATCCTAACCCTTGACTCTAATCCTACCCTAATCAAATTTTAATCAAAATACAATAAATATTAATACGATCGATCAATCGTTCGGGAAAATCAACAACCCGATACGATTCAAACATTCAAGTCCAATTATCGCAAACTAACAATATCAACGATGCCTTTCGCAACAATAATTTGTGCCATAAACCCTAATCCTTGACTCTAATCCTACTCTAATCAAATTTTAATCAAAATACAAAAACTTACACGAAATTTCAAATCGAGGAGGCGACGGAGGCAGCAAGGACCATGAGCGAGAAGGGAGGCGAGGCGGTGAAGGCTGCCGGTGAAGGTGGCAGCGGAGGGGTGGCACCAGAGGAGGGACTGGCGGCGGGGAGAGGGGGTGGCGGCGGCGCCGGTCTTCGGGCGGACGGGCGGAGGGGCGGAGGCCGGAGGCAGGGCAGGGGGGTTCTCCCTTTCCTTTTCCTTTTCTGGCGGAGAGAGACAGAGGAGAGAAAGTCGGGGATGGGTTTGAATTCTTTATTCAAACCGTAAAAAAATTTTACGGTTTGAATTCGGAATTCAAACCGTAAATTTTTTTTACGGTTTGGGTATAAATTTAAATTTTTCAAAAATTTGGATAATTATATTAAAATATATTTTATTTTGGGTAAAAATAAAAATCTCGGCGTTTATTGGCCTATGTACAGATTTAAGGGATTGATGTATTATCTTACTGGTACAATGGACTGAGTCGATGCTTTGCGGTCACTGAATTTATTTCAGATAAGTGCCAGACAACCATATCTGGTCTTCAACCACTACTTATAAAACATTATTAGTAATTATTTGATCTTTAATTAAGGGAGAAAATCTAATCAGGTTAGAATTTTAAAAGCTGACCCGGTTATGGACAAGACGTGGTATTTCATACAAGTGGGCTGTTCCAAAGTGTGTTGTTATACCCAATTTTGTCAATTGAGCCTTATTTATTTTTAAGCAGAATAAAGAGAATGTGTAGGAAATTTTTCTTTATGTCTCACATCCAACAAATTTGATCCCTGGTGCCAGTTAGAAGTTAGAACTGAGTAATGGACCAACTCTTTTATTTCCCAGCAGATGAAAATCGAGATACCAGTCAGAATTATTGTAAACTGAATATGCAAGCAGCTCCCACATCAAGCTGTGTACATAAGTGTATCATTCTTAAACTAAATCAACTCTTTTATTTCCATTTCAATTCCTTTCCTTTTTCTTTCTTTTTACAATTTAAATAGAGAATATGTAAACTCTTTGCAATATCTTTGTATGGTCAAGGTTTGAGTCTATATCATATTAGTTGTATTAACGTGTCACCTTGAAGTATCAGACAATTGGCAGTTTCTTCATTGCTTTCGCTTTGGAAATTGGAATGAAATTGAAATTGTAAAATATCTCTGGCTGGTACTTTTCTTTTTTTTGCCAATGCTATTGTACTTATATTCTATTGGTTATAATTTTCATGATGCAAAAGTACTAACCAAGAGAAAGTCAAACAGGTAAGAAATATAGAAAAATGAGAAAAATCTATGCTCATTGAACTAGTCAAAATTTTATATACACCATCTATATTCTATACAATTCTTTTTTTTTTTTAACCCTTAACTTTTTACAAAGATTGAGTACTGATATTAAGGAGGGAAACCCTTAAGCTTATAAGTTTCCTAAACACTCGTTCACTACAGCTCTCTACATTTCTGATACTCACATCCAATTCTTCTAATTTCTCGGCAACACCAAACTCCTCATCAGAGACCATACTGTTAGACAAGGAGTTGAGAGCTAATGTTCTGAACAACCGCATCTTGTTAGATGTCTTTGTTAATGAAGCTGAGGCTGACATTGCTGCAACTCCTGAAAATACATCCATAGAAGCAACTGCAGTGGCACTAATTGCTTCCACCAATATCCCGGTAATTTCAGCCTCCAAGGCATCAGAAGTGAGACCAAGAGGCTGACACTTGGAGACATTCTTCAAACATGAGGCCAACTGAGTGATCTTCTTTTCCGAATGCCGTTGCGATCTAAGTGCTGAGCTGAGGCTGATTTTATCTGCTCGCCTGATTGCAGATTGCACCACACACTGATGCTGCTTTAGGGTGACTAGGGTTGAAACAAAAGAGCCGTAAATGTCAGCTAGGAGAAGGAAGTTGTCTAGAAGGCTGTCGGTTGAAGTGGCACATCGCAGGACCTCTTGTGTCAGGCTGAGATGTAAGAATTCTTCTAGGGCAGTTAGGAGTGTGTTAATCTGGGCTAGACCAGCCTCGATCCAGACTGAAGAGGCATCTGGGTTGGCGGACCATGACCGGATGGCTCGAATTTGTTCTTCAAGGTGGGAGATGATCGGGTGGGAGCGGCAAGGGAGACTCGCTGATCTTTTGTGGTATGAAGCTGCATGGCTATTTTTGCCACTACGACTCGGGCTGAGAGTGAGAGAGATTGACCGACCGAATCCAGGCACCATTTTTCTCTCTGCGATTTTACTGATTTTGGTGATTCTTGAGTTTTTTGGACCTGATATGACTTGGAGAGTAGAGGGGGAATGGTATATAAAGAGGACAGCGTTGGGTTGTGCATTTCAACTAACGCAGTTGAATATGAAGTGTACACGAGGGGATGGTTAATGCGGTAGGGGACTTGATCCGAGAATCAAGCTAGCTGTTCTATTATGGCAAAGGTGATCTGGAATCAAATCTAAATAATTTGTATTTAGTGTAAGCTATGGTGAACCACCACGTATATATTCCATCTTGGATGTTCACCATCTGTGTTGATCCTGAAACAATAATGTCTCTGTTTATTATGAGGTGGGCTTGTAGTTGCATGGACAAAATAAAATAGTGTACACCTTGTTTATTTGTATTTTCTAGTTTCCTATAGATGTGAGATTTGAGTCTTCTGCATGTGCTTTTTTTTTTTTCTTTTTTTCTTTTTTTATATATATTAACATGTAGATTCGAAATCTCGTGCACAGCTATGCACTTGCATTGCTGGTTGAGACAAAGTTGTAATTATTTTATGGGAATCCACGCGTTTGTCTATACGCAAATGCACATGTTTAATAATTTAACTAGTTGTATATTACGAAATGCTTCAACAATTATTAGAGATGTTGCAACGATCAATTAGCAAGCATTCCCGCTAAAATTATGCATGTATATTATGAGAATTTTGATCTGTAACTAAATGCGGTCAATTGCTATTCATTGCAGGTACGGTTAATTAACTACATAGTTCAACCTTTACTTTTGATAGTAGGCAATCAAAAGATGACTCCAAACAAAAGGAACCCACAATTAAAATTGTATTGAGTTTGCCACAATTAAGATTCCTTTTAATCCAACTTTCTTTAAGTTTCATGTGACTACAAAAATCTAATATGCACATAATATCAAAAAGGCACACGACTACTACTAGCACCAAAGAAAAAAGAAAGAAAGAAAGAACAAATAGGCATGTCTCGGAGAGCAGACATTTGGAATCTATTGATCATAAAATTTAGTTTGCTCTGATCTAATTTAGTCATGTCTTTTTTACTATTATGGTCTTTAACTCTTTTATCATTTATGCTTGTAAACCTACTTCAAAAAAAAAATTATGCTTGTAAAGCATATCCTTGCTAATGAACCAGAGCTCAATTGAAGAAGAATTACAGAAAACTTGGTGCTAGTTTATGACACCCATTATGAGCTGTTAAACAAACAACTGGAATCTACTAACAGTTGTGTATCTATGCATCCTTACAAAAGAAAATTATTGTTAGATTTACCATTAGTTCTAGAGAAGGAAAAATATAGTATGGTTGTTGAATGCAAGTTGTCTTCAAAGGATATTGCACAGTCAATGTTCTCCTTTAAATACAGCAAGGTAGTGCAACAGCTTTTTTTCAAGTCAACAACCATATGATTAGATCATTTTCTTGTGCAAAAGAGCTGCACTTGGAAAAAGATTCATCCTGAGAAAAATGGCAAGATGCAGACACTATTTAAATCTTTTAGTGTCCATCTTTTACACTTATTTAGTCAGTTGTTTGCTCTTCTTAGAGTTTATGATGAAAAATTGTTGTCTCCCAGCTTTTGATCAAACAGAGCAACATATAACATAATTTTTATGATCTTTATAATATTAACATAATCTCTTAAAGGTTCCACAAACCACCAAAATTTGGTGAATGTTATCCAATATTGATCTCAATATGGAAACAAAAGAAGTTTATTTTAATAAAAAAAAGTGAATTGCATATTTGTACCAAGCAAAAGAACAAAAATAAAGTTGGTTCCAGCGACAACACCAAACACAGTTGAAAAGGAGACATTTGGAATCTACTGATAATTTTTTTTTTAAGAAAAAATCAGGCCTAAGTTCAGTCTTGCCAAACTATTCTATTGGGTTTGGATTAATTAACAGAAGAGCCAACCTTCAATTTTATTGCCTTTTCATTGTCCACCTTGAAAATGAAGCAACTACTGTGCATAATCAAGAATAAAACAGGTAAGAGTACGTGGCGGCTCTCTGTAGCTTAATTATACTATTAAATTTCGAAGTTCGTATTGAATGCTGTGTTTTGTTTGCCATATCACACACATATCTTGATTCTCTGATCATGTCCCCTACCTGACTCACCACCTCAACATGTGTAACTCATAATAAACTCAACAATTTTATAAGCACAGCCTAATTCTCTTCTCCTTAAATACCTTCTTCACCCTCATCAGTTTCAAACTCATCTTAGATTCAAAAGCTCAAAACAACACGATTTCACAAAGCTTGAAAGGAAAAAAAACAAAAGAGTGAAAAATGGCACCTGGTTTTATTCGTTTAACCTCGCTTCCTGTTAGCACAGGTCACAAGAAAGCATCATATCATGTCCGTTCGGCGAGTCTTCCATGCCGGTCCCACCCCCTAATCTCTAACCTTGAGGAACAGATCCATGTCACCCTATTATGGGCTGCAAACACAGAGGGGTCATCAGCTTGGATCGAGGCCGGTCTAGCACATATCGAGCAGCTTCAACTAGCCTTGGAAGATTTCATCCAGCTGTCACAAACCCAAGAGACCCTTCGCCAAGCCGCCTTCATAGATCAATTCCTTGACGACATGCTCCAGCTGGTAGATGCCTATGGCTCCTTTGTATCAACCATCCTTACTCTAAAAGAATGCCACTCAAATGTCCAATCAGCATTTCGCAGACGGGATGAGGTTGGAATAGCATCCTCTCTCAGAATGAAAAGAAAAGCAGAGAAGGAGATTGCTCAACTTGCCTCTGTTTTTAGATCCATCAGTAAGTGCCGGTATCTAGCACTTTCTACTGATGCCAAAGAGATTGAGATAGCTAGGATCATAACGGAAGCAATTTCTGCAGCTGCTCTCGCTTCCATGGCACTTTTCAATGGCGTAGCGACACTATCGGCAGCTGCTTCCTTGAAGAAGAATCCTGGCACCATGAGATCATTAACAAAACTGGCCTTAAGCACTTCTTTGATGAAAAGGGCTACAATTAAGGAAGAAGATATTGATCTTTTTCAGAGATTTGAAGAGTTAGATGAATGTATAATGAATGCAGAGTGCTTTAGCGAACGTGTATTTAGGAGCTTGATGAATTCCAGAGTGTCACTCCTAAATATTATGAGTCCTTGTTTGTAAATAAAACTATATATAGAAGAGAAACAATTTTGGCCTAAATTTTGAATTTAGATGTGTAAATTTTATTGTTTATCACTTAGTTTAGATTTGATCAAAAACTAACAAAAGCTACTGTTTACCAACATAAATTGGTTTCTTCAGTGCACATATAGAGCCTCAATCACTAATTCAAACGAATTGAATAAACTTATATATATATATATAGAGAGAGAGAGAGAGAGAGAGGAGGAATCCAATTACACTTTTTTTTTTGACACATCTTGACACTGTTTTCTTATAGGTCAATTTTGCGATTTCAAACGAACCGTTCAACATGATCACCATATTAAAATGTGCTTGGAGATCAAATTTTACATTTTTTTGAATTTTTTTTACTATTTATTAAGATGGTTACAAAATCGTTGTTTTTCAATGGTTTGAAAACAACGATTTTGTAACATCTTAAAAATAGTAAAAAAATTCAAAAAAAAATATAAAATTTGATCTCCAAGCACATTTTAATATATCCATCATGTTGAACGGTTTGGATTGACTATTTGGACTTTGAAAATGGTAAGTGTCAAAATGTGTCAAAAAAAAGGGTGTAATCCGATCCCTCCTCATATATATATATATATATATATATATATAGAGATGAGCTATTGTGCTTTGCAAAGTAAAGCCATCGTTTTACTTCGGCTTACTTTTTGGATTTTCAAAGTCCAAAATGTCGATCCGACCGTTCAAGTTAATCTACACATTGAAATGTGCTTGCACACCAAATTTTACATTTTTTGGAATTTTTTTACTATTTATTAAGCCACTTTGAAAATTGCTGATTACATGGTCCAGAATTTTGTTGCACTGTTTTTTCTGGACCATATGATCAGCAATTTTCAAAGTGGCTTAATAAATAGTAAAAAAATTCCAAAAAATGTAAAATTTGGTCTGCAAGCACATTTCAATATGTAGATCAACTTGAACGGTCGGATCGACGTGTTGGACTTTGAAAATTCAAAAAGTAAGCCGAAGTAAAACGATGGCTTTACTTTGCAAAGCACAATAGCCCATCTATATATATATATATATATATATATATATATATATATATATATATATATATATATATATATATATATATCAAGGTTCTAAATAGCGTTTATAGCGTCATAGTGGGAAGGCTACAAAAAAAGCTATAGCGAATAGCGTCGCTATAGCGGAAGCTATTCCACATAGCTTTTTTTTTTTTACATTCTGTATATTCAATATTTGTACTAAATATCAATATTATTTAAAGTCTCATAGAACAATAAATAACACCAAAGTAATTAAGAAATTATAATATTCATATTTAATCCGTACAAAGTCCAAATTGCAGTTCAAAATATCCATAGTAATATCATAAAATATCGATTTTTCCTTTTCAAAATATCTTAAGCATCATAATTCATGACATAATCTATTTTTCTATTCAAATTTCAATTTCGGTTTGGACTTTTTTTCTATTCAAATTTCAATTTCAATTCCTATTCCCAATTTCAAATTGATTTATTTGTAGCAAGTAGCAACAAATTCAATTTCGGTTTGGGCTTTTTTGGGTATTTATTTAAACCCCATATAAATTGCTTAAGAAAGCCCATATTGTATAGCGCGTGTTATGTGCTATAGCGGACCGCTATCACCGCTATAGTAGCCGTAGCTCAATTAGCGCATTTTGATGTCATAGCTTAGCGTTTGGGGTCCAAAAACGCTATAGCGCGCTATTTAAAACACTTATATATATAGAGGGATCGGATTACACCCTTTTTTTGACACACTTTGACACCTACCATTTTCAAAGTCCAAATAGTTGATCCAAACCGTTCAACATGATTGATATATTAAAATGTGCTTGGAGATCAAATTGTACATTTTTTTTGAATTTTTTACTATTTATTAAGATGGTTACAAAACCGTTGTTTTCAGACCATTGAAAAACAACAATTTTGTAACCATCTTAATAAATAGTAAAAAAAATTCAAAAAAATGTAAAATTTAATCTCCAAGCACATTTTAATATGGTGATCATGTTGAACGGTTCGGATCGACTATTTGGATTTTGAAATCGCAAAATTGGCCTATAAAAAAAATAATGTCAAGATGTGTCAAAAAAAATAGTGTAATTGGATCCCTCCTATATATATATATATAGGGTTAAAATGCACCCTCCCTTTTGTGCTCCTAACGTGCACCCTCCCCTCATATCTTCATTTTCAAAGTTCAAATAGTCGATTCGAACCTTCCAATGTGTTCTCCATATTAAAATGTGCTTGGAGACCAAATTTTACATTTTTTGAATTTTTTTTACTATTTTTTCAGAATTTTTGAAAATCATCACTACTGAATTTTTTATTATTGTTTAGTTTAATAAAAAATTCTGAAAAAATAGTAAAAAATTTGGTCTCCAAGCACATTTTAATATGGAGAACACGTTGGAAGGTTCAAATCGACTATTTGAACTTTGAAAATGAAGATATGAGGAGAGGGTGCACGTTAGGAGCACAAAAGGGAGAGTGCATTTTAACCCTCCTCATATATATATATATATATACATACATACATACATACATGCAATTTTGGATTTCATTTTAACTAGGAGGTCTACCTCTTAGCTCATCCTCCAAAGAAAAAAATGATAATTATTTTGAGACCTATCAGTAATTGACTTCTAACAATCGAAAAATTACACATTAGCAAGGAGGATAGAAAAATAAGGGTAATTATTTCATGATCCATCACTCCAACGCACATCGGATGATTCCCGACACGACAACTGGACTGTGTTAACAAAGTTCTCGCAATGCATGATTAGAAAATAATTAATCTTGCATGTGCTTTCCTTTAAACTATCTTTAGGACAGCAACAACTGTTGTGTAACATGTCATAAATGATTCGATCCTTTTACTGATATAAACTAATATTAGAAAGAAAAATATTGTCCATAGAAGATAGGAAAGAGACATCTGAAATCACTTGAAGATAGGAAAGAGACATCTGAAATCATCACTTGAAGATAGGAAAGAGACATCTGAAATCACTTGAAGATAGGAAAGAGACATAAAACCCTTTCATCACTTGAACCAATCAATGTTGGTGCCCATAGAAGATAGGAAAGAGACATCTGAAATCATCACTTGAACCAATCAATGTTGGTGCCCATAGAAGATAGGAAAGAGACATCTGAAATCACTGATTTAATAGAAAAATAGACTCAGATTTCGAGTCTATCCAATTACTTCATTAAAATATTGGGTTTATTTTATTAGTGCCTTCCTCATGCCGATGTCTAAGCATAGAGTTATATTGCTTTTTGTTTATTGTCAAGAGTAGAAGATATCATATGAGAAGGCCATACATGCAGGGTTCTTGTGCTTTGTATTTATTGACACATTATCATATGCCCAGTCTCTGACATACCAAGATTGGTGGATCAGGCTCCCTTTGCCCTCCCCCATGCACAACTTCATATTTAATAAATTTAATATTACATCTAAAAAAAGGAAAAACAACAAAGATAGAATATTGAGAGGCAAACAACCCTATCTGAAAGTGAAGATGTTACCGGGATTAAGCAGTGACGGACCGTGCTCCAGTATGCCCACCCCCTTCTCCACTCTCCACAGCTCCGCCACGTCCCCACCGGCCTCGTCCCAGCCCCTCGCTCCCAGCCCTGAGAGAGAGGGACCTAGAGGATTGGAGAGGAAAAGAATTATGTAAAAGTTTTTAATTTAGTCCTACTGGTAAGTAAATATTATCAAACGTTATGTGTTACACATCATACCTCTGTTCCAATTTTTTTTTTTTATAAACAGATCAATCCGTGTACACCGTACATGTCTAGGCATGTCTGTGCTAGACATATCCTTAGGGGGGCGTTTGGTTGGTGCTTTTAAAAGGTTATTCCCTGGCATTATAATTCCATTCCTGCGTTTGGCAAAAATAGCGTGGAATGGAAATGGTAATATACGATTCCCTCTGTAATCACGATTCCCCAGTTAATAGCTATCCCGCTAGCCAAAGAAAAGATGGATTTTCAGGATTCCCACCGGACAGAAATCCCTCCTTAGCGCTCTTTCTGAAGCATTTTTTTAATTTTTTCGCTCCCTGTCATGCTCTCCTCTCCATCTCCGACTCCTGTGCTCTCCTCTCCGTCTCCGACCTCACAGATTTGCTCTCTCTCTTCTTCGATTTCACAGGTTTGTTGTCTCTTCTCTGATTTTCTCTTTCTCTCCTCCGACTTCATATCTAATTTTCTTTTATGAAAGATACGACTCTCGTATCCAAGTCAGGCATTCCTATTAGTCTGATTCAGTTAATTGATTTAACAATTAAATTAGTGAATTTACTTCGAAGGTTACATATATTTATTTCAATTATAATTGTGAATTAATTAACACGCATTTATATCTGTCCAGACCTTCTGTGAACTCGTTCCCTCTCTTTACCGGTAACATTTACCAGTACTATCTACTTCAAGTATTTACTTTAAGGGAGAACCAATGGAATGTGATGATGTAAACTTATTTTTCAATTTTAATCTATGCCTACGGGCTTCCAATAAAAAACAAATCAAGCATTTGACCAAAAAAAGAAGTTTGCAGTGCTATCTGAGAAAATAAAAACGTAGCCAACCATTTGTATTTAAATTTTAGAGTAAAATAAAAATGATAATTAAAAAAATCAATCATTACCTTATCACTCAATTAAAAAAAAAAATATTTACTGTTATTGTAATGACACATTCCCTAAAATACCGAAAGTCATAGCCATGCACAAACCAAACATTGTAATGGTACATTATCTGGAATTATGAAGCGATAGCCATCTGCGAACCAAACATGGTAATGACACATTCCCTGAAATGTTATTCCTTGGTATTACATTCCCGGGAATCCTTCTATTCCCTGGCATGATCTATAGCACGAACCAAACGCCCCCTAGATGTGCTGTGCCGTGTTGGAATTCACCCAAATGAGCACAACATCCGCAAGATCATGGCACAGACACATCCAAACACGGGAAGCCTAATGCCCTATGCCGTGTTCTGTCGTGTGTGTGGGCACGTGTGTCTGGCACGTGCTTTTACAATACCCTAGTTATGCTCATGATAAACACCTTATGTTAAACTTCCTTTTAATCCAACTTTCTCTAATTTCATTTGACTTCAAAAATATAATAGGTACAAAATTTCAAAAAGGCACACGAGAACTACTAGCACCAAAAGGAAAAAAAAAAAGAAAAAAAAACAGAGAGAAAGAAAAAATAGGCATGTCTTGTTAAAAAATCAAGGTGCACGGAGAGCAGACATTTGGGATCTTTTGTTTTATTGAAAACATAGTTTAATCTGATCTAATTAAGCCTGTCTTGACACACTGTAATGTTGGGTTTGGGCGAGAACAAGTGTACTATTTTAAATTTTTAATATTGTGCCTTCTCCTCCATGCCCACTAAACAAATTAAGTGACATTATTATGCATTATAAGTAGGAAAAAAAGGTCAGAAGTATATAATTGGTTTTTGTAGCTTATATAAAATGGGATAATAAAGATCCAATGACAGATCGTGCTTGCCATCTACCCCACAGCTTTATTCCCGGATCGAGTACCTACTCAATTCACCATCCCCTCGTGCACACCTCACATTCAACTCCATTATTTCAATATGACAACCTAACATAATGCTGCCATTATATAAACTCCTCTGCCTCTCTAACCTTCATCTCATTACAGATCAAAAACCGCAAAAGCATAAATGATAGGAATCAGAAAGTGGTTGTCAAATTAAGATGTAATACTGTTGATTTCTAGGGTTTTAGGAAGCAAGAAAGAAAGAACGAGAGATTTAGAAAAAGAGGGTTCAGAGTTGATTCTTCTCTCTGACTCCTCATCTATTTCTATTACAATGTTTCAAAGTTACAAAACAGTCCATATATTGTGTAAAATTACAAATGTATCTCTATTACCATGTTTCTAGTAAACATGATAATAGTTCATATACAGAGAGAGTTTATATTAAACACAAAAGGCACAATAACAACTCTATTTCTCAACAAATACGAAAGTTGGGGTTGCCTCTCAAGCTTCAATAACTTACCATAGTACTTGTTTAGATCTCATACTTCTTGAATCCTCATTTCTTTAAAATGCTAAGCAACTACTTATTTCTCACATCCAGAAATCATTGAAAAATTTGACAAAATCACAGTTTCTACTCTTATGTCTTATTATTTGTGTTTGTAATAAACCAAGTTAAAAAAAATATTATCCTTGTAAAGCATGTTCTTTCTAATGAACCAAACCTCATTGGATGAAGAATCACGGCAAACTTAGTAGTGTTATTTTATGACACCCATTGTGAGCTGTTCAACAAACAACAGGAATCTACTAATAACAGTTGTGGATCTATGCATCCTCATAAAAGAAAATTATTGTTAGGCTTACCATTAGTTCTAGAGGAGTAAAAATATAGTATGGTTGTTCAATGCAAGTTGTCTTCAAAGAATAATGCACAGTCAATGTTCTCCAATAAAGACAGCGAGGTATTGCAACAGCTTTTTTCAAGTCAACAACCATATGCTTAGATCTATTTACTTGTGCAAAAGAGCTGCACTTGGAAGAAGAGTCCCATCCCGAGTAAAATGCCAAGATTCAGACACTATTTAAATCTTTCTGTGTCCATCTTATACACTTATGTAGTCAATAATTTGTTCTTCTTAGAGTTTATGATGAGGAGTCTCAATTGTTATTTCCCAGTTTTATGATCAAACAATGCAACATGATTTTTGTGATCTATATAAAACAAATGTCTCTCTTAAAGTTCAACACTCCACCAAAATTTGCTGAATATTATCCAATATTGGTCTCCATCAAGGTTCTAAATAGCGTTTATAGCGTCGTAGCGGGAAGGCTAAAAAAAAAGCTATAGCGAATAGCGTCGCTATAGCGGAAGCTATTCCAAATAGCGTTTTTTTTTTTACATTTCGTATATTCAATATTTGTACTAAATATCAACATTATCTAAAGTCTCATAAAACAATAAATAACACCAAAGTAATTAAGAAATTATAATATTCATATTGAACCCGTACAAAGTCCAAATTGCGGTTCAAAATATCCATAGTAATATCATAAACTATCGATTTTTCCTATTAAAAATATCTTAAGCATCATGATTCATGACATAATCTTTTTTTTTTCTATTCAAATTTCTATTTCTATTTCCAATTTCAAATTGATTTATCTGTAGCAAGTAGCAACAAATTCAATTTCGGTTTGAGATTTTTTTTACCTTTATTTAAAACCTATATAAATTGCTTAAAAAAAAAAACCCATATTGTATAGCGCATTTTGATGTCATAGCGTAGCGTTTGGGGTCCAAAAACGCTATAGCGGCGCTATTTAGAACACTGGTCTCAATTAATATGAAAATAAAATAAGATTGTTTTTTTTTTCTTAAGGTGAATGGCATATTTGGCCCTGAGCTTCAGACCAGTGCTAAAAAAACATATGTTATTAGTGCCTAGTAAAAGAACAAAAAAAAATGGTTCCAGCGAAAACACCAAATGCAGTGGAAAAGGAGAAATTTGGAATCTACTGATCAATTGTTTTTTTTAAATAATCTGACCTAAGTTCAGTCTTGGCAAACTTTTCAGTTGGGTTTGGATTTAATTAACAGAGAAGCCTACTTTTAATTATATTTGTCCTTTATTGTCCACCTCAACTGAAAAGTTTGACAAAATTGCCAAATTGCATATTAAAGTTTGTATTTAATGCTAGGTTTTGTTTGCCATATCACACACATATCTTTATTCTAGGATCCGGTCCCCTACCTGACTCAGTGACTCACCACCTCAACATGTGCAACTGATAATAAACTCAATATTTTTATAAGCACAGCCTAACTCTCTTCTCCTTAAATACATGCTTCACCCTCATCATTTCCAACTCATCTCAGATTCAAAAGCTCAAAACAACACAATTTCATTACACAAAGCTTGAAGATAAACAAAATAACAAAAGAGTGAAAAATGGCACCTGGTTTCATTCGGTTAACCTCACTTCCTCTTAGCACAGGTCACAAGAAAGCATCATATCATGTCCGCTCGGCGAGTCTTCCATGCCGGTCCCACCCCCTTATCTCTAACCTTGAGGAACAGATCCGTGCCACCCGATCATGGGCTGCAAACCCAGAGGGGTCATCAGCTTGGATCGAGGCCGGTCTAGCACATATCGAGCAGCTTCAACTAGCCTTGGAAGATTTCATCCAGCTACCACAAACCCAAGAGACCCTTCGCCAAGCTGCCTCAGTGGATCAATTCCTTGACGACTTGCTCCAGCTGGTAGATGCCTACGGTTCCTTTGTATCAACCATCCTTACTCTTAAAGAATGCCACTCAAATGTCCAATCTGCATTTCGCAGACGGGATGAGGCTGGAATAGCATCCTCTCTCAGAATGCAAAGAAAAGCAGAGAAGGAGATTGCTCAACTTGCCTCTGTTTTAAGATCCATCAGTAAGTGTAGGCATCTAGCACTTTCTTCTGATGTAAAAGAGATTGAGATAGCTGGGATCATAACGGAAGCGATTTCTGCAACTGCTCTCGCTTCCATGGCACTTTTCACTGGTGTAGCAACACTATCAGCAGCTGCTTCCTCGAAGAAGAGTCCTAGCACCATGAGATCATTAACAAAACTGGCCATAAACACTTCTTTGATGAAAAGGGCTACAATAAAAGAAGAATATATTGATCTTTTTGAGAGATTTGAAGAGTTAGATGAATGTATTATGAATGCAGAGTGCTTTAGTGAGCGTGTATTTAGGAGTTTGATGAATTCCAGAGTATCACTCCTAAATATCATGACTCCTTGTTTGTAAATAAATCTATATATAGAAGAGAAACAAATTTTGGCCTAAATTTTGAATCTAGATGTGTCAATTTTACTGTTTTATCAATTAATTTTAGATTTGATCAGAAACTAACAAAGGCTACTGTTGACCAACATCAATTGGTTTCTTCACAGTGCACAAATAGAGCCTCAATCACTAATTCAAACGAATTGAATAAACTTATATTTGTACAAAAAATTTGGATCTTCATTTTAGCTAGGAGGTCTACCACTCAGCTCCTTCACAGAAAAAAAAAATGATAATTATTTTGGGACCTATCAGTAATTCACTTCTAACCATCCAAAAAATGTGAAACAGATAGAAAAATAAGGGTAATTTTTGCATGATTACATCATTCCAACGCGCATCAGAAGATTCTCGACAAGACAACTGGACCATATTAACAACATTTCTCGCTGTACGCATGATTAGAAAATAATTGATCTATCTTCTTGAAATATAATGATAATTGTGCATGTGCTTTCCTTGAAACTATCTTTAGGACAGCAAGAACTGTTGTGAAATGCATGTCATAAATGATCTGATCCTTGTACTGTTATGAATTAATGTTAAAAAGAAAAATATTTTTCTTAAAGTGCTTCATTAGTATGATAACTATTCACCTGTGAATTCTCTCTCCTGACCTATTGCAGGGCAGGTTTTTTATTTTTTATGTAAAGTAGCAAATCTATCCCCTGTTTCCACTGTAAACATAAACCATACATTACATGGCAAAGGTCTTTAGAATTATTTCAATAATTAGAAGAATCTGTAACCGAAGATGCATTTTACAAGAGAAATCATGCATACCATTTTCATAGCAGGTCAATTTTCTTTATTTATTGGAAAATAACAGTTAAAGCTCTTTTTTACCAAGCATTTGAATCCAGAACAGAATACGTACATATTGTTTAATGATAAGTCCAAATTGAACTACTACTTTTAAAGATTTATAAACCTTAATTTCTACTTACGTTCAGATTATAAGCGCATGACCCTACCATGTAGTATAATTGGGTGTCAATCCACAAAGATAGTGTATTATATTATAAACAATTTTCACTAGTCTAGGTGCTTCGGAAGGTTTTTAAAAGTTTGATGTGGTGGTGCTAATTGTGCTAAGGTTAGAATTAAACAGTAAAATAGAGGTTCTCTAGGGATCAAGTACTCTCCTTCTTAATTATGCAAAGTATAAATTTCGATGTCTCTCTATCCCATATGTGGCACTGTCATTATCGCATACGGCCTAGATTGTCCCACAGCTACCCCGCATGCGGCACTGTCACTACCCCGCAGTCTTGCTAGGTTTTTGTTTATGCAATTTGAAAGATTTTCCAATCTTGCGATCGGCTTTTGAATTATCAATTCTAAGTATCCTAGGTATGCAATTATCTTTCTCACACAAACATAATAGATCATTTCCTATTCTACCCCACAATTAAATATCTCAAAGACCCTACCTAATCTAGGTGTTTCTTAACATAATTTAAATGTACAATTTACGCTATCCTGTCAAGGGAACCAACTGGTTTCCAACCCTATTCTTTGAACCGCTGCCAAATCTCGTTAGCCGAAATGCTTATAGTACTTACATGCACTATCCCACTCACACCGGGATGTAATAACTAAACACTTATTGGTATGTAGAGGGTCATTGGCATATAGTACACAGAATTATGTATACAAGCATTTAATAAAAAAGAATTTAAATAATAAAGCAAACTCAAATCAATAAACTTATACTAAAACATAATTAAGAATTCGAGTACAACCCTCATCCTAGAGATGAGAAGTTTAGTTTCTAATGGCCATAGAAAAATAAAAATAATAAAATAAAGAGAACATAAATTACAACCCAGTTGAAGATGGATGAACCTCTGTCTCCTTAGATGACGTTTTCTTCTCCTGCTTGGCTTTCGATGGCTACCCCTCACTCTAAGTAACTCTCTAACCTAACCTAGCAATGAGAATTGCTAATCTCGATTCTATGGACTTAACACAAGTAAATACGCATACTAAATCCTATTACAAAAGGAGTATTTATAGCATTTCTAATATGAGAGATGGAGTAGTGAAAGTAGTGGAGGTAGTGCAAACTTGAAGTGCATTTCAAGTTTGCATAGATGAAGCCAAAAATAGTTATGAAAGCTTGCCGCTGAAACAATCGCGTCCTTTCAGAAGAATTCTACCGAAAATAGCATCAACGGTGGATGATCTAATCCAAAGGAAACAGTCCACAGATTGAGTCCACGGATCGTGCGGCATAAGTCTATGCAGCATGTGGTATAGAGGAGGCCGCACGGCTTTCTGACTTAGCTGATTTTCTATGAATTTTGTCATTTTGCACGTTGTGCACTTCGTGCGAAGTATTGCATGCTCCATGTGATGCCCTGCTTTAGTGTTATCTCCAGAAATCGCCTAAATATGACATTTTTGCTTTGTTTTTGGCCTAAATACGCACATTTCTCAAAAACTTACCAAAAATATCTAAAAACACGTTTGCGGTAAATAAATTAGAAAAATGACTATTTTGCATTTACTTTTAGCTATTTTTTTTTAGAAAAAATATAAATTTTCACTATATGTTTTGACTTCATCATTTAACTCCCTGTTTTTTTTTGTCAAATAGAGTATCACTTAGCCACCATCTCCTTACGGAGAATTGGTATCATAAGAAATATTTCCACTCAACACTAATGACGAATTCTTCCGATTTAACTTTCACCACTTGAACCAATCAATATTTATTTTATTTTTTTTGGCAAAGAACCCGTCGGTTTTTCCATTTATATATCAGTGTTTAGCTTACAAAAGTACAGATGAACCAATCAATGTTGATGCCCATAGAAGAAAGGAAATAGACATCTGAAATCTCAGATTTAATAGAAAAATAGACTCAGTTCTCAAGTCTATCCAATTACTTTATTAATATGTTGGGTTTGGAAGAGTAAGGCCACTTATATTAATTCAATGCCTTCTCCATGCCGATGTCATAGCATAGAGTTATAATTAATTTATAATGTTTTTTGGTTTATTGTGCAAGATTAGAAGATCATGTGAAAAGGCCATACATGCAGGGTTCTTGTGCTTTGTATTTTTTGGCACATCATCATATGCCCTGTCTCTCACATATTATGATTGGTAAATCAGGTTCCCTTTGCCCTCTCCCGTGCACAACTTCATAATAAATTTAATATTATATCTAAAAAAACAGAAAAAAAAAAAAAAAAAAAAGGTCGAACGTCAAGAGGCAAGCAACCCTATCTGAAAGTGAAGATGGTACCAGGATTAAGCAGTGTAGCATGCATATTATGGAGCACAAGAGGCCTAAGCAGTCAGAAACCTCATTAAGAAGTCTAAATCATGATCATTGCCTTCGGGAGTATTACCGCTTACAAAAACTGACTGGAACTGGGCACCAGACAAGAACACTTGCTGTCCAGAGGTTATAGTAGTTTGATGAGAGTTCTACTGTTACACATCAGAATTTTCTCCTAATAATTTATTTAGATACTGGGTAATTTCAAGAGTTTCCCTTATTGAAAAGAACTGTTTCATATTTTATGGGAAATATATTTCGAAATTGTAAATTGGCAATGGCAAATTTTAATTTATAGTACATTTCTTGAAAATGTGGTTTCAATTAAAGTTCCTTAAATAACAACCGAAAAGAGGATTTTCAATGAGAAATGGAAATTAATCTTAACAAATCACATGATACTCGCCCTTCTTTTGAATTATTCAAATGTTTCTGTTTGTGTTTTATATATGAAATTAGTTTTTATTGGAATTTCAGAGACACTTCTATAAATAAGATTACACAAAAAAAAGACACCGCAACATAAATCTGACATCAAAAAATTCATGATTACCCTGCTTTGTCAACAATTTATATTCGGTGGACACCTAGGAACAATCTACCAGCAACTATATGATTCAGATGTCCAAATCGTGTCATGTACCATCCATGTTGTTGTTTTCCTATGCCATGGTATTTTACGTTTAGATTCTCCCCACTGATTATCTCTCATGTATTGCTTACCACAAGAACAGAACAATGGAATAGAAATTGTGTTTATACAGATTACAGACAACAGCACACGTGTTTTGAACTTAGACTACAGCACATACTACAACATGGAGAGGAGACATCAAATTTTATATTTTAAAAAAAGCCATTGGTTGTTTGCCATATTACCCACAATTCAAGATTCCCGGATCAGGTTTCCCAACTGACTCACCTTCCCCATGTGTAAAACTCATAATCAATTCAATGATTTCAAATCACAACCTATTCTCTTCTCCTTAAATACTCTTACCCTCTCCAGCCCATAACATATCTCAGATTCAGAAGCCATCACAACAAGCAAATTTAATTTCCAAGTAGAAATAAAAAGATACAGACTGAAAAATGGCACCTGGTTTCATGCGTTCAACCTCACTTCCTCTTGGCCCTAGTCACAAGAAAACATCATATCACATCCGCTCAGTGAGTCTTCCGTGCCAGTCCCACCCCTTCATCTCTAACCTTAAGGAACAGATCCTTGCCATTCGATCATGGGCCGCAAACCCAGAGGGGTCATCTGCTTGGATCGAGGCCGGCCTAGCACAAATCGAACTGCTCCAAATAGCCTTGGAAGATTTCCTCCAGCTGTCACAAACCCAAGAAACCCTTCGCCAGGCCGACTCAGTTAACCAACTCCTTGATGACCTGTTACAGCTAGTCGATGCCTATGGCTCCTTTGTATCAAACATCCTTACTCTTAAAGAATGCCACTCAAATGTCCAATCCGCAATCCGCAGACGGGATGAAGCTGGAATAGCATCCTCCCTCAGATCGCAACGAGATGTAGAGAAGGAGATTGCTCAACTTGCCACTGGTCTAAGAGGTCTCAGTAAATGCCAGCATCAAGCAATTTTTTCTGATGCAAAAGAGATTGAGATAGCCGGCATCATAGTGGAAGCAATTTGTGCAACTGCTTTCGCATCCATGGCAGTTTTTACTGGAGTTGCGAAACTGTCGGCAGCTGCTTCGTTGCAAAAGAGCTCTGGTGCCATGAGGTCACTAAAAAAGTTGGTAACAAGTGCTTCTTTGAAGAAAAGAAGTACAGGGGTTGAAGAGCATATTGTAACTTTCCAGAGAATCGAAGAGTTAGATGTATGTACTAGATATGCAGAGTCCTTTAGCGAGCGTGTGTTTAGGAGTCTGATCAATTTAAGAGTTTCATTCCTAAATATCACTACATCTTGATTGTAAAATACAAATTGAATATAGAAGAGATGAAAATTTTGGACTAGTTTTGAATTGAGGCGTTTAAATTTTAATGATTATTTGTTAGTTTTTATCTTTAATCAAGAGCTAATAAAACTACTGTTAAACCACCTCAATTTATTTCCTCTATATGATACATTTTGGATCTTAGATTGCTGTAGCAAGGAGGTCTACCATTTGGAATCAGAGTAGGTCCGATGCCCATCGGACCTACCTTGGTTCGATGGGTGCGATGACCATTCGATCTGCATCAAGATTCGTGTCCTCTGTATCAAAATCCGTGCAAGTTTGTATCAATTTCTGTGCGCATAGATCTTGATGCTAATCGTACGGTCCTAGAGCTAATTGAACCTAAATGTTGGTCCGATGCCCATCGGACCTACTCCTATCTCCTACCATTTAGCTCATTCTTCACAGAAAAGAAATGATAATTATTATTGGGCCTATTATGGAAAAGCTCATTTAATTATTACACGATCACATTACTCTGCGGACAAGGGGCCAAGACCATTTGTAAGGGGCATCAGAAGATTCCGATAACTGGACTCTATTATTAGGGTAATTAGGCTCTATGCATATTAAAATAAAAATAAAAACTATGTTTGATCTGTCTTTAGGTAAAAGATATAATATGATGGTTGTGCACATGCTTTCGGTGAAACATTTAATCCGAGATAACTACTATGATAACCCTTATGTATTCAATATATTAAATATCTGTTAATATGCAATTAGTATTGATAATTGTCAAGTGAAGGTTTCCTGTGAATCATCTTTTTTTAATTATAACATGGAAATCGTTAATAGCAAGTTCTTGGACAATTCCCGGAATCTGTATTAAGTGCATTTTGCAAGAGAAATAATGAGTATCAATTTTCATTTTCTGCATGTCATTATTTCAAATTATTATTGAAAGACTGTAAAAATCTCTTTCACCGATCTTCTGAAATCAGAATGAAATGCAGACTGGTTGGTACACACCTGTTTACGGGGAAACAGAGCATCACTCAACCACCATTTTCCTGCAAATAATTGGCATAATAAGAAACAATTTCTCCATCCTATACTAATGACCAATTCTTCTTATCCTAATTTCCATTATCTCCCTTTCACCACGCACCAATCCTTGTTGCTGATTTTACTATGCAGAAGATAAGGAGGAGACATCCAGAATCTCGCAAGGAATAGAAAAATAGGCTTAGATCTCAAGTCGACCTAAATTGCTTTATTAGTGTTGGGTTGGATAAACAAGGCCACCTATTTTAATTCAACGCCTTCTCCATGTCCATCTCAAAGAATAAGGCTGTTATTGATTTTTTTTATTATTATTATGCAGCATTAGGATAAGGTATTAGTTGTTATAATACTTTATTATTATTATTATTATTATTATTATTATGCTTTATTAGTGTTGGGTTGGATAAAAAGTGAAGCTGCTTTAGTTGTTATAATACTCGTGTGTATATTATGTAGCCAAATTAAATTCATTGGTTGACCTATTAATGTTCAAAGATAAATGTACTTTCAAACTGGAATAAAGCACTTCCTTTTTCTTGAATTTATTCATATCACTCTGTTGTATATTTATGTGTATTTTTTTCTATAAATAACAGAGATCAACACAGTTTTCTAAATAAGATTACAGCAAATACTCATGTTTCCCCTGCTTTGTTGACATTGTACCGCAACTAACACTTAAACAATCAACCAAGAACTACCTTCAAATGTTCTAATCATGTCATCTATTATCTGTGTTGTTTTCCAATACCATGGTATAATTTTTCAGTTTAGATTCTCCCTATGGGCTACGTACCTCCCATATATTGTTGATCACAAGACAAGGACATTGGAAAATAGGTTTGTTTATACAAATTGCAGACAACCCCACACGTGATTTTAACCAGTGTTGTAAAAAACGGTCTTAACGGCCGATTAATCGGCCGTTTAATCGTTAACGGCGGCCAAACCGTTACGAATACACTTAACGGATGCATGTTTGCGGATGGAACGATTAATCGGCCGTTTTTTCCGATTAGTCGGCCGTTTTACCGTTTAATCGTCCGTTTATTTCCGTTTATTCCCGTTTATTCCCGTTTATTCCTGTTTATTCCCGTTTATTTCAGTAAATTTTTATTTAAAATTTTTTTTTTTCAGTGATAACGTGTGATAATAAGATTTATAAATTATGTATTGTAGTTTTATTTATGCTTGGATATACATATAATATTTTTTATATATATTTGTTCTTCTTACTTACTTTAAAATTGATTAATTCTTCTATTATTTATATATCATATATTTTTCTTACTTACTAATGTAATTTTTTCAATTAGTATTACGTGTTTATTTATGAAATTAAGTTGTTATCATAAACTAAATTTAGTGATTTTATGTTGAAATTTTCATTTCTTTCAAATAATATGTTATTAGTATTTGAAAAAACTTAATTCTCAAATTTATTTTTTCATTAAATGTGTTACTTACACATGTAAAATGCTTATGTGTTAAGAAGAAATAAGTGTAGTGTCATGTTATAATAATAAAACTAAGTTAAATTAAGTTTATTTGATAATATTAATGAGTTAAATAAATTATTTTTAATAAATTATGATATATATACATAAATTTAATAAAAACGTTAAATTGTCCGTATAATTCCGATTAATCGGCCGCATACCGATTAATCGCTTGGCGGTACCCCGTCCGTCCGACGACCGCATACCGTTATTTACAACACTAATTTTAACTAAGACACATAGTTTGCACGACTACAGCACATACTAGAGGAGACATCTGGAATTCACACGAGCAATGGTAGGTGCATGAGCTTAATTAGTGTTATATATATTAAATGTGCAGCTCTTCTGTAATGTTGGGTCAACAAAACACAAGGCACCTTATTTTACTTGTCATCCTTATCTCTGTCTCAAATGTTGAGAACTAGTTGTGCATGTTTTAAACCCTTTCATCATCTTATATATTCAAAATGAATAAACAACAAAAAATAATGACAACAGTTAAAACCAAAAAATTTATTAATCGAAAAAAAATAAAAAAATATCGCGAAACAGCAGAACTTTTGCAAAAATTTTATATATAGGTAGAATGAGAATTTTCATACCGTCCCATGAGACGTGACGAACCATCCCATCCAGTTTAACACTTTCGCTAACCTCCCTGGACCGCTAATCATAAATCAGGAACAGTAGGAACTATCCAGTCCGACCATTAAAAAAAAAAAAACACCGGACGGTAGAATTGATCCCGTCCAAAAAAAAAGCCAAGAACGGATTGAATCGTTCCGTTTGAGGCCCAGTAAATAAAACTTTCGGCTGACTTTGCCCACTTAGCTGACGAGAGCGACTTTTCTCTTCTTTCATCTTTGTTTTCTCTTTTCATCAAATCCAGTGCCAGTGCTGTCCTGTCCTTTAACTTCACCTTACCTCCAATTAAACATATTATTATACCTACTATAATTTGGTCCTCCTTTCCTTCTCAAAATTTTCATTCTCGTATTCTAGAAAAGAGATAATTTAATAATCGCTCTAGAAGTTGAGTTTCTAGAAACTCGTGGGGCAATAGGAAAATTTAGTTTATGCAGGAAAATTGAGACCGAAATTTTTTATTATTTGCTGGGCCTCGGACGGGATGATCCAACTCATTCCTGGCCTTTTTTTTTTCTTTTTCCTTGGACGGGATCAATCCTATCGTCCGGTGTTTTTTATTTTTTTTTATTTTTTAATGGTCGGAAGGCATGGTTCCTACCGTCCCTGATTTATGATTAGCGGTCCAGGGAAGTTAGCGAAAGTGTTAAACCGGACAGGATGGTTCGTCACGTCCCATGAGACGGTATAAAAATTTCCGTTCTACCTATATATAGAATTTCTGCAAAAGTTCTGCCGTTTCGCGATATTTTTTTAATTTTTTATCGATTAATAAAAATTTCGGCAGTTAAAAGCTACAACTGATAGTACCTGAGCTGAAATTGACATCCCTTCAACAGAGGAGGCCTCAATGGATTTAGAGTTATGGGCACATGCATTTCTCTTCCACTAACCTCAGATAGCTTTTCTTCATCAACTTCAGCTTTTATGCTTTTACTTTATGATCTCATTGACTCGCTGAAGAAAAAGCTTCAAAAATCAAAAGAGGCGAAAAAAGCTTCTGAAATTGCTAAATTGGAAGGTCTAGAGTACAATAGAAATCTATGCAGAATTTACAGAATGAAAGCAACATGTATTTTGATATATATAGATGGCTAGATTATGCCCCAAATTTCCTCCCTATCTTTACAACTACCTCTTTCATAAAAATAAAAAGATGCAAAAGCAAAAGAAAAAAATGGAGCAATATTATTAATGCAATTATGTCCAGGAACAACAAAAACGAGCACCTTTCTGACTGATAATTTTGTGTTCTATTGTATTGCGACCCCCGTCAATTTATACAATTGCTTTATATTTTCACTAAAATGGACTAGAAATAATAACAATAATAACAATAAAAGAAATTAGCAACTGAATTGGTCAAATTCACTCTATTCTGTGCAGTTGTGAATGCATTAGTAACACAAAAAATTTAACTGATGGATCAGGCACCTGAAAAGTATCATAACAACTTGAGGTCCAGAAAATAGCTTTGACAACACTTGAGGTTACCAGCCAAATTGAGCCCCATGTGCAGGGCCGGCCTTTACCCAGGGCGATGGCCCCGGGCCCCAAAAGCCCAGAGGGCCCCCAATAAAAAAAAAAGTTATGTATACGGTGGTTAAAAAAAGAAAACCTTAGCAGCTGCAGTTTATCCTCTCGGCTCCACGAGCGGCTGTTTGTGAACGAAAAAAACAAATCAAATCAATCTCTGTCAATTGCTTTGGTATCCGCAAGAGTCAAGACCATTTTTTTATTATTTTTTTCTCTGTCAATTGGCCTTTTCCTCTCGGCTCCAATCTCTGTTGTTTGGTATCATCAAGGCCATTTTTTTTTTCCTTGTCAATTGTCCTTTTCCTCTCGGCTCCACTGTGAACAAACGGAGAATTCAGAGTAATTTTTTATTAAAGTAATTTCTACCTTCATTTTTTATTAAAGTAATTTCTTCCAATAGTTGGATCTAAGTTACGTAATAATTAATTTAATAACTTAGTTTTTGCCAAAAAAATTTTGTTTTTTCAGCGAAGATCAAATTTAGGTAACTCATATTTGGATCTAAGTCAGCGGCTCAATACTGCCTTTGTGCCTCATTACTCAGGTTGTATATTTCTATACTCGTTTTTTTTTAATTTAAAACAATGTTTCCTAGAAAATATGCATCAGGTAGCGAAAAAATATGCATCTTGATGTAGCTATTGAAAGTTTGAAAGGGTTGGTTTATTTTTTTGAAAAATATAGAGAAAATAGGTTTACTTCTGCTATGATTGATGCTAAAGAGATTGCTGATGAAATGGAAATTGAACCAGTGTTTCAGACAAAACGTAGGGCTATAAGAAAGAAACATTTTGATGAAAATCTTGATACAACAATCTGCTCAAGAAAATTTTAGAACAGACTATTTTCTTGTTTTAGTTGATATGGCAATTTCTCAATTGAAAATCAGATTTGAACAAATTGAACCTTTTGAATCTATCTTTGGTTTCTTGTTTGATGCATCACGGTTAATTTCATTAGATGATGAAGGAATGAAAAATTGTTGTTTGAAACTTGAAAATGCATTGACACATGGTGAGAACTGTGATATTGATGCACAACGTTTATTTGCAGAATTACAAATATTGCAGGTAATGCTACCAAATGAAGGAAATGCATGGAACTCCATTAAAATTATGGAGTTTGTAAAAAAGATGGATATGTTTCCAAATATTTTAGTTGCTTATAGAGTTTTACTAACTATACCTATTACTGTGGCATCTGCAGAAAGGAGTTTTTCAAAATTAAAGTTGATAAAATCTTATTTACGGACAACTATGACTAAAGATAGGTTGAATGGATTAACAATATTAAGTATTGAAAAAAATATGTTGAAAACTATTGATGTTGAAAATATAATTGATGATTTTGCTTCTAAAAATGCAAGAATGAGTCATTTTAGATGAGATGTGATTTAGATGTGTTTTTTGTGCAGGTACAATATACAAGTATTCAAAATTGGTTTATCAAGAAGCAAACAAGAAGCATAGTGTTGGTATGTTCATCATTGTATATGTTTTATTTTGAGAAGTATCATTCCCTATTTTGTATGATATGGCATATTAATAAAAAAAATTATTTTGTATGATATGTTCAAAATTTTCTCCCGCTCCGGGCCCCAAAATTCTCAGGACCGGCCCTGCCCATGTGATGGATCGATCTCAGAATAAAACAAGTGAAACTGTTCTAGGAGTCACAAATATTTTGCATCCTGCACCAGTGGATTTAATTAGGTACAAGTTAAAACACGTGTTCAATGAATGCAAATCAAAGGTTCTTTGCAATAAAGCATAACCGATTCCCACGATGTGCACATGCAACAAACTTTATATTTATCATAAAACTTTTTACAGTGGCAACCACAGAAACTTACCTTTCCATTTAAAAAATACTCTTCCGCACCACATCTTTTGACATCAACTGATTTTTTTTTTTTCAGTCTCTATATCTTTGAAGAGATTACAAAGAAGGGTTAACGATGCCATTGCGGCATTTTGTCAAACACCTCACCTTCACGTGGAGACTAAACAAGTGCCCTCCCTATTGAGGCGGATAGGAGATTGTGGAATATTCTAATCAACACAACAGAAGAAATTTCTTCAAAAGTCAGATTTATCAAATTCTAGTCTTCTAGATGAAAAGTAATGCTACCTTGCTTGGGAAGGCAGATCACCGCACTTTATCTAATTTACGGGATGGAGCAATTAAACTAATCCCCACTCTCAATTATTTATTGGGCTCCACAAAGTAGTACAGTTGAGATGACATACGTGGTGGTTTTCTGAAGGTAACACCTCGTGGCGGTCCAACAAATCTAACGACACGTCACTAGTTACGCTCTCTCTCTGACTCTCTCTCTCCCCAATAATCAATGATAGATAGATGGGGTCTAGAATCAAGAGTCCAGGCCCCTACTCGCGCAAGCAAACCCCACGTCACTTTCAGGCCTTTTATTTATCAATTCCCCGCCTCTTTAAATCCCAACCTCACCGCGCATCCCAGCTCACATCCCACAATTATACAAAGTGAACTGAAAATTGAGATATAGAAAAAAAGTAAAGCAAGAAGAAACAAACAGAGAAGATGATACCTGGGTTCAACCGTTCGATCACATTTCCTATGAGCCAGCGGCCAAAGGGGCGCACGGCGTACCATGTACGGTCAGCGAGTCTCCCCGGCGGATCACATCCTCTGATAGCGAATCTCGAGGAGCAGATCAGGGCCGTCCAATCATGGGCTGCCAGTGTAAATCCTTCCCTTGTCTGGATCGAGGCCGGTCTATCGCAAATCGAGCACTTACTTTTAGCCGTGAATGAGTTCCTCAACCTCTCAGAGACAAAAACAGTGCTCCGACGAACTGCCGCCTCCACTGAATGCCTCCTCGAAAGTTTTTTGTACCTAGTTGATTCGTACGGGTCGTTGCAATCTGATATGGTCACACTAAAACAGCACCATTTTGAAGTTCAATCGGCACTCAGAAGGCACGACTCTGCATTGCTCGCTTCCTCTGTAAAATCTCAGAGGAGAATTGAGAAGGAGCTCAGCCACCTCGCCAGTACTTTGCGCGCCTCTACTAAATCCTCGCATCTGAGGCTTCCGTCTGATGATTCAGAGGCTGAGATTGTCGGGGTCTTGATAGAGGCGATTTGTGCCACGTCAGCAGTCACTGTGGTACTCGTTAACAGAGTGGTCGCAGTGTCAGCTGCTAGCTCCAGTGCAGCTGCTTGGTTTTCGTCGAGCACAGTGAGGCCTTTCAAGAGTAGGATTTGTAGTGCAGAGAAAGAGATGTTGATTCATGTAAAAGTTGAAGAATTAGAAGAATGCGTTGAGATGGTAGAGAGAGGAAGCGAGAGGGTTCTTAGAAGTCTTGTTAATTCAAGAGTTTCGCTGCTAAACATTGAGAGTGGATTGTTTTAGGCACTTAGTTAACAAGTTAATTAGACTAATTTCATTAATGTACAAAAAGCATTTAACAGAAATTACAAGAGATAGTCCTAATTATCAAATATGTTGGTAAACGTCCTTTCTCTTTGTTTGGCTATATATCTTACATTTTGACATCAATTATTTTCTTTTTTTAAGGTGAAAGTAGACATTTATTGTCGTCACTTGTCTTCTGCATCCCTTTTTGGATGGGATGCATCATCACTAACATCAGCTCGCCTGTTAGACTCGTGTTGGACTTTTATAAATGGAATCAGAGTAGGTCCGATGCCCATCGGATCTACCTTGATTTGATGGATGTGATGACCATTCGATCTGTATCAAGATTCGTGTGTGCTGCATCAAAATCCGTACAAGTATGTATCAATTTCCGTGCGCATAGATCTTAATGCTAATCTACGGTCCTAGAGCTAATTGAACGTAGGTCCGATGGACATCGGACCTACTCCTATCTCTTTATAAATATCTTGATTTGTAAAAGCTGGCTCCAGTTCTTATGCGGAACCTTGAGCACTCAAAATAAAAATCTTCCGACTAAGAGATTTTTTTTATCAATAAAAAAGAATAAACACTGTCTAGCTATAGTTTGGATACCTGTCTATTTTAGTGGCGTCACAAATGCCGAAATTTTTATTAATCGAAAAAAAATAAAAAAAATATTACGAAACGTCAGAAATTTTGCGAAAATTTTATATATAGATAGAACGGAAATTTTCATACCGTCTCATGAGACTTAACAAATCATCCCGTCCGGTTTAACACTTTCGCTAACCTCTCTGGATCGCTAATTATAAATCAGAAACAGTAGGAATCATCCCGTCCGACCATTAAAAAAAAAAAAAAAAAAAAAAAAGTCAAAAACAGGTTGAAGCGTCCCATCCGAAGCCCAGCAAATAAAAATTTCGGCTGACTTTGCCCTTATCTTAAATTGAGTTTGCTCTAGAAGTTCGGATCACCGAAAGTAACTCAAAATGTGAGTTTAGATCTGGACAATTGCAAAATCAAACAAAAGCTACTTCCCAAAATCAAACAAAAGTTCTAGAAGTTGAGTTTCTAGAAACTCGTGGAGCAATAGGAAAATTTAGTTTATGGAGAGAAATTGAGACCGAAATTTTTATTATTTGCTGGGTCTCGGACGGGATGATTCAATCCGTTTCTGACTTTTTTTTTTTTTTTTGGATGGAACGATCCAATCCGTCCCTGATTTTTTTTTTTTTTTTAATGGTCGGACAGGATGGTTCCTACTGTCTCTGATTTATAATTAGCGGTTCAGGGAGGTTAGCGAAAGTGTTAAACCGGACGGAATGGTTCGTCACGTCCCATGGGACGGTATGAAAATTCTCGTTCTACCTATATATAGAATTTCCGTAAAAATTCTGCCGTTTCGCGATATTTTTTTTTTTTCGATTAATAAAAATTTCGGTCACAAATGAGGTTTGTTTAGATATAAAGGCCTAGATATATTTAACATATAGTTAGAGATAGTCAAAAATCTAATTTAAATAATTTAAATATTATTTAATAATGGTTCGAGGGCTGTATTATATTAATATTATTAAAACTTGAAATCATTTCTTGTTTCCCCTCGCCAAACATTTGGATTTTGGATGCATCATCACTAATGACATCAGCTCTTCATCTTCTGATAGACTCGTACGTGTTTGATTTTTCTGCATATCTTGATATATATATATGTAAAAGTCTACAATTCAATTCAAGGTTCTTGTCCGAACCTTGAGTGCTCAAAATAAAAATCCTCGGAGTAAGAGAATGTTCAACACCATAGACTGAGAATTGATGGTCTACTTGCTTAATTGGCTTACTTTCATGAGGCGTCATAAGTGAGGTATTCCTGCTTATAGATATAAAGGCATTAATTACTCTGGTGTGGCCTAAGTATTCATTGTAATTAAATTATCAAGGTTATGATGGTATGATGGCCAGATTTTTATTTTCAATCATTCTAAAACTTTTTTTTTAATAAACTCTAACAATGCTACAGCTTTTTAGTTTTTGTTCATTCTCATAATCTAGTTCACAAATATCTGAAAATTTTGAAAAATTGTAACAAAAATACAGTTTTCTTTATTAGGACCTATTAACTCTCCCACCATAGTAAATTCTTTTGTTATTATTCCTCCGAACCTAGTTGTTGTTTATTTTTTCTTAATATTCTATGGGCTGAGTTACGATAATCAATCATGGTTATTAAAAATATACTGTTTTGTTACATTAACATTAAATTAAATTGAAACCTTGACAACCTTAGTATACATTTTAAGTTTGAAGAGCCTAAGCCAGAATGTAATCGATCCATCCATATATATCTGATACACATAAAATTGATAATAATTTATGCAAATTTTATTGTTTGCATCAAAGAACTACGAATTTGTAATGGTCAACATTTATGAATCTTTAATAAAAAAAAAATCCGATAATATTTGAAATTGTATGAATTTTGATACTTAATTAATTTGAACGCCAACCAAGACGACTATAAATTTTATAATTTTTTAACTTGATTTGTGAAACATTACTAAGGTTATCGAGTTGATATGTTGTTAATAAATTGCAACACTAAGAAGACATGGTCATTTTTTTCCTATTTTTTGTCCTGGCATATGATTGTTTACAGAATATATGCTCTTCGATAAATTCAGTAGTAGATTTCACCGAAGCAAATAATTAAACACCTCTTATTTTTCAGAGAAACATTATTTTTTTAAATGAAATTAAAGGAAGCAGGATTCCAAAACTCCAAGTAATTATGAAATTGAAACTTTTGCTTGAGATCTTGCAACTGCATGTCCAAATCAACATGATGCCAATGATTTGGACTTGTTATATATAGTGTACATTAGCATTAGCTGGGTTATCACTTATCAGTGAACATTAAATGTATTACAAAAGTGCCAGAATTAATTATCGCCGCTGGATCCTATACACGGTATTGATCAGTCGAGAATTGCTCCTAATAGTTCAATTAGATACTGGGTAAATCCAAGAGTTTCCCTTATTAATTAACAGCATTATTTCTTATTTCAAGGTAAATCTATTTTCGAAATTGAAATTTGAGAATAACAAATTTAAATTTAGTGTACATTTCTTGAAATGTGGCTTCAAAGTTGTTCCCTGAAAAAAACAACAGAAAATAGACGTTTCTGTTTTTAGTTTTCTATACGTCCAATTGTTTTTCATGGAATTTCAGATGAAGACTCCACAACATAAGTCTGACAGCAAATTAAATATTCATGATTCCCTGTTTTTTCGACATTTTAATCCAATGGACACCTACGAATTAACAATCAATCTACCCGTAATTATGATTCTAATGTCCAATTAAACCATGTCATGTATCATCCACGTTGTAATGATTATCTCCCATCTGTTGTTTACCACAAGAACACAACAATGGACTAGAATTATGTTTATACAGATTACAGACAACAGCACACGTGTTTTTGATCGACTAAGATATATAATTTTGCATGACTACAGCTAGCAGATGCTACAAGGAGAGAAGACATCAATTTTTTTTATTTTAGATTAAAAACCATTGGTTGTATGCCAATGCCATGGATCAGGTCCCCCACCAGACTCAACTTTCCCCATGTGTTCAACTCATAATCAATTCAATGATTTCAAATCTCAACTTATTTACTTTTCCTTATAAACTCTCACCCTCTTCACCCTATAACACAACGTACTCAGCTTCAGAAGCCATAACAACAAGCAACTTTTCAAGTAGAAAGAAAAAATATACAGAGTGAAAAATGGCACCTGGTTTCATTCGTTCAACCTCACTTCCTCTTAGCCCAAATTACAAGAAAACATCATATCACGTCCCACCCCTTCATCTCTAACCTTGAGGAACAGATCCATGCTCTTCGATCATGGGCCGCAAACCCAGAGGGGTCATCTGCTAGGATCAAGACCGGTAAATTAGTGTTGGATCGATCTCAGAACAAAATTAGTGAAGCCGTTAAAAGAGTTACAAATATTTTGCCTCCTGCACCAGCGGACTTAGGAACAAATTAAAACACGTGTTCAGTGGTTGCTAATCAAAGGTTCTTGGCAATAAAGCATAACAGATTCCCTGTGCACATGCCAACAAATTTTATATTTATCATAATTAAAACAGGTGTACAAAAAGATCTGGTTTGTACAGTGGCAACCTCAGAAACTTATCTTCCGATTGATATATACTCTCCTCCACACCACAACCTTTTGACATCAACTGATTTTTTGTTTGGGTCTTTATATGTTTTAAGAGAATACAAAAAAGGGTTATTGACGTCATCGCGGCATTTTATCAAACACCTCACCTTCACGTGGAGACTTAACAGGTGCGCTCCCCCATTGAGGCGGAGAGAAGAGATTGTGGAATATTCTAATCAACACAACATAAGAAATTTCTCAAGTCAGATTTATCTAATCCTAGTCTTCTAGAAGAAAAGTAATGCTACTTGTCTTATCCTAGTCTTCTAGAAGAAAAGTAATGCTACTGCCTACTTGTCTAATCCTAGTCTTCTAGAAGAAAAGTAATGCTAATTTAAGGGATGGAACAATTTAAACTAATCCCAACTCTCAATTATTTAGTGTGGGCCATAAAATAGTACAGTTGAGATAGCATACGTGGTGGTTTGACGGTCGATCAAATCAAACGGCACGTCACTAGTTACGCTCTCTCTGACTCTCTCTCCCCAACAATCAAGCATAGATGGGGTCAAGACTCAAAAGAGTCCAGGCCCCTACTCGCGCAAGCAAACTCCACGTCACTTTCAGGCCTTTTAATTATCAATTCCCCGCCTCTTTAAATCCCAACCTCGCCACGCATCCCAGCTCACATCCCACAATTATACAAAGTGAACTGAAAGTCGAGATATAGAGAAAAAGTAAAACAAGAAGAAACAAACAGAGAAGATGATACCTGGGTTCAACCGTTCGATCACATTTCCTATGACCCAGCGGCCAAAGGGGCGCACGGCGTACCATGTACGGTCGGCGAGTCTCCCTTGCGGATCACATCCTCTGATAGCGAATCTCGAGGAGCAGATCAGGGCCGTCCGATCATGGGCTGCCAGTGTAAATCCTTCCCTTGTTTGGATCGAGGCCGGTCTATCGCAAATCGAGCTCTTACTCTTAGCCGTGAATGAGTTCCTCAACCTCTCAGAGACAATAACAGTGCTCCGACGAACTGCCACCTCGACTGAGTGCCTCCTCGAAAAATTTTTGAACCTAGTTGATTCGTACGGTTTGTTGCAATCTGATATGGTCACACTAAAACAGCACCATTTTGAAGTTCAATCGGCACTCAGAAGGCACGACTCTGCATTGCTCGCTTCCTCTGTAAAATCTCAGAGGAGAATTGAGAAGGAGCTCAGCCACCTCGCCAGTACTTTGCGCGCCTCTACTAAATCCTCGCATTTGGGGCTTCCCTCTGATGATTCAGAGGCTGAGATTGTCGGGGTCTTGATAGAGGCGATTTGTGCCACGTCAGCAGTCACTGTGGTTCTCGTTAACAGAGTGGTCGCAGTGTCAGCTGCTAGCTCCAGTGCAGCTGCTTGGTTTTCGTCGAGCACAGTGAGGCCTTTCAAGAGTAGGATTTGTAGTGCAGAGAAAGAGATGTTGATTCATGTAAAAGTTGAAGAATTAGAAGAATGCGTTGAGATGGTAGAGAGAGGAAGCGACAGGGTTCTCAGAAGTCTGGTTAATTCAAGAGTATCGCTGCTAAACATTGAGAGTGGATTGTTTTAGTCACTTAGTTGACAAGTTAATTAGACTAATTTCATTAATGTACAAAAGCATTTAACAGAAATTACAAGAGATTTCTTTTTCATTAGACATTAATTAATTGTTGTTACTTGTTGCTTTTGCATCAGTTTTGTATCATAAGAGCGAGTTCTTTTAAATGTATGTAATTGGCACTCACTGACTCACGTAATAAACAATATGTTACTGATATGTTTGCTGATTTTTTTTAAATTAATATTTGCCACTGTTTGTTACATCTTGAAATATAATTCGGAGGAATTGACCACACAAATTTGGTTTTATCCATGAAATTTTTGCTTTCGACAAACATATAATTTTCAGTATGTAAAAAAATAAATAAACTATACACAAATTAAAACAAATTATAAAAACAATAATTTATTAAAGTAATTAGTATATAATTCACATTTAATTTTGGAAACGGTTGTTTTCAAGTAAAATCACTCCAGCATATCCTACTCGCTTGCCCTCAAGCTCCTGCAAGCGAGTACCTTATGGAGCAAAAAAATTTCCTTTGGTTAAAAAGTTTGAATTGTCAAGTTATCAATACGATTTCATTTTTCCCAATATAATTTTTTTATTTTTTTTCTTAAATAAAAAATTAGAGACACACCCCTTGAGATTAAAATGTGAAGCAAGTTGGTGAAAATTCATAATCTTGACTCTTTTCTTTGAAAGCGTTTGGATGCATCATCACTAACATCAGCTCGCCTGTTAGACTCGTGTTGGACTTTTCTTGAGGCTTAATTGAGTGCTCAAAATTAATATCTTCGGACTAAGAGAATCAACAGACTAGTCATTAATTTCACAAAGTAGACTGAGAATTGAATTGAATTGATGGTCTAGTCTATAGTTTGGATACCGGTCTATTTTACACAAAATTGACATCTATTACTAGATTTAGAGACGTCACAAGTGAGCTATGCTTCTTCGATATAAAGGCCTAGATATATTTAACATGAGTAGGGTTAAAATGTATCATTGGTTTTGTATTTTAATCATGTTTCAAGTTGTTTTTTTCGTTTTCAAAGTTCAAACAATCGATCTGAACCGCTCAATAAGATCTTCATATTAAAATGTGCTTGGAGACAAAATTTTATATTTTTTGAAATTTGTTTACTATTTTTTTAGATAGGTACAAAATCACTGTTTTGGATGGTCCAGAATCTTCTGAAAACAGTGATTTTGTACCTATTTAAAAAATTAGTAAAAAAATTCCAAAAAATATAAAATTTGGTCTCCAAGCACATTTTAATACAAAGATCATATTGAGCGGTTCGGATCAATTATTCGAACTTTGAAAACGGAGAAAAAGACGTGGAGCATGATTGGAGCACAAAACCAATGGTGCATTTTAACCCTACTCATTTAACACATAGATACATCAAAAATCTAATTTAAAATAAATCAATATTAATTATATAATGATGGTTTGAGGGCTGTAATTTAATTTAGATTATTAAAACTTCACATAGTTCGATGCAAACTAAAATATAGATTAAATCTCATGCACAAAAGACAGGCACTTTTCGCGAAGATAAAAAGTGACTTTTCGCAACGCTAAACCGTCATAAACGTGCTTTTCTTTTTGCGACGGTACTTTTCGCGACGAAGTTCCGTCGCGAAAAGTGCCTATTTTGTTGTCACTTCGTATAGAAACCATATGCGTATCTTACAGTTCATGATTAAATGTTGTATTTCTAAACATTTTAAAAAAAATTGTAATGGCTCCCCTTTTAACCATATTATTGATATATAGTATTTGTTATTCATTATTTTACCTGTAACTGCTTAATTTTATCGGTTTGACAAAATTTAAAACCGATAAATATCTAATTTTCAATTACAATTATGAGGATTAAAAGATGTTAGCGATTAAGTACATTTGACAAACATAAAATTAAATTTTGCATGGAGTTCATTATTTTCAAATGTATTTATATGAAGTTCACTCATAAGTCAATAGATGTGGTGGGTGCACTCAAAGCAATTTATTTTGGATGCATCATCACTAACATCAGCTCGCCTCGCCTGATAGACATAGACTCGTGTTTTGATTTTTCTGCATATCTAATCTTGGTATGTACAAGTAGTCTATTCTTCAATTTTAGACACACCTGGCTGAATTCGTATAATTAACCTGGGGTAACAGAATATTTCTGTTTAGATCCAGACCGTTCAAAACGAATATGCACGAATATTAAAGGGCCCAGGTATTGGTCCAAATCTAAACAGAAATATTCTGTTACCTCAGAGGATGTGGATGTTCTTATCTGGAACCTTGATAGTCTAGCTTGATAGAAAATTGAATTGATAGTGTAGCTTGGATAACGGTCTTCTACTTAACTCAAAATTGACTTTTATTTGTAGCTTCATGAGGCGTCATAAGTGAGGTCTGCAGTCTGCTTCTGGATATAAAATTATAAATTAAGGCCTTTCTGTTGCCATTTGGTGGTTGCCTTAGCCTATGTATATATTAATTGTAAATTATGAAGGTATAAGTGAGGTCTGCTTCTAGATATAAATTAATTAAGGCCTTCTTCTAGATATAAATTTTGTGGTTTGAGTCTTTGAGTAGCAGCTTAGGTAGCGTGAAAACTGAAAACAACCAAATTAGAAATTAGATGGGGACGAATATTATTCTGACAGGTGGAACAATGAATCTAAGTGAATGAGCCGTAATTTATTGGGCATGTGTTATTATTTAATACTTATTTTTCTTTTAAATTGTTAGTTGAAAGACAAAAAGTTTTTTTTTTTTTTAAAATAAAGGTCGGAGATCAAGTCACTCAACTATTTAATACATTTGTTATTACAACAAAGAATTTCATTCATTTGAATTTCGAACTCATGTCTTCTCACATAGAGACCATGTGTTTTTGTCACTAGATCAAATGTGGTTCTTAAACATTATCAAGGTTATCGACTTATTATACATGTTGTTAATAAATTTTAAATCTAAAGAGGATATGATCATTTTCATATTATTTTTTGTCCTGACATATCACATATGATTGTGTTGAGCGTATGTTCTTCGATAAATTCAGCAGTTGTATTCGTCAAAACAAATAAACGGCCTTGCATTGTTCAGAAAAAAAAAAAAAAAAACATTATTTTGTTAATAGGAAAAAAAAGAGGGCAGAATTCCAAAACTCTTTAGAAGTTGTGAAATTGAAAGTTTTGCTTCAGATTTGCAACTGTCCAGATCAAACATGACGACGATGATTTGGACTTGTCATAGTGTACGTATATTGAATTCATTAATTAAATCGAGAATTGAAAGAGTTTCTAGAGCTGGAGCATGGTACATAAACTACTCCAGCATGGAGTATGATGGGATTACGTGGCGAGTTTCTAGAGCAATAAAGAAGGACAGCCATCAATCAAAAAAAGAAAAAGAAAAAAGGACAGCCTAGCTAGATGGGATTAATTACGTGGCGAGTTTGTAGAGCTGACGCCACAACATGGACCTTTGACATGGCTGAGTCGAGCGAATTCGAATGCAATCGCGCCTATGATCGTGCGGAAGTGGAACCAACCAGTCCCACACTGAATAGTCCGATGCTCTAGCTGTAGTAACTCAATTTTTTATTTTAGATCCGCACCGGTGCTCTGTAGAAACAGATCGGACGATCCTGAGATAAATTCAAATTTGAGTTACTTTAGGTGATATGAATTCCACTGAACAAACAAATTCGGATTCTCTAAAACTAACTCAAAAGTTTGAGTTTGTATCTCGACAGTCCAATCAAAATGTGTACAAATATTACAAGATTCCGTAAATTCTATCTCAAATCAGATTGATTATAATTCAGATGAGATAGTCTGATTTCAAACTCAAATTTCAAGTTACTTTAGAATGAAATGAACCCTCAGCATACCGGGGGCTAGGGGCTAGGGCCCTCAATTTGTAGAAAAGAGGCAAGCAATTTTTTCTCATCTTTTTGTAAATCCGAAATGGGAGGCGAGCAATTAGGTACTAGTTCCATGCAGACCGACTGATATGGATGATTTGATGTATGTGCATTTATTCGTATTGATGTTCTATGTTTGAGTCTTGTCAAATTATTTGAAATTGTTGGTATGTAGTTGTTAGTAACGTCCTGGATTTATGACGTTAAGCTTCCGAAATTTTTAAATATAGCACAGCCCAAAAAAAAATAAACCAAAACGGCACCGTTTGACGGAAATTCGAAATTTAGCACGGCCGCAGATCAGCTGAGCGGCCCCCTTTCCTGGGGACCGCATATCAGCTGAGCGGCCCCTGAAGTGGGGCCGCATATCCGCTGAGCGGCCCCCTGGAGGCCTATATAAGGGGGCCGCTGGTTTCATTTTTTTTATCGATTCAAGAATTCCATCCCTTCGTACTCGGGTAAGTTTTCTCTTCTTCTATTCTTGTTTAATTTTTTAGTTTAGGGTAGTAATTAGGTGTAGGGTTTAGGTTTAGGAGTAGGGTTTAGGATTAGGGTGTAGGATTAGAATTGATAATTAGGATTTAATTTAGAGTTAATAATTAGAATTGTTCCAAATTTTAATTGTCCCACCAATAAAATTAAAATAGACTTGTACCAAAAATTAAGTAGGTATATTTAACCAAAATTAATTGTTTTAGCACCAATACTTAACTAGATTTGTACCAAAAATTAAATAGGTATATTTTACCAAAATCAATTGTGTTAGCACCAATACTAATTAGATTTGTACCAAAAATTAAATAGGTATATTAAATAGCCAAAATCAATTGTTTTAGCACCAATACTTAACTAGATTTGTACCAAAAATTAAATAGCCAAAATCAATTGTTTTAGCACCAATACTTAACTAGATTTGTACCAAAAATTAAATAGCCAAAATCAATTGTTTTAGCACCAATACTTAACTAGATTTGTACCAAAAATTAAATACAGCATGGCATCTGGTAGAGATATACCGTCTTCCAGTATGGGTGTGCCATCTTCCAGACAGATATTCCGGGTATCCGGAGTCGCATTGACAGGGTCAGCGACTTCCTGTGGTACCCGAATTCAGAGCACCGGATTCTAGAGGCTGCCACCGGGGTAAGTTATAAATTAGTCATATTTATAAAAATACAATAAAACATAATCTTTTTTTTATGAATGAACTTGATCTGATTTCTTACATAAATGCAGGGGTTGGATGCGGTTACGGTTCGTCACAACCGCATGTGGCTACCGTATCAGCCGGCGTACGGGGGGACATTACGCTCGATGAGATTATTCCAGCTATCACAGATGCGGGAGGAGAACCATGACGAGGGGTTATCTTCCGGCCTCATCGAGCGATGGCGTCCCGAGACGCATACCTTTCATCTCCCCCATGCTGAGATGACAGTCACCCTACAGGACGTCAGCTGTCTGTGGGGTATGACTATTACCGGGGAGCCGGTGACGGGTGTCGAGTACGGGGACTTCCGTCCGTTGTGCGAGGAGTTGCTGGGTATCCCGCACGACCAGCTACAGAAAGAGAAGAAGAAAGGTGAGAGGTTTGCGATCTCGCCCAGTACCGTCAGCTTGACGGACTGTATTCTCCGGATTACCAGATCTCAGCAGACGGACTGTATTCTCCGGTTTACAGTCCGACCCAGACGGATCCTCCTGCCTATCAGCCAGGGTATGTTCAGACAGAGCCCTTCCCGGAGTTTCCGAGACAGTCCTCACATCATGCCACCCTTGATGACCCCATTGCCAGACAGGCGTATTTATTCACGCATCCTGAGTCTGAACAGACTACTGTTTTTGGTCCTGGAGTACAGCAGACATCCGAGATTGAGGAGGTTCGTGATGAGCTGGTCCAGTCTGCAGATGTCCAGGCGGCGGACTCCACAGACACTACAGACTCAGGAGATACAGACGAGACGCCACTCTCCAGGCGGGGTCGAGGGTTCAGAAAGAAGAAGCAGAGACAGATGTATGATTTGTTGACTATGTCAGGCACTGGACTTATTTGTTATATTATGCCTCTTATTTTTTTTGTTATTTTGTTATTTATTTTGGTTATTTATTTATTTTGTTCATTATATCACTATCTCCTCGTAAAAAAAAAAATTAGAACCACACGACATATATAAAATATTTCAAACGAACCACGTTTCTAAAATAACTTGCGACAAAAAAGATAAATTAAAACAACATTACAATAATTAAAACACAAATACATTTATTTTTATAACACAATAACTAAAACACAAATACATATTTCGTAATTAAAAAAAAAAATTAAAACAACATTACAATAATTAAAACACAAATACATTTATTTTTATAACACAATAACTAAAACACAAATACATATTTCGTAATTAAAAAAAAAAACCCCCTGGGGCCGCTCAGCTGATCTGCGGCCGTGCTAAATTTGAAATTCTGACGAAACGGTGCCGTTTTGGTTTATTTTTTTTTGGGCTGTGCTATATTTAAAAATTTTGGCGTTAAGCTTATTTGGCATATAATCGGTTCCTATTACAAGTTGGTTTCCGGAAAAAAAAAACTATACATTACTAGTTTTCCTTCCCTTTGCTTTCTGTTTTTTTTTTTTTTTTGAGAAAATTTTCAATGTACCTATGCAAACTTTTGAAATAGCCAATATCCCCATCAAAACACTAGAATATCCAATATCCCATTAAAATTTAACATTCTTATTTTTATCCCATTTAAATTATTTAATCTTTTATATAATTATTTTAAAATCTAAACTGACCAATATATTCTTGAATTTTAAACTGGTTGTCCATTATTACTAATTGTTCTTCCTTCCTTGTATTTTTAGACCAAATATTCTCCCACGTGTGTTTCTCTTAGCCCCAATTCTTTTACAGCCTTAGTTCTCCCTCCCTCGTGGGTAAAACTCTCAGTGAAATAGAGAAAATTCAAAGCTGGAGCGCTTGAGCTTGAATTTGATATTGACATCGTGATCGTCCAGATTTTGTGATTTCGATCTCGTTTGAACTAATTAAAGGTCTTACCGTACAGTTGTCGAAATCAGATTGAGAGATTGGATCGATTTGCCTATATTTATTCGTTTAATTTTTTGGCAGGATGGAGGGAACAAAGGTGGGTACAGTAATGGTGACAACCCCTAACGATTTTGGATACTTATTTGATTTAATTAGTTTGCGAACTTCTGCACTTATCTGATTTGATTATCTACGACAGCTACATGTGCTTTAATTACATCAATCCAAGTTCAGAAGTTGTCAGGAGCTGATTTGGAGATTATTCAACCCAATTTTGACTCAGTCAAACAAAGCAATGGAGAAGAAAAGGAATTGGGCAGGACGGGCAAAGCGGATGCAACAACGGTCAGTGCAATTAAACCAACTGAAGCACTGACAGTGGGACCAGAAAGAGATGAAGGGAAGAAGACCGTTGAAGCGTTCAGTTGCAGAAACAAAGGCTGCGATGTGGGCCCAACGCATCAGAGGGATAGATCCTGAATCTCATCCTCCACATAGGCGCTTAGATGGCAAGCGGAGAATTGATCAAACAATCTAACCGATGGATTAGATTGATTCCAGCTTTAGGAGCTTCGCCTATATAATTAGAACTAGTGTAGAGAATTGGATTATGTATTATGTTGTTAGATTTCTCTAATTTCATAATTCTAGCTATTCTTCCTAATTCTTCCTAATTCTTCCGTTGTAACCCAATTTCTTGATTTTAATCGAAATTGACTAGTTTAAAGCTTACCTTTGTGAGAATTAAGCCATTTCTGAGTACAAGGGTCGTCACACGTGGTATCAGAGCATCAAAGATCGCTTCTGGGAAGAGTAAACGCACAGTGCCAAGAGTTTCAGACGACCAGCAATGGTGAAACCACGCCAAGGCACTAACACTGACGAAGAAATGGATTTGGCAGCATTGACGGCAAGAATTACCCAGTCGGAGTCGGCTCAGCGAGAGATGGGAAACCGCCTAATTCAACTCGAACGTCAGGCAGCAACGACCAATCAAGCTATCACCCTCAGCAATCAAGGCATCCAGGCTAATGCTCAAGCAACAGCCGCCTTGGAGCAGAATTTAAATACCAAATTTGAGGAGCTAGCTAGGCTAATCACAGCGAGTTTGAATAACCCCACTCCCCAAAACAGCAACTCGGATCAGCACAATGGCACAGGCAATGCAGGAGGAGGAGAGATGCCTAATCAAGGGGTAATCTTGGGGCAAGAATTTCGACAAGAAGGAAGAGACCAAGGCCAACAAAGAATCAATCTTCCTCGCATCGACTTCCCTAGTTTCTCTGGACTCAATCCTACATCCTGGGTGGAATGTTGCAACTTTTACTTTGATATGCATCAAATCCCCGAGGCATACAAATCAAGGATGGCGACAATGCATTTTACAGGTGCTGCTGAGAATTGGTACAGGTGTTTCAAGATTGCTCATCCACACCCTCCATGGCCAATTTTGGTGGAAGAACTCATTGATTTCTTCTCCGATGATACTGACAAACCTGTAGATGCATTCAAAAGGGTGCATCAGTCGGGCAGCCTTGAAGATTACATAGCCAAATTCTTGCAAGCTCGAGCTAGGCTCACCTATAAGAGAAGAATTACTAGTGAAGATTTTTATGTTGAAGGATTCATTAGTGGTCTAAAAGAAGAACTTAAGCATACCATAGATTTGTTTAGACCCAGTACCATGAATGATGCAATCAAGTGTGTTAGACAAATTGAATTATCTCTTGACTGTACCATTAAGAAAGTTGCCTCAGTTGTCAAACCTACTCAGTATTCCATTAAACCTCTAAACCATAACACTGTTACTGATGCTAGGTGGAAGGATAAAAATCAATTGTTGAGTAAACCATACCAGAAAATGGAACACAAAATTGAACCTCCTAAGCTCATGAATAAACCACATAACACCATGACTTTAGATCAAAAAAGGGCTTTAGGGTTATGTTTCAAGTGTGATGAGAAATGGCACCAAGGGCACAAATGTCAACTAAAGATTCTGCACACTATGGAAGCTGAGATAGACAATAGTTCTGAACATGACCAAGTTGAACCAACAAGAGAGCAAAATACACCTGAATTTGATGACTATATTGAATTTGAGGAAGGTGAAACAGCTTTCATTAGTATTTGCAATGGTCAGTACAACACATCCATGACATTTAAAGGAAAAATAGAATCAATTCCCATCTGTGCTTTCATGGATAATGGCAGCACACATTCATTTATAAACCCAGATATTGTTTCTAACTTAGGCCTACCAGTTGAGAGAACAAAACCCCTAACAGTAAGTGTGGCTAATAGAAACAAGATGAGTACTGACATGCTTTGCAAGAATCTCAAATTCTCCTTGCAGGGTAATGAATTCAGTACAGATTTGAGGGTTTTAGATGTTCAAGGGCAAGATTTGTTACTGGGCATGGATTGGCTGACTCAGCTGGGTCTCACACTAGTTGATTGGAACAAAGGCAGCATGAAGTTGAAGAGAGGAGGTAAATTCATTAAGCTGGAAAATGAAGATGTGCATGCTGAACTGAACCTTCTCACTGTCATTGAACAATCTTCATGCATGTTGAAAGAGTCCTTCGAAGAGGGACATGTTTTACTGGCACAGATTTCCCATGTTGACAGCAAGGTAAAAAGAGAGGTACATTCTTCTTTACTACCAGTTTTAGAGGAATTCTCTGACCTCTGTGCTGAACCTATTGTCTTACCCCCTAAAAGGAGCATTGATCATAAAATTCCACTCAAACCAGGTTCAAAACCAGTAAACCTTAGACCATACAGGTTCTCTCACTACCAAAAGCTGGAGATTGACAAAATAATTGAAGAATTGCTCAAAAATTCCTTCATTCATCCTTCATGCAGTCCTTACTCCTCTCCCATTCTTTTAGTGAAAAAGAAAGACAATACTTGGAGAATGTGTGTAGATTATAGGAAATTAAATGATAATACAATAAAGAACAAACACCCAATTCCCATAATTGATGACTTGTTGGATGAATTAAAGCATGCAAGGGTGTTCACCAAGTTGGATTTAAGGTCAGGTTACCACCAAATTAGAATGCATGAGGAAGATATTCATAAAACTGCATTTCATACACATGAGGGTCTTTATGAATTTAAGGTCATGCCTTTTGGCCTTACAAATGCACCAACTTCATTTCAATCTCTAATGAACTCCATATTTAAGCCATATTTGAGAAAATTAATATTAGTTTTCTTTGATGACATATTAATCTATAGTACTGATTTAGAGACACATGTGCAGCATGTAAATACTGCTTTTGAGTTAATAAGGCAAAACAAATTATTCCTAAAAAGGAGTAAGTGTGATATTGCAGTAGAACAGTTGGAATATTTAGGTCATATAATTTCTGGTAATGGAGTAGCTACTGATCCCAAGAAAATAGAGGCAATGAAGAATTGGCCTACACCAATGAACACCAAAGCTTTGAGAGGATTTCTAGGCCTCACAGGTTATTATAGGAAATTTATAAGAAATTATGGTGTGATTGCCAAGCCCTTAACTGAACTATTAAAGAAAGATGCCTTTAAATGGAATAGAGAAGCACAACTAGCATTTGACTCACTTAAAACTGCAATGACCCAAGCCCCAGTATTGGCCTTACCAGATTTTTCTCAAATTTTTATAGTTGAAACTGATGCTTGTAACACTGGTATAGGTGCTGTGTTGATCCAAAATAAGAGGCCAATTGCATTTTTAAGTCAGAAACTAGGAGCAAAGAACCAACTACTGTCAACTTATGAAAAAGAGTTTCTAGCCTTGTTAACAGCTATTACAAAGTGGAGACATTATTTAATGGGTAGTAGATTTATTATAAGGACAAATCATACAAGCCTAAAGTACCTTTTAGAACAAAAGATCAATACAGCAAGCCAACATAAGGGATTAAGCAAGTTATTAGGACTAGATTACACAATTGAGTATAAAAAGGGTAATGAAAACACTGTGGCTGATGCTCTCTCTAGACAAGAGGGGCAAAGTGGTCTTTTTGATGATACAGGTGCAGCTTTAAATTTTCTAAGTGAGATAAAACCACAATGGGTGAGTGACATTCAAGGCAGCTATGTAGCAGACCCATGGATTGAAGGAATCAAGGAGAAGGTAGATGAGCAACATGATGGCCAATCAGTCAACCCATACAGTCAACACCAGGATCTGATCAGATACAAGTGCAGAATTTGTGTGGGCAACACTGGGAGTTGGAGGCAAACCATTTTGAGAGAATTTCATGCATCAAATTTAGGAGGCCATTCTGGAATTACATCTACTTATCAAAGGATAAAGAAATCCTTCTACTGGCCAGGCCTTAAGAGAGATGTGCACCAATTCATCAAAGAGTGTGATGTTTGTCAGATGAACAAACCAGAACATGTACACCCACCAGGCCTATTACAACCACTGCCAATTCCAACTGAAGCATGGTTGAGTGTGGGCCTTGACTTCATTACAGGTCTACCAAAGTCAGGAGGTACAGAAGTAATCATGGTGGTTGTAGATCGCCTCACCAAATACTCCCATTTCATTTCTCTCTCACACCCTTACAAGGCAGCTGATGTAGCACAGGCCTATTTTGATTTTGTCTACAAACACCATGGCATGCCTCGTGATATCATTTCTGATAGAGATCCCATTTTCACAAGTCGATTTTGGAAGGAATTAATGGCGAAATTGGGAGTCCAGCTTAATCTCAGCACAGCTTACCACCCTCAAACAGATGGTCAAACGGAACGGGTTAATCAATGCCTTGAGAATTACCTCCGTTGCATGACCTTTGATAAGCAAAAGCAATGGGTAAAATACCTCACACTAGCTGAGTGGTGGTACAATACTTCATACCACAGTGCGATAAAGATGACCCCTTTTGAAGCACTTTACGGTTACGTTCCACCTCAATTGGGCCTAAGCAGCAATCCAAAGAGTCAAGTCGAGGCCGTGGATTCGTTATTAAGAGATAGACAATCCACACTTCACCAATTGAAGTCCAATTTAGCAGTGGCGCAAAATCGAATGAAACAGTTTGCTGATGCACATCGCAGTGAACGTCAATTCAATATTGGTGATTGGGTTTACCTCAAATTGCAACCTTATCGTCAAGTCACTGTTGCAGGATTGCAAAATCAGAAGCTCAGTCCAAGATTCTATGGTCCTTATGAAATATTGAAGAAGATTGGCACCAATGCGTATCGCCTCAACTTACCACTCGGTTCAGCAATTCATCCCGTGTTTCACGTCTCTCAACTCAAACTGCGGATTGGGCGAAATCAAGCAGTGACACCCAACCTTCCAGTGATGGGCCCAAATGGAAGCTTACAATCCCTCCCCATTGCTGTATTGGCGCGTCGCATGGTGAAAAAACGCAATGCCGCCGAATCTCAGGTGTTGATCCAATGGGCTGGTCAGGAGGTTGACGATGCTACTTGGGAGAATTACAACTCTATTGCTCAACGATTTCCACAGTTTATCCTCGAGGTCGAGAATGCTTTGAAGGAGAGGGGAATGTCACGACCAGGAGCTGATTTGGAGATTATTCAACCCAATTTTGACTCAGTCAAACAAAGCAATGGAGAAGAAAAGGAATTGGGCAGGACGGGCAAAGCGGATGCAACAACGGTCAGTGCAATTAAACCAACTGAAGCACTGACAGTGGGACCAGAAAGAGATGAAGGGAAGAAGACCGTTGAAGCGTTCAGTTGCAGAAACAAAGGCTGCGATGTGGGCCCAACGCATCAGAGGGATAGATCCTGAATCTCATCCTCCACATAGGCGCTTAGATGGCAAGCGGAGAATTGATCAAACAATCTAACCGATGGATTAGATTGATTCCAGCTTTAGGAGCTTCGCCTATATAATTAGAACTAGTGTAGAGAATTGGATTATGTATTCTGTTGTTAGATTTCTCTAATTTCATAATTCTAGCTATTCTTCCTAATTCTTCCTAATTCTTCCATTGTAACCAATTTCTTGATTTTAATCGAAATTGACTAGTTTAAAGCTTACCTTTGTGAGAATTAAGCCATTTCTGAGTACAAGGGTCGTCACAGAAGTCACGATATTTTCAACGATACATGATCCAGCTATCTGAGTTTTTACACAATTGTTATGCTACTAGTCTTTGGTTTAATTTTTTTTATAGGTTGTAATCCTTCTCGGTATATGTTTAGATTGTAATCTTTGATTATCTGTTTAGACTGGAGTATTAGCTGTTAGTTTATTGTAAGGGATATTAGTAAGTTTTGACTTTCAATGAAATTAAAAAAAATTAATTACCACATGACATTTTATATGCCTTAAAAAGTTAGTGTACCAGAAACCTTAAAAAGTTAGTCCGTCAAAGCAGACTTTCAACAAAAAAAGGAAAATGAGAGTTATGTTATATGTCTCTATAAAATAAGACATGACATTTTATCTCTCAGTTGTTCTTTCATAAAATGTTGAAATTACAGGAGGTAACTGGGAATTGTGATTATGTATCTTTTGTCATTGATATTATATAATTACTCTAATTTGTGTTTTTTTTTGTTGATTTATAAGCAAAGATAATACTGCAACAAAGAAGAGAGAGTCTATCTAGCATTGATCTTCAAGCTACTTCAAAAAGAAAATATTTAGCTTTCTACTTTATCCAATTATCTTTTGTATTTTGAATTGAAAGTTATTTGACATTTTAAAATATAACAGTATTTTTAATGTACAAGGGCATTTACAATAGAGTACAAAAGTTTTCATTTAAGTTCTTGAGTTACAGTCAAGCAAAGATTTTAGTTTGTTAATTAGAAGTTCAATGTAAAGGTGATTTACTGTACCACTTTGATGCATTCTTGATCGAGCAAATTGCTGAATTCTAACTCAGTTTTGATGCTTGCGTATCATTCTAGAGCTCTTTTGCCGCTTGTTTAACTCTTGTACCTGTTCGTACCAACCTAGCTTCTTGTACCTACTAGTATGAATTATGTGATGTTTGAACTTTTTTTCCTTAATGCTAAAGAAGTATGTGGATTTGTTTATAAAATTTTATAATTCAAATTACGTATTATATAAGGATCTTGATGGATTCGAACCATCACCGCCTGAAGATTCAGGGATTCAGTCCAAATATTTGAGCTAAAGATCCATCTCAAAAGGCAAATTAACTAATGTTTGTACCATACCAATAAATTTCTCTTGTTGTAGAGAGTCAGATTGATACCATTGCCGAAACTAAGTCCGCGAAAAAGACAAATATACAAAATTTTACAGAATTATAACGAATCTGCATCCCCACTGAATCAAAAGAGAAAAAAAATATCTGAGTAGGTTATTAACTGTGGATCTTTTACTTTTATCTTATTTTTCCTGATTGTACTAGCATAGCGGCGGCCGAACCTGCTTATGCCATTCATACTGGGAATTTTTTTATCTTTAGAAATTATTAAATTCAGACGTACGGAAATAGAAAGAGTGTCTTATTTTCAACAAATATAGAAAGATCTGACTCAATGGTCTAGATCCATTGGTATTTTTTGTTTTGTTTTAAAAAATTAGGCGCTGGTGGGAACCGTTTAATATATATCAATGGATCTGGACCATTGAGTCCGATCCATATATTTTGGATCAAACTCAATGAATCAGATCTTTCTATATTTATTAGAAATGAGATACTTTTTCTATTTCGTATATCTGAATTTAATAATTTCTATAGATAAAAAATTATCCTTCAAATTGACCCCCTCTTACACAAAAAAAATTGCATAAAGAAGTAAACATCAAAAAATAGAAAAAAAGAAAAGAAAAGAAAGAACATTGTGCAATGTTACAGATAATTTAGTAGACCACCTGAACAACCTGAGAAATCTTAGTTCGTGAAGGTGGAGAAAGGAGGACAATATGGACTTGATGGAGCAATCGTATATTTGATGGCACACAAACTATTCCAAAGAACATTAAAATATTAAATTAATGGTGCTCAATTGGTTATGTTATTTTGGTACGAGTATCTCAAATTTGTTTGGTTTAAAAAAATGTGGTTAAATGGGTACCAAATAAGCAAAAATTCTAGTATATTTCATTTTAATCTCACAATATTACACAAAAATTATATTAAACCAAATAAACAGTTTAGTACTGATCTGGATGTTATGCTGGTGCATTAGATCTCGTCAGACACATAGCTTTACCGGTACAAGATATGGTTCCTTGTTTCCAATTCTCTACCTCCACATAACTTACAGGCTGGGACAGTACATACCAACACGATTTTAAATCCTTTTTAGTTGTCATATAGCACAACAGTTGTACTAGTCACAAAACAAGATGTGCATTCCTTGTTCTAAGGGGATAATAATCAAACACCTTATATGCAACTCAAAATGTCCAACAACCCACTAACATAAGCACTTATCCAACAACAAAATGCTAGTAACTAAAATGATATACCTCAGAAGACAAGATTGGTTGGTAAGGTGAGAGCTTTCTCAAATGGAGGCGTCTGAAGGATCTCTTTTGATCTTCTCAGTCTTCGCCTCTTTCTCTTCTCTTTGCTCCATTGAAAGCACCGATGCCATGACCAAGTTATGGGTAGGCAATAGGCAACTGGAATGCCTTGGTCCAAACTGTTTTCTAAAGTCCAGTAGTCCAGTACCGGCTCCGCCCATGAGAGCGAGAGAGACACAAAGAAATCTGGAAGAAATATTAGGCGTGAGGTACAGTAAAGGAGACGACCAGAAGAATAACAGGAACTGTCCATTTCAAAACAAAGGGCATATTTGTCAATATAATTTTAAAAATAATTAAATTAAAAGTTAAATAATTAAATGGGAAAAGAAGAAAAAATGTTAAATTTTAATGGGGACATTGGCTATTATATTGTTTTGATGGGGATATTGGCTATTTCAAAAGTTTGTATGGGTACACTAGAAATTTTCCTTTTTTTTTTTGGTTAGTTTTACTTAATTTAACATAGAGGGTGAATACAGTGAATATTTGTTTTATTAAGGCAATTTTCGCCTGTAATTTTGAACTCCATGGTAAGAAATGAAATTAACGTTGAAATTGTAATGTTTGAAGCGGCTTCAGTTTTTGGTAAGCAGAAAATTAGTAGTCAGATTATCTTAAAGAACCTAATTATATTTTTCAAAGCCAAACTTAAGTTGAAAAGTTACTCAAGTTGAAGAGCTTCTTGAAGTTGGGTATGAAACAGAAAAGTTGTTGTTCTTAGGATTGAACTTAAAAGTCTATTGGCCGGTCTCAACTCACGTGAAGCTAGCTAGGCTTATCGTAGGTGGGGTTCTCTTCTGGGTTCACAAAAATAAATTTGATCCTCGAAGTTTTTATTTAAAGTAAGGGAATTTACATGCTCCCAACTAATTGGTCCAGCGCACTGTCAGTCATTTATTCATTTGCCTAGCCGCCCCTACAAGGCTACAAGCTATATAAATAAATAAATAAAGCCGTCATCAGATTCCAGACTAATTAAAACAAAGAAAACAACATAACAAGAAAGGAAAAATTAAACAGAGATGATGGTGAGCACATCAGTGTTTGGCAAATACCCCCACGGGTCAGACCCGTGCCCGCCCTGCCCGTGCCCGTGCACGGGTTTTGCACGGGTACACGGGTTCAACGGGTACGGGTTGAGAAGGGCCGGGTACGGATTTTTTTAAAATTTACCCGTGATACCCGTCCCGTTTCAAACCCGTACCCGCCCGTACCGACCCGTGGACCCGTATTACCCGTACCCGTACCCGTACCCGAATACCCGTGCCCGCCTACCCGTAGACCCGTGCCCGCCTATCCGTACCCGTACCCGAACCCGAACCCGAACCAGAGCAGAACCTCAGAGGCTCAGACGGTCAGACCCTTCAACCATTTATCTCTTCAAGTCTGCATCCATCCTCTATAACTAAAGAAACATAATAACTGTGAAGTAAGTCATTTACCGTGAAACACAGACTGCTATAATTTTCTTTCTATTTCGCAAGCCACAGACGATCGAACATTTCCGGATGGCAGAGTAGGCTAACCAGCATCGCCACCCTACCGCTGCCACGATAATTAAACCATTGCACTCGGTAGGCCCCGCAGACTTGACTACCAACCAGCAGCGATCACGTAAACACGATTCTCGATGGATGTAAAGGCATTTGCTTTTTTTCGAGATGAAATTCAATTATTAGAATTTGACGGGAGGTGTTAATGCAGTGTCGTGCTTTGAATTTTGAGCAGAACGTGATTTGAGCGTGTAATTACTGTTATTTCAGTTAAGTCCGTTTTTTCGGAGTCTTTGCGGATATGCGTTTTGCAGTAATTGTTTGACTGGAGAAACACTGAACTCTCGATGCTATCGGCTTTTATTCTTTTGCTATATGAAAAAAAATTACCCGCCCGGATCAGACCCGTTCTACCCGGACCTAAACCCGCTTACCCGTGACCCGTGTTGCCCGTGACCCGTGTTGCCCGGGGGGTTTGAGAGGGGCCGGGTAGGATTTTTCAAAAAAATACCCGTGCTAACCCGTCCCGTGTCGCCCGTGACCCGCGTTACCCGTAACCCGCGTTGCCCGTGACCCGTCCCGGGTTTTACCCGTGCCCGCCCGCCCTTACCCGTTTGCAAATCACTAAGCACATGGCACAGGGATGGGGGAGGCCTACAACGGGCCATGTAAGGTCGGTGAGTCTCCCTTGCCAATCACATCCTCTCATCGCAAATCTCCAGGAGCGGATTGTAGAGAGTGGAAGCGAGAGGGTGCTGAGCCTGAGGACTGGTAAACAACAGAGTTGCGCTGCTCAACATACAGAGCAGCTCATTAATTTTAGGGGCTGAGAAAAAAGTTGACTAAAATTCTGTATATATGGAAATACAACTTTTTTGGATAAATATTAATTACTTGCCAATGTGTTTTTGATTGCTTAGTAATTGATACACTAGCTAGTTAAACATTAATTGTTATTAATGTACATTTTCTTTATATGGTATGCACGATTAATTCGTCTTTAATATATTATGACCTTGCCTGCTTTTTAAATTCATTTTTGATACGACAAGATTCATGCACTTCAACAGCTTCAAATTCATTTTAGATATCTTACAATTTATCTTTGAGTCTTTTTTGTTTAGCTTAATATATATGAGGGATAAATTCATGTTACTTGTCACATAAAAGATAATTAATGCTTAATTTTATTGTTGAGCCTAGCTTGGACTGATTTAGACTCAACAATAGATATCTTGATCGAGTTAATCTTTTAGTGATTTAAAAATTATTTTGAATATGAGAGTTATATGGATGGAATTAAGTTCACTTGAAGTGGAACGAAATAATTAAGTGATATGTCATATCATTATCAACGGTGAGTCGTCGGCGTCTCGGCGATAACAATAGCTGCTCAACAGTCAATACCATTAATTAGTCATCGCCGCTTGGTCCTATATATATAAGAATTGAAAAAATCCGTTGTGGATACTGATTTATATTCACTTGGAAGGTGACAGCTACCATTTCATTAATTATCAAGATCAGCAATTACTGGAATACATCAATTATTTCATTCTCTCTGGCTTCTGGAGTTTCTAGAGCCAACACCTCAACGGTACCTTACCTCTTCCGACTATGTCCAAATCATCTGTGCCCCAGCCTTCTTGAAAATATGAGAATAGAAAAATCTCCTGTTTGACTGCGATTATTATCTTCGTCATTTTTGCTAGAATTTCTTTTGTGCCGCATACTTGATACACATCTGTGTGGCGAGCTCCTGAAAGATGAGATACGGATGGAAATGTGAGGTATAAGGTATTTCTTCAAATTCACCGTCGCTGAAAATCTCGCCTACGGAGAGCGAAAGGTCTTGTGTGACCTCACGCTATTGCTGGCTACGCATGCGCCAGCATTGTCCAACAGAAACGTGACAAGTCTCTCTCTTTTTGAAACGTCTTTCGTAGTTCTGTGTCTGGGTTTGTGTATGCCTTCGTGTTGAAGTTCGCAGAGTAACAGTAGAATGCGCGCCTCACACAAAGTTGTATGCATAATATGACAGAAATCATTTCCAGCAAACTGAACAGATTCTTTTTATTGGTTTATTGCATTCTAGTACTTTTTAAGTCTTATAAATTGCGAACTGTAAAGAAAGGTGTTGTTTACATGTTTTGGATGCATACATCCTCTAATGCAAATTGTATGCTGATTTAAATTTGTTCCCAAAATACTTAATTACCTAAGCATAACGATTCCAATATTAAATAGTTGTCATTTATTTGATACTTTCATGTGATCTTTTACAGTTCAGATATGTGTACTTGGTAGGGGTGAAAACGGTATAGATAAGGGGTGTAAACGGTCAGATATGGATCGGATAGTGATCAAACCATATCCTTATCCGTTATAATTTTTCGGATACAGATACGAATACGGATAGTCTCGGATACGGATACAAATATAGATCGGATATTAAACGGATACGAATACGGATATGAATATAATCCGGATAATTAAAAATAAATTACTAATGTACATTTTAACAAAGAATAACATCTAATATAATTTTTTCATTCATAAATTAGAACTAATATTTTTCATAATAAGTTTGTTGGTTACAAAACATATATCATTTACCAAAACGATAGTTATTAACCATGTCATAGTGTTATATTGTTCATCGGACTATACCAGCCCAACCTTGATAATATTTTTCTAAGAATATAGGATAAAAAAACACTAATAGAGCCTTGAACCAGCTGTATCTTTTGTTTTTACTTTCATAACAAGATCATATATCAATACTATGCGACTAAAAATACAAGTAATAAATTATTGATATATATATATATGCAGTTTAATAAATCATTTTAAGTACTTTTGTTGTAGTTTAGGGGTGTAAACGGTCGGTTACGAATAGTTAGAGATCAAACAGTATCCTTATCTGTTATAATTTTTTGGATACAGATATAAATACGGATAGTTAGAGATCAAACCGTATCCTTATTTGTTATAATTTTTCAGATAAGGATACGAATACGGATAGTCTTGGATACATATACATATCAAATAATTTAACTAATTTTCTAGCTTCGGATCCGGACGAAATCGGATACTATCTAATCCGTTTACACCCCTAGTATGGATAATATTCGATCTGTATTCAAAAAATTAGATGTAGATATCCGATATCCGAATATCCGCTTAGACATGAATACTGATATGGTTTTACGTTTCAATTATCCGTATCTGAATAGTAGATACATGTCATATATTTTAATATATATTATGAAAAAATATTGTTATTCATAATTATTATTAGATAAATATTATGAACTTTAGACTTTTTTTAATATTTTTAATATTATTTTAATAAATATCCAATCTAATCCGTATCAGCATCTGTATTCAGCTGATATCCGATCCGTATTCATATCCAAAAAATTAAAAAAAAATATGGATATGGTTTTACCACTATCTGCTCCGTTTTCACCCCTAGTACTTCGTCAAATATGTGTACACATAATTTAGAATAATTATTTGAGTAGCCTCACTCCTGTACCCTCAAAATCCCCGCACCCCATTTAGAGAAATTATGTACTATGATCCCCACTAATTATATGGTCCCACTAATTATTATTCTAAAAAGATATTATATGGTCCCCGCTAATTATTATTCTAAAATCTCTGCAACACTCTTCCTCTATGATCTCCACTAATTATATGGTCCCCCTTTCTCAGTCCCCGCACTCGTTCCCGCGTCAACTTTCATAGATATAAATACTTGGAAGATAAGATATTAACACTTGAAAAATAAGATATTAATACTTAGATGTGTAACTTGTTATGATAATCCCTTTTTCAGTCCCCCAATCGTCCCCGCGTCAACCTTCCTCTAACAAAAATAGTTGACCACATAGGTATAAATATTTCAGTGCAGAGGTATAAAAAATATTTGCAAGTATAGGAATAAATACTTGCACACTGAGGTATAAATACTTGTGTGGCGATGAGCCCGAAATACGTCATCATGGATTTCATTTGAAAGAGAAAATTACTTAGAAGACATTCGTGGTTTTAGATTCGCAAAATTTCTCGCAGATTGTCAGAAATATGGACGAGATTGAACAGAGAAAAAAATTCACCTCTAAAAACATGTATAGTCCCCCATGTAGTTTGAGTGGCCCCCACAGATATTTATGGTGCATGTACTTTTGGGAGGTTTGGTTGGGAAGATAATTATTTACGTAAAAATTGTTCACCTCATAGGTATATATATTTCCGTGCATAGGTATAAATACTTGATTGCATATATATTAATACTTAAGAAAAAAATTATGTGCTAGAGTTTTTGTGGTGCCCCAGATAGTTGTAGTAGTTATGGTACGGGTACAGTGCGAGTACTGTAGCGCGGATACTATTAACAGCTTCCATATTTATCTTAACCTAACCCACCTGTTTAAAATAGTGTACCATATTTAATAAATATTGTATCTTTATTATTAGTCAAAATAATAAAATGAATTACTCGTACATGAAAATCAATCAACAAAAAAATATGTTGATTATTTACCTTCATCTGTATATATATATTGATGGCACCAATTCTTATTGGAATTCAAATTTTGAAAGAGATTTAAGATATAAACAGTGCAAAAAGAACTTTGAAGCTAGTCATGTTTGATTTGATTTATTAATATTATATGTCATTATTTAGTTTTTAATATTAAGTTATATTAGAATTACTGTAATAACTAATTAAAAATAATTATTGACATTTGGCCCATTTATTAATGTTTACTAATTTTATATTGTTTTAATTATCATTTATCTTTTTAATAGTTGTGACATTGTTAATTCGCTAAATATAAATTAAAATAACAAAAATTTAGCATATAAAAGGTTTAATCAAAATTAGAAATAGTTTAACCAGTATAACCCAAAAAATCCGTATGAATTTGATGGGTTGGATGGATTTACGAGTGGATTTACAAGTGGATTTTGTACTAGCGTAGGTTACAGTTAGGGGTGTACAATGTTAATAACTTATCATCTTGTACACCCCTAACTGTAACCTATATTATAGTGATAAATAAATTATTCGAGTTTGGTTCAGCGGAGTTAAAAATTCGTGATTCAAAATTAATTCAGATATAATTCAGAAATGATTCATGACTTAAACAAGAGGTGTTACGAGTTTAAAAAGAGAATTTTTTAATTGCTTAATTCTATTTAACAAACTAACAACAAATTATTAATTGTTAGATTGTTTCAATACAAAAGATACATGTCCACACCGAGTTTAAAAAGAGAATATTTTGCGAATTGAATGTTTAATTAGCGAATTATCGTATTGTTCGTGGATTGATATACGTTGGTGGCTCAAAAAATGTTTACTTCGCGAGTAAACACAAACTTTGTTACTATGCTCTGTTATATATTTTTGAGTAAGTTGGAGGTCAAGAAACTCAACTATCTTGATATATAAAAAAGATTTTCATCTGAGTTTTGAACCTGCGAACTCCCACACAGAGAACATTATCTTTACCACATATGTTATTACAAGAATGAGACAGTATTCCCGAGAGTAAAAAGTGACTATTTGTGAAGGTATACCGACAAAAAGGTGCATTTCTATTAGCGACGAGAGTATCCGCGACTGTTCCATTCTTGCAGTTGCATGTACTTCATACACATTAATATTTTTATAAAAAATATTTACACTCGATGATAAAAATATTTATACATTATGCTACTAGAAATGAAATCTTTTAAAATAAATTTATACTCATATTTAACTTTCAGCTCAATTATCAAGTAATTAATATCATTATTGGATAACCACAATAATTAATAATCAGATTCTAGATTGGATGTTAGTTCACTTGCCCTTGAAAAAGACATACTTTCTAGATACAATTACAAATGGTTTCCTCGTGGCGGGTGCTCCAAATAATTGTCAAGCTGGTCCAAATACATGAACCATAATTAAATCTCTTGTGTTTGCATCATGACTTCTAGACTCCTGCATGGGAGTCCGCATCCTCTGTATTAATTCAAAAGAGCATTTTTTTTAGTTAATACATTTTGACCGTCTGATTTTAAACTGAGCAAATTCAAAATTGGCCTATAAAGCATAAAGTCCTTTAATATTAGTACAATTTTGATCGGCACAGATCATAAAACTGATCGGATGGTAAAGATGCATTAACTCAAAAGATTTTTTTGTAGTTAATGCAGAGGATACGAATTCCCTGCATGGTGCATCGCCTTCGCCTTGACCTATAATTTGCAGAATAAATAAGGACAGCCGAGATAGGGTTACGTGGCGACACCGCGACAGGCTGAAGCTACCAGCAGCCAACACGTGTCCAGCACCGATTTCGAATTGCGATCCGTCTCAGCCTGATTTGCGGATCCAGTCTCCTCCCCCACAGCCCATTCCAATCCTCGTGCATACCCATCATTTCCCGCGCCAACATTTTTTAATTAAATTATTAAACTCCTACAGCCTATTTAAACCCCTCCTATCTCTCCCCTCCTCTTCCCAACTCAGATCTCAACTTCCCACATTGACAAATCAAAACAAAAGGGAAAAAAAAATACCCAAAAGCAAAACAGAGAGCTAGAGAAGATGATACCAGGATTCAACCGTTCCATCTCTCTTCCCATGAACACAAGGTCCAAGGCACGGGTTGCGTACCATGTGCGGTCAGTGAGCCTGCCGTGCCGATCACATCCTCTGATCTCCAATCTCGAGGAACAGATCCGGGCCGTCCGATCATTGGCTACCAGCTCAGACAGCTCCCTTGCCTGGATCGATGCCGGTCTCTCACAGATCGAACTCCTTCACTCAGCACTCAATGATTTCCTCAGCTTAACAGAGACGAAACATGTGCTGCAACAAGGAACTGCCTCGACTGAGCGTCTCCTCGACAATTTATTGTACCTAGTCGATTCATACGGGTCATTGCTATCTAACTTAGTGACGCTAAAGCAACAACTGTTTGAGGTCCAATCAGCATTTAGGCGGTGTGACTCCAATTTGCTCGCATCTTCTCTAAAATCACAGAGGAAAACAGAGAAGGAGCTGAGCCGAATTGCATCTTCCTTGCGCGTCTCAAATAAACATTCACCTCTGGAGCCTGCATCTGATGCTACAGAGGTGGAGATCTTTGGCCTCTTGAAAGAGGCAATCATTGCCACGTCAGCAGCTTCTGTGGTCCTCTTTAACAGAGTGGTTGCTGTGTCGACAATTGCTTCCACTGCCGCCATTTCATCGGCATCAAGCAGAATCGGGCCATTTGCAAAGAAGGTTTCGAAAGAGGAAAGGGAGATGGTGGCTTTTAAGAAATTGGAGGAATTAGAGGAATGTGTAAAGATTTTTGAGAGCGGGAGTGAGAAAGTGTTTAGGAGTCTGGTCAATTTTAGAGTTTCACTATTGAATATTCAAAGTGATTCGTTTTAGGCAAAAATGTTAAAATTAATTAAGATTTAGTAGTGAATCAATGTAGATTGTAGATTTATAAATATACAGTTGTTGATAGAATACAGAATTTGGTTCATATTGTTTGCATATACTCTTATTTACTGTTTTTTTTTTTTGAAACAAAGGCATAATGCCAATTTCATTCCTAAAATGGTAAATACAATACTGAAAAAAAGAAGAAGAAAAATACTAATGGAAGGAGAAACTATCGTATCCCCCTGCAATATTGTTGTCTTAATTAGCGACACACATATACTGCATTCCTAACTAGTTACTAAACATTTCAAATGCAATAAAGAAGTTTCAAGCTTTCAATTTTACATCAATGACAGTCACATTTATCTGTTATATAATCAAATTTCAATAATAAAATGTATAACAGCCAATGCATTAATAGCTCAACTGGTAGATTGGTAGAATGACTTCAAATAAGTCTCAATATACACATGTAACCGAATGAAACTTTCTCACCACTTTTAAAAAAAAAAGGAATAAAATGTATAATACAGAGTACAGACCTATAAATCTATAATCAGCAATTAATGGTAATCTTGGCCTTAAGTTTCACCAAAATTTTACTGATATTTATTGTTGATTACCTCATTGGGTGTCCTTTTTGTACACATACAAAATGAAGCAATATAATGCATCACTTATGGGCTTAGATATTTGCATCCATGTTGCCTCTGAGGCTCTGATCACCAGAAACAATATTTTTTCTTCCGCCTAACTTTGCACTTACAAAACATGTGTTTTTTTTCTTTTTTCCTTTTTTCTTTTTTCTCTTTTGGAATATTATAATTTATAAACAGTCTGTTAATATTGTTTATCTGTCATGAGTTGTCTTACCGGCCTCCATCCAAACTGATAAAACGCTCAACTAAATTCATTATTGGATGCACTCCCTAACTAATTAATCATATATAATCATCATTATTCATCTAATACATTCTTACAGCTTGTCTAAACCAAAAGCCTCACATGGCCAGTTGCTCTTTCTTAATAACGTTAATGTACATTTGATACATTTGAATAAAAGTTTAGGTGCTCAGCTGATCTGGATACGACCAATATCTGTTGCTCATGACAGTTAAAAGGACATGATTATCACATATCCATATACCTTTAATAGCAACAACATTGCATTATATGGTCGCTGTGCGGACCGGTGATCACTTTAATATAGCCTCACAACTACTATCGATATACCTTTATCTGTAGATTATTTTCAAAGTAGGGGTGTCAATGGCAACCTTTTAATCGTTTAATTCTACCGCCTCATATTTGATAAGGTGAGTATGGATAAGATTTTTTTTCCGTTAGCTTATTGGGTATGGGTAAGAGTAAGAATTTTTTTTTGTTAGCTAAACAGGTATGAGTACAGATAAAGGCTATTTCGTACCCGTTGGTTGATGGGTAATTATGTAAAATAAAATTATATATAGATATATAAATATATAAATATATATTCAATTATTTCTTTTTCCATTGCTGTATCCATGCTGAACCTGATAATAATTTTTTTTCCTTCTTCGTCGTTGTTGTCTTGTTTCTCAATTGTGAAAATAAAAATAATCTACGGTACAATCTGGCTCTCATTTCCTCTTCAATTTTCTCTTTGTTGTCAACCTGACTTTTTAATTCAATTCCTCTTCCTCTTGAACCAATCTTGAGTACTGCGTGAATGTAGGCATGTAGTTTCCTCCTTCAAGCCTCTTCAAAATTTGACTTCCTCCTTCGAATATCGTAAGTAATCTTTGTATTTAGTAAAATAGAATTTGTAAAACACTTGAGATTGAGATTTTTGAGTTTATTTGATAGAATAGATTATTAGTATTATTCGTTATTGACCCGCTACTATTTCGTTACCCGCTAATCTTAAAAGGTATGGGTAGAGTAGAGTAAAACTAATTCTTAATAGATACAGATAGAATATGAATAAGATCAATTCTTAACGGATATGAATATGAAAATGCTTCTACCCTAGCCGTATCGTACCCATTGACACCCTATTTGAAAGTTTTCCAATAACATCATAATGGTAGGGAAACTAAAATTGCGCCGCGCCGCAGGAAGTAACAGACCGCCGCACTAAATGTCAAATTCTAAAGGTTGGTCCAAAATAGCCAGGCCCATAATCGCTCCAATTTCATTTAATTGTAGGCTTTTTTGGCAAACCAGGCCAGGAGCCCAACCTTCTTTTAAAGTCGAAACCAATACAAAACCATTAGTGGAATATTGAAAAGAGAAAAATAAGGAGATAAATGAAAACAACATTTAATGGGGCCTAAGGCTGGGAGATTCAATGCAGATTTAGCTTACAGGCCCAAAGTCATGCATTGATGCTTGGATCCAATCTGAACTTGATCCGTGCATTAATTTCATCCTATGGTGATTTTGTAATATTGATTCCAGGTAACTAGGTAAGACTCCACTTCAGCCAGTCATACATATGTGCTGTCCCGCTAAAATAAATAATTTTCAATTTTCAGAAAAAACACTAAATGGTACTGAGTACCGTACGGACACATCGCATTCAACTTAAAAAACTATATATTGGCAGGGTGCAGGTTACTCAGACGGACGACCCGAAAGACTTGGAATAAAAATGAAATACAAATTTTAAATGCAATGTCAACCGGATCCGGATCCCCTCATCAACCTGAGAGTAAAAAACAATATAGATATATATAGTTTTAATCGGATTAAAATAAATTTAGTATGTATTGTAAACATAGAGGATCCATATTCCATAATATAAATATAGTTTTAACTAGCTCTGTTGCGTCATGTCACCAGTCACCAGTACAGTACGAGATGTCATGAATCATGATTAGATGCATGATAATGATATGATTTACAAATAGCGTGATGTGCCTTCTCTTCGTAAAAAATGACTAGACGTACGTCATATTAATTACACGAACCGATCTTGACATATCTGATAATCACATAATAAAGAGATTCACACACCACAAGATGCATATCAAATACGTTATCTGATATCCTAATTAACATTTGCATATAAATTAAACACCTCTAAGATATAACCACGGATACGCAAAAACTTTTTATATAGAAACTTTCTAATATTCAATTACGACCCACAAATACGCCAAAACAAACTTCAAAGATGTTTCTTTATTTTAAATTTTGTTGTAATTTTTCCACATTTTATGACATTTTTTCTATTTATTCAATAAACAAACTTACAATTTGGGAAAAAAAAATGCCCCATGTATGCATAACGTGTAATCATCTCGTAATCAGACTTGAAGTGATCATTTGCGCATGAAGTAACTGTTATTTTTTTATTTTAATCACATCCTGTTACATCAATTAAAAAAATCATAGTCACGTTACGCTAATTATTTTTCACAAATTATATTAAATTAAAGTGACTTGTACCCGAATAATGTTCAAATTCGGATGCCCTAAAGTAACTAATTTTTTTGAGTTCATATCCAGATTGTTCAATTTGATTTGGCACGAATAATTAAATGACCCCATAGTAAAAAAGCTAGTGACTCGCAGCTAACTCGCTCGCTCGTTACCTAGCTCACTCGCCACTAACTCGCTCGCTCGTTACCTAGCTCACTCGCCACTAACTCGGTTCAGAATTAACAAGTTCAAGCTGGAGCCTAGCTCGCTCGCCAGTTCGCGAGCTAGCTCGGCTAGACATTAATTTGTGAATTTGTATGAATTTGTGTGCATTTTATACTGTATATTGAAAAAATTCTTTTTAAAACTTATTTGTAAAATTTGTAAATTTTGTAAAACAAACTCGGTCGACCTCGGTCTAAAAAGTTTGTAAAATTTGTTTTCTTTTTAAAGCAAGATTCAGTCAAACCCAGCTCGCCAGCTAGCTCGGTCCAGCTCGTGATGATTTCAAGCTTTGCTTTCAGCTTGGACTCCTAAAGTCAACTTGCTCGTCTCAGACGAGCCAGCTTGTGACGAGTTCAAGCTGGACCAACTCGTTGCCACCCCTAGACCCCATGCATTTCACCTCGACTGTATTGACTCAAAATTTGATCAAACGGTCCAGATCGAAACTCAAATTTTGAGTTACTTTATTTAGGATATCCAGACCAATTATGTCCTAGAGGATCCCGAGATTTTTATAAATACCCTAAAAAAAAATATATTAAAAATGCCCTCAGTTTGAATTTTTTTTCAAAAATGCCCTAACCACCCGTTCACTGGGCGGTTCACCCTACCCACCCAACCGCCCCTTCACTGGGCGGTTCACTTGCTCTACCCAACCGCCCAGTGGTTGGGCGGTCCGCACGAAAACTTTTTTTTTTTAAAGCCGCTGGTTCCCCTTCTCCCCCCTCTAACCCTACCCGCCCCCCCTTATCTCCTCCTACCCGACCCGAGCAGCCCCCCAGCGCCCCCCCGACCACCCCCGCCCACCCCCGCCCACCCCCGGCCTCCCCTCTACCCGGCCACCCTATCCCCGGCCTCCCCTTCCCCCCCTCTACCCGTTCTCTCCTCCTCTCTACCCGGCCGCCCCTCCCCTCCCCCACCCCGCCACCACCCCCTCCACCACCCCCTACCCGAACCAGCCCCCCCACCGGCCACCCTCTCTCCCTCTCTCGGCTACCCTCTCTTCCTCTCTCGGCCACCCCCTCTCTCTCTCGGCCAACTTTCTCTCGATCGGATTTTTTCTAGTACGTTTACGTAAATTATTAATTTATTTTTTGTAGAATTAAGAGGATTTAGTTTGGAAATTGAATTGCCGTGTGCGGGTTGTTGATTTTCCCGACGCGATTAAGTTGATAAAAATTAGAGTTTAGGGTTCAGTTTGGAAATTGAATTGCCGTGTGCGGGTTGTTGATTTTCCTGACGCGATTAAGTTGATAAAAATTAGAGTTTAGGGTTCAGTTTGGAAATTGAATTGCCGTGTATGGGTTGTTGATTTTCCCAACGCGAGTAAGTTGATAAAAATTAGAGTTTAGGGTTCAGTTTAGAAATTGAATTGCCGTGTGCGGGTTGTTGATTTTCCCGACGCGAGTAAGTTGATAAAAATTAGGGTTTAGGGTTTAATTTAGAAATAAAATTATTTAATTGCGGCCTAATTTAGAGGGTCTAGTTTATAAATTAAAATACGGTTTTATTTAGGGTTTAATTTTTGAAATTTAAGTTAGTTGAAAATTGTGCACTTCAGATACTATGGAGAGGGGCGGTAGTTCGTCCAGCATAGAGGCTCCCAGTGCATCCGGTGTAGAGGCTCTCGGTGTAGACCACGCTACACATGCAGCTGATACATTCAGCCCTCTTCTGTGGATTCCACACGTTCAGCACAGGGTCGCGCTCGCATCTATTGAGGTACGTTGGTTTTTAAGCAATTTAATTCAAATTACAGATTTTTAATATGACATATAGTAAGTCGCTTAGACTGAAATCATTGTTAAATACAGGACGAGACGATGTTGACCGTGAGACATCGCACCTTCGGGATACCGTACGTCGGTCATCCTCTGATGGAGTAGTGCATTATGCATCTCGGATTGTATCAGCTCGCTACCATGCCTCAGGGTCAGATCGACCAGGCTCTGATGAGCGGGCTCGCGGAGAGATGGCGACCGGAGACTCATTCGTTCCACCTACCCTTTGGGGAGATGACCGTGACCCTAGCAGATGTGAGCGCTCTATGGGGTCTACGGATCGACGGGGAGCCTATCAGCGGTGTCTCCGACAGTCCACTTCACGTGGGGATGATACGGCAGCTTCTGGGGATAGAGGATCCAAAGACGCTGCAAAAGAAGAAGAAGAGGAAGGATGACGAGGAGTTCCGGTATTCGGGGTACTGCATTAGCCTAGCGTCGCTCCGTGATCACTTTTTTCTGCATCGGATCACAGCCGAGACCACTGATCTGGAGGCCGTCAGGAGGTAATAATTGAGAATCTTGAAATTAAAATATGTTACGAACTCAACAGTGAAAATAATTAAATTTATCTTTACTATTTTATATTTTTAGGTATGTGAGGGCCTTTGTGCTAGATCTCTGTGGCAGCGTCATGTTCGTGGACTCCAGCGGTGACGCGGTTCTGATTATGTTCCTCTCTCTGCTGACAGAAATTGAGAAGCCACCGAACTGGAACTTGGGCGGAGCTGTGATCGCCCACTTATACCGGAGCCTGTGCCATGCTTGCTTGGTAAGTTTTCACAAATATTTTAGAATTTAAATTAAAATAATTAGAGTTCAATAATCACCAACATATTCACCTCATGTCCAAAATATAGGTGAAGAACAAGCAGATCCACGGACCGCTTCTTCTACTCCAGCAATGGTCGTGGTCTCATTTGCCGGTATGTCGGCCAGTTCGTCCGTCTCTTGTCTCATACTTGAGGAGACAGGATGCCGAGAGGTGTCCCGCGTACGGTGCCATATAGGGCGATCGCCACACGTACGAGAACACGGGCAGGGGAGAACTGTGGGGATTTCATATGTCCGGAGTCAGCTCCAGATGCTTCACGAGAGTATGGTCGACTGGTTCCCCTACCGGGAGTTCTACGAAAGGAACGCATTTTGTCGACTGACATTGGAGCAGAGGCATCTCTGGTTTTATCGAGGGCCGTGTGTATGTTACTGGATTGTTGAGTACACGTGGCCAGATCGCGTGACCCGACAGTTTGGTCTGGACGCATTTGTCCCGCAGTTCCCAGACATTGGAGAGGCTGAGACCACCCAGTTGCACAAGTAAGTTAAAATTACTTAATTGCTATCTTACCGTTACTTGTTCAGTTCTGCACGTGATTAACATTCTTTTTTAATTTAAATGTACTGCAGGACTAAACACAATAAGCCCACCGTCGACTGGAGAGTACGCCACGCAGATCATTACCTCCGAGCACAGTCTCCACATTTTCACTTGTGGCAGCCTCCCACGGCTGATGATGTCACACTAGGCGCAGGGCCTGGGGGATTGAGGTACTTAGTCTGGTACCAGAAGTGGGGCATGCCCTTGGTATACCTCACGGGGCACTGGGGTGAGACCCTTCGACGGAGGCTTTCTCGTGCAGGGTCGAGAGATTTTGTGTCTTTCGGACCGATCCAGGCTCGCCAGGTAATTACTTACGAAACTGACATATTTAAAACATTAAATGTTTATTTATTTTTTCATAAAATAGTTAAAAAAACACTTTGTGCAGATTCTTACCGGTATCAGAGGAGTGGCACACAGCTTGGTGTGCATGGCAAAGGAAGGTTGGCGAGCTGTGGGATGTACAATGCTCCAGCACAGTGCTCCTATGGTGGAGGACTCCGGCTTTGACGGCCGCCTCATTGGCATGTTGCATGACAGTGGAGAGAACATAAATTGGCGCGAGATAGCGCCCACACCATTAGATCTAGATCAGCCCAGAGTCGCTATCTACGCTAATGAGATGCCGCCACCTCCTCCAAGTAATTTGATTTTGTTGTACACAGTCATTTCTCGTTAAAAAAACTATTCTCATTAATTTGTCTTCAATTATGCAGTGGATGAATCAGGTTGGGGCTTCCACGAATGGGTGTTGAATAATAATGCGTGGAGCGCTTACTACAATGAATATGGAGTTCCGGTGCAGGTTGGACAGGTAGCAAAAATTTATTATTTATTCAACTTACTACTTATTTGTATGTAGCAAAACTAACATTGTTTTCATTAAGGGTGGAGCTCCCCCACGACATTCCACTCCGGAGTTCACTATGCCTGACCTTACCGGAAATTATGCCGGGGATGAGAGACGGAGCCTCCACATACCACGATATCCGGAGGCCAGACAGTACGATGACGAGACCAGTGGGAGTGGAGCACAGCATGCAGATGCCTATGCATCTGCTATATTTTAAATTTTAAATTCCGCAGCAGTAGTACGCCTAACAGGCTAACAGGAATATCAATAGACCAAGCGATGTGCACCCATAGAAGCTAGAATACGTACATCTATCCAATCTGTCATGTCCCTTGACAACCTAAACAGATCTCTCCTAATTAAGCATCCAATCCTAAAAAGTCACGTCTAATCCAAATAATAATTTTCAATTAGAAAACATGGGGTTACGTGGTGGCGTCTGAGAGGTGACAGCGATGCTCTGTTTTCATGTCTCTCTCGTACCAGAAATCAGAAATGAGCATCCTACAAACCGGGTCTTCTATGGTTTTCTTTCGCTGCCAAGTGCTGCCAACTATCCGGTGTTGCTGTTCCCCAAGTCAAACGCCATTACTAAATTGCGCAGATTCCCTCATGCACTCTATTTAATTGCTAATACCCGAATACGACACAAGTAGAGCAGAGCATTACAGCTCAGGTAACATAAATTAAAACAAGTGCACTAAGCAACGGCGCTTCCCCAGGAAATTAAAAAGAAGTTTCCATATACGCGTAAGATCGTACGGTGAAAGTACAAGAGACTTTGAGCAAAAGATGACAGTAACAAGTGCTTCATCACCTTTACTTCAGATATATTGATGGATGTCAAATTTGGGACACTTAATCATGATCTCTATTTATCTTTTTGGGGAAACTTTATGTATACTCTTCGAAAACTTCAAAATTATGCATTCCTTCTTTAATATTATATTTATTCTTCTAAATTTCAAAAACTCACAAATTCACCCGTTTTATTATCTTTTCTATTAAAATTCATTTTAAATTTATATAATACCTATTTTACCCTTTTTTTTAAAAAGAAAAAGAAAAAATGCGTAGCATGTTTCGAAAAAATGTCAATCTTCTAATTGGTCGATATTCGAGAGCAAATGAGTAATTTCTATACTTTTGACGCTTACATGTTTGTGTAAGCGTCATAAGTAGAGAAATTACACATTTGCCCTCAAAATCCGATCAACTAGATGACTGACATTTTTCTGAAACATACTTGCATTTTTAATATAGGATAAAATGAATATTTTATGAATTTGTAACTTTTTCACTTAAAAGGGTAAATATAATATTATGAACTTTAGAGGGGAAATACGTCATTTTAGAGTTTTTGAGCAATGAAATTCCCCTTCTTCTTTTTTAAGTAGATGAAATAAAGCCAAGCAATTATTTATGTAATTTTATTTAGTGGGGAAAAACAATTAACAAAGAACAAAAGAAAAAATTATGCTCCCAAGTCTGAAGTGATAACTTGTTACTTCGTAGTGATGCTTCCAATTGTATGTGGAGAAGTAATTATTTGAACTCAAACAAAAAATAAAATAACATAAAAAAAGGAAAACCGGAAGAAGCTCAGTATTGAGCAGCTTTATTCGCGGATCACAGTTTTGTTTCACCCACTCGTGCGCCTCTGATTCCCACAACTCAGATACCAAGGCGCAACCACCTCACTGTCCTTCCCTTTATATCCTACCCAGCCGCAATTCACCTTCTTCTTATCTCTCTCCTACAAACTGGATTACAAAACAAGACCTAATTAATAAAACCCTACAAGTGATACACAAGGAAAAATGGTGCCTGGATTAAGCCGCTCGCACTCCCGCACTTCCAGCCTCCCTTGCTCTACCCACCCGCTCATCTCACATCTCGAAGTGGAGATCCATGACGCGCGCTCCTGGCTCGCTCACTCCCATAGAGATCCTGCTCCGGCCACTGGGCTTCGGCACATAGACGCTCTGATCTCCACCATCGAACAAGTTCTCAATGTCACCGAATCAAGAGAATCTTTCTATTATGCCGAATGCACCGATCGGCTCCTTGACGACCTTCTCTGCCTTGCGGATGTTTATGGCTCTGTTAGATCCGTTGCCATCATGCTAAAACAAAACCATGCGGAGTTGCACTCTGCATTGAGACGGCACGACGCAACATGGCTTGCCTTCTCTGTGAAAACTCAACGGCACATAGAGAAGGAGATTTCTCAGCTAGCTGTCGCTGTACGCCATGTCACAAGCAGCGGTGCTACCTCTGATATAGAGATAGGTACTGTTGTAAGAGAGGCAGTAACTGTGGCTGCATTGGCATCAGTGGAGGTGTTGTCCAAAGTCGTTTTGACATCTTCTGCCGCCGCTGCTTCTAGCGCCATAGTGGCGATGGGATCAAGTAGAGTTTCATTGATGGAGGGGTTGTTTAAGAAGAGGTGCTCAGAAAAGGAGAAGGAAGCAGCGGCCATTGATAAATTGGAGGCATTGAAAGAATGTGTCATGGATTTGGAGAGCGGCGGTGAGAGGGTGTTTCGGAGTTTGGTTAAAGCTCGTGTTTCACTGTTAAATGTTGTTACTCTGTCCTTCTAACATTAGCACAGTTGTTAATTTGATTAGATATTTTCTTGGAGGGAGAGGGAATTCTATGTTCTTGTAGTTTTTGTAGCAATTATTTAGTACAATTTTAAAAGGCAACTTGTCTGCAAAACCTCAGGAAGCACTTGTGTTATTTTAGTTCCCTTTTTTTTCTTCTTACTTCTCCACCAATCAGGCATTTTCTTGGACCTTTTGTTTAATAAATATAATTTGAACTTGTAGGACTTCAAATTTTACAACGATCAAGTTAAGTATGAATAAGATATATTATATACAGCAGTTCGATTCTAATTTACAGTGAAAATGTCAAGCATATATTTATTATCATAAAAATGATGGCACAAATATATCATTATTCTTATGGACCTGAGTACAATCAAGCACCTTATATATATTTAACTTAATTTATATTCGATCTAGAGATTTCTCTTATCTTTTGATTCCAAGGAATTGTTTGGTACCTTAAAGTTCCCTACAGTGAAAATTTTCGATTCAGTAATTAACGAGTGTCACAGGGTATATAAGTGTCCGGTTTTATATTTTTATCAGAATGTCAGATTTTATTTTTTTCCTTCTCCTCTAAATACTAATTTTCTTTTCGTAAAAATAAATAGATGATGGTGGTGATGATGATGGTTTTAATGGAGAAAACTTAATGTAGGATTTGCTGGATGAATATTTCTTTTTATTTGCCTACTCTAGAAAATTTTCACAAAGACCGTTGGCTCATCTTAAAAGGGGCATGTTGAAATGTAGAATACAGAAATTGGGCCTAACCCATCATAAATTATGATAGTAATAGTGCTCTTGTTTGAATTACGGCCCTTTTCCAATCCATGAAGGCCCATTCAAACGAGGCTGCAATGTGCGTTAAATCAGATCAGTTGCTTTGTGGCCCAGACAAGTAAAATACTGTGACAGCGTATTTCTGGTGCTCTAGCTAGCTTCTCTAATAATCTTTACTGACAGCGACTGGGTCCCTTGTTTATTCATTAATGAATGAAAATCTGCATATTTGCTTATAGAAAAAACAATTATATCAAAATGCAGCAATGCTCTAGAAAAAACAATTATATCCTCTTTTCTAAAATAATGCATATGTAGCTATATCAGAAAGATGAGCTCAGCTCACCCATTTCCTCTTAATTTCTTGATGTGAATTTTGCTTCCAAAACAGAGATACATGAATTCATGGGAAGAACCTTCTCCTGTTGCTAAAGAAATTCCATAATGGTGACATTTTATAAATTTAACAATTTAGGTTGGACAGGTAAGAATCATAGTCATTTTTGCTTAATATCTATAATGACTAATGGAGCAATCTTCATTCATACAACTTGAGAATAAAATTATATATAAAACCAAAATAACAACATCAAAGACGTGTGATGAACAAGTCGAATCATGTCTCGTCGAAGATTTTTCTTCATTTGCCGTACGGATTTTGCTACAATCGACGTATGTGCAGCTTTCTGCTCAATTACTCCAAATAATTGATAACCAAAATAGCTTGGATAAATATCTGCTCATGCCATGAATAATTTTTTTAATTTTTTTTTAAGAACAACATCAATTCATTTGTTTGATGTATAATCAGAATTCATCTTATGCAGTGATATAAAATGCCAAAATGGTTTAACAAATTGCGAGATACCACCAACTGAATTTGTATATGGTGGAACTAGCATAGATAATAATTAATAATTGATGGTGCCAAATTTGAAATTACAAAAGCTTACAGCCACACTTGATCTTAATTATTTCATCTCTAACCCAGACAAACAACCTCAATCACAATCAATGACAGGATCTCTTCCAACTTGTTCTCCTATTAAAAAGCCCCAGAAAACAAGTCCATTCTTCTGTCTCATACCCTTGTTTTTTTTTTCTCTTCTTCCATTTTGTTTTCATATCCTCTACATAAGCTAATTAAAACTAAAAGAAACCTAGCCTTTTTGTACCAAACATATAGCAATAATTAATGTCTACTCTCCATTCCCACCATTCTCTACTCCTCTCTACTCTCACCAGAAAACAAAGTTAAACAATTTACCAAGATTCCACCTTCCTGCTTCCCCTTTTCTCTTTATAGTAAACGATTCTCTTTCATCTTCCTCCTGGTCCATTTTCTTTTATCATAACCTTCCGCAAGATGGGCTGCCCAGTATCAAAACCAGAACACGAAACCACAGTAGAACACTGCCGAGCCCGGTGCCGCCTCATCTCTAAAGCAATTGAACACCGATACTCTATGGCAGATGCTCATGCGGCATATGTGTTATCACTTCGTTCCCTTGCCTCCTCCTTGCATGCCTTTCTCGTCCCTTCACAATCCCATGTTCGCTCCAGTGGTATCCAAGAGAGACATGCCATCTGGCCGGTCTCATATTCAGTTCGACTCGGCCAGGACGTCAGAGTCGAGTCATGTCAGGCATTCTGATGTCGTTATCAACCACTCAAAACACCATCCCCAGCCACCATCGATTTCCATCGAGCAGCGTCCAAAAAGCCCGGACCCGCCGCCGCCCCCAGTGCAAAATTACAATTTTTCCCCTTACATGGATCCTCACTCTGCAGCACAAAATCCCAATTTTTCCCCTTACGTGGATCCTCACTCTGCAGCACAAAATCCCAATTTTTCCCCTTATCCTTATCCACCTATGAACTATGGGATGCCGCCGATGAGTAGTTTCTTTCCTTTCTCTATGCCTTCTACTGGTAGCAACAGAATGTCTGGCCCAAGTGGTGCACAGACCAAAGAGCCAATCATGCCACCAGCCATGGACCCACCTTCGCCAGATCACGGGTCAGGCTGGGATTTTCTCAATCCATTTGGGAGCTATGATAGGTACTACGAGAATTACATGCCAAACTCAAGCTTTAGAAAGGTAAGAGAAGAGGAAGGAATTCCTGAATTGGAGGAGGTGAGAGATGAAAGCGATCATGTCATGTCAGCACAGGCAAGTAAAATAATAGAAAAAGGGAAAGAAGTGGAAGATGTCGATCACAAGTTAAAATCAGTTAGTGCAAGAGGTAGTAGTGTCGGAGAAAAAAGTGTTAGAATTAGCTTTGATAGAGCAGCAGTTCATCAAAAAGAGATGGAGAGAGAAGTACAAGAAGAGTCAGTCGCTCCGCATAGGGTTTTCCATAATGATTTGGAGGTTGTTTCAGAGATTAAAATGCAGTTCGAGAGAGCGGCTGATGTGGTTGAGGCCATGGCAGCTGTGCTTGAGATGGGGAAGAGACATTATGACTTCAAGGACTCCATTAGAAAAGGTTAATAATACTATATTTTTGTAGTTATGCTATATTTAATGATAACAGTATATATTGCAACAAATGAGAATCAGTTTTTACTCTAGTGCTAAGATAATATCGTCCGTGTCTGATAAATAATCCCTTGTGGTTATTCAAAATTGCTGAGAAATGACCTCCATTTTATCTCAAGAAACAATATAGCAACATGTAGTAGCAATTTTGCTATGGGACATATAATCTTTCTCTAATCCTATTTGCTACATAAAAATATACAAAAGTTCACTGTCAATTTTGTAAAAGTTGAAACGCCTGGTTAGTTTCTGCAAATTTACTGAATTCATATATCCATTTTTTTTTCTGATTTTATTTGAATAACTAAATGAAACAGTGGCTGGAAGGTTGTGTTGTGGGTTACCTTCCATCCCCAATTCAATTGATGATGAATCGAATTATGAGGCATTCAATGCTACGGGAAACAATAGTTCTCTATCTATCACTTTGCAAAAGTTGTATATGTGGGAAACAAAGCTCCTCGAGGAGGTTCAGGTACGCTATATGCTTTTCCCATCTGATTTCCTCATTTTTTTTTTTTTTTTTTTTTTTGAATGATATCTGATTTCCTCATTGGAAATACAAAGAAAAAGAAAGGAAAAAAAAAGATTTCCTCATTGGATATGGATCCAAATTTTTAAGAGAAATAATGGCAAAGCCTTTCACATAAAGATACAGTCTTTTTATAAAGTAGGATGTCACCACATGCTGACTTTATGTGCAACAAAGTAGTGCTCGTTTAAAAGGGCTAAATTTGAAATTGAGCAAGCTGAGTGGTGAATATAATTAGGTGAATTGTAATGATTGTTACTTTATTATCACTAAAAGTATTAGTGCATGGTTGGATCTTTTGTTAAGAAAAAAGTAAAAAAAAAAAAACAACCCATTGAGCATGAAATACAAGGGTGGATTCATGAAATTTTGATATCCCTTTGGTAATTATTATTTATTTATTCCAGAAACTTATTCTGCATTCATCATTTATTTATCCCTTTCTCAACTCCATCTGAAGCTACATATACTAAATTCCCGCCCATGGTTGTCTACGAGGGCTGTCAATTTTAATATTAATTTTAAACACAGGAAAAGAGATTTATATTGAAGCATGTACATGTCATTTTAGTAAGAGCAAAATATGTGTCCGGTACTACGGAAGTGTTGTTTAAATTTTTACAAAATGCATTGTTGAGAGTCTATTCTTGTGCTATTATTTTTTATGACCCATTGTTTACTAATTAATTGAAGTTTTCTAATTATGTCAGAACGAGGAAACTCTAAGAGCAAAATATCAAACAAAATGCAATGAATTGTACCGCTCGGAGACGAGAGGATCTGATCCAGATAAAATCAACGAAATTGAAAGCTCAATTAGTAAATTATCCACAAGAATGAGGATTACTCTCCAGGTTCTTCGTAGCATCTCTAACAAGATAAGTGAGATCAGGGATGAAGAATTGTGGCCACGGATCTGTGAGCTTGTGCAAGAGTAAGATTTTCCTTTTTTATTTTTTCATTTTGTATTATTTAAAAGAACAGTACATTTAGTGATTATTAACAGTTACACTAATAAGAGTTTTACACATGTTAAGCAACTACTGTGTTTAAGTACCCATAAAAGTTGTGTTGAGAAGAATAATTTTTAAATTAGTGGGGTCTACTATTTTGGTAGTTGGTCTCTTATCTTATTGACGACTGTTTCAATGCCATATTATTTTTCTTAAGTTTTTTTTTATTTTTTATTTATCCTGTCAACTTCCGCCTTATTTTATTCAAGGACTTAATTGTTTTCTTGTGGAGATGCAAGAAAATTGTCATCTTTCTTTTAAAAGTAGGTTATTAGTCACTATATACCACAGGAAAAAAATGATGGATGTTTATTTTTTATCATTAGGTTGTCTGTTGACTGTTGGAAGTGTAGTCCAATAATTAAGTTTAAGCGTAATACCAACTACAGCTTCTCTTGCATATGTACATTTTTCTTTTGATAACATATAGAGATATTATTGATGATAAAAAAAACAACCTCACAGGTTAATGAAAATGTGGGAAATCATACTGGAATGTCATCAAGCTCAGTTGCACGCGATATCACAAGCAAAAGCATTAGACTCTGCATTCTTCTCTGGAGCACATCTTAGCTATTCACAAATGGAATCAACCAAACAGCTGCAAGTGGATTTACTGAGCTGGCTCACCAGTTTCTCAGCATGGATACATTTCCAAAGAAATTATGTTCAATCACTGAACAATTGGCTGATAATGGGTCTAAATCACGAACCTGAAATAACTGAAGATGGACCTGCACCGTTCTCACCGGGACGATTAGGGCTATCACCTGTTTTTATTATCTTGAACAACTGGTCAGAAATTATAGATAAAAAAATCTCAGAGGTTAATGCAGTTGAAGCGATGAAGTCCCTTTATAGGGGAATTCTTGAGTTACGAGAAAAGCAAAAACTTCAACAACACCAGATGCTAACAGCTAACAGGGACCAAAAAGCCATTCGCACAATGGAAAGAGAAGAGAGATTGTTGCTCAAAGAGCTGAAAGCAAAGAACAGAAAATTAAAATCAACATTGAGTCAGAATAATGTGTTCTTATTCAGAACAGGAATGGGCTCAGGATCATCTCCTGATACCCACAGCTTGAAAACAAATTTGATGCAAATATTTGAATCCATGGAGGGATTTGCATCTGATAATGCAAGAGCATATGAGGAACTCCATATGCATTCTGACGAAGAGAGTAGTTTTGTAAATTAGAAAAGTGTACAAGAAGTAGAATTCAGGACCAACATTTTGACAAGATTGTGTAAAGAGCCTTAATATGTATATTATCTTTTGTTGCTGTATACAAGTGTACTAGTTCAATCATAAGAATAATAAAAGGACAATTGATTGCTGCTACCATTGACATAACAGCAAAGCACTATGAATACCATTAACAGCCAGGAGAAGACAGATTGAATTACTTTCTAAACATGTAATCTATCAGTCAAAAGACCTCCTAAACAAAAATCAATTATACACAAAACCCCCTATTTAAACTTAAAACCCACATTCCTGTGTCTCTCTTTACACAAATTCAAGTACAACAAGAAGATACGCTAACCGAACTTGACTTGCCTCTTTAAGCAACAAAGAGCTCAGCCTTGCCATCAATGAACAAGCTCATGAACTCCTCACCATCAACCGTCTCCTTCTCAATCAGAAGCTGTGCAAGCTTGTGAAGGATGTCAACATGTGTGGTTATGATTTGCGTTGCGCGTGAGTAAGCTTTCTCAACAAGTTCCCTAACCTCAGCATCTACTATATCAGCTGTTGCCATTGAGTAATCCTTCTGGGTCGTCATCTGCACACCAAAATAGCCGACAAGTGTTAATCCCCAAGCACGTAATTTAAACATAGCATTACTGCCACCAGTGTATTGCAATACTTTGCCAAAAACACCCAGAAATTTATTCTACTGAAAATGATGAAAGTTTCTCTTGACTTTTCCATATTATTCTGTCAGAGTTTCTCCGACTAACTAACAGTTAAGCATAAAACATGTGCAGATATTAAACAAAAACAAGTGTACTACATGCAAATGTAATCACATAGTTGCACATTTAGCAAATTTTAAAAACAAGAAGAATACCTGCTGGCCCAAGAATGGGTTGCCACCGGCCCCACCAATCGCAATCTGGCCGATCTTTTTACTGAATCCAAACCTCTCAACCATTTGTCTGGCAACACGAGAGACTTGCATGAAATCATTGGATGCCCCTGTTGTCACATTATCCTGTCCGAAAATCACCTCCTCAGCCACTCTGCCACAAAGGTAAAGGATATTATTAGTACAAGTGCAGAAGGAAAAAGTAGAAAGATATTTTATGAGCTTTTTTTTTTTACCTTCCACCAAGGGCTACGGCCATTTGGTTCTCTAGGTAGTTCCGGCTGTAAAGACCCGACTCGAGCCTTTCTTCACTAGGGGCAAAGAAGGTGAGCCCACCAGCTTGGCCTCTAGGAATAATTGAAATTTTTGCAACTGGGTCATATTCAGGCATTAGCGCGCCTACCAAAGCATGGCCAGCCTCTGAAAAGGTCCAGAACTAAACATGTTAGGAAAAATGAAAGGTGAAATAAAGGTTTTTGCAGGTTACACTGGTATTTTTCAGCCAACCCAGGATTTCCCATGCTTGAAATGAACACCTCACAATTTTTTTGGCTATTTGCAACAGTCACCCAATCAATAAAACGAATATCAAATCATGCATAAAATGACTACATATCCCTTACAAGAAGAGGGAAAGCAACATATAACTGGTTTCTCAGAGTTAGAATTAGTAATAAGCTCTTCACTCTATTTTTGCTCAAATTGAACTTGCTACAACAGCTGGTGTTTTTGCAAAATAAACAGAAAAGAGCTGGTTGGGTGTTAAAAGAAAATGTGAGAAATCATATCACCACTATTTGGTAAAAAGTTGTACTTTGCATGAAACTCTACAAAAAGCAAACCATGGTAGGCAAGAATAATTTTACCATGATAGGCTACCAGCCTCTTCTTCTCTTCTGACACAACGGCATTCTTCTTCTCAGGCCCCGCAATTATTCTCTCCAAGGCATCAGATATCTCATCCTTGCTTATCTCCTTCAGATCACGCCTGGCGGCAAGAATGGCTGCCTCGTTCATCAGATTTTGGAGATCAGCACCAGTGAATCCAGGAGTGCGTCTGGCAACTTTATCAAAGTCAACATCCTTTGCTAGTGCCTTTCCTCTGGAGTGAACCTGATGCACATAAGATATTTTACAAAAATATTTCCATACATGACCAAAGCAACACGGTATGAGCAATATATCTGGAGTTCTCTATTTTGCTCTGTATTATGAAAGGGTGATTAACTTCAGCAAGTTATCACTTCTACTGGTTACAAGCAAACAGCTGTGCAACCACAACGAATATCATTTATTTTATTTTTTTTTAGTTTTTTTATTTTTGGTTACAGAACCCATGTCAAGATTAAGATGGAACTTCTCAAAATTGTTCTACCTAATATACTAGCTAATTTTAATAACATGACTCGAGATGTGCCTTCTTATCCAATAAATTTTGGCACACTTGTGGAAACTAGTCAAAACATCTAACATAAAATATGGTTACCAATTGTGGCGATTTAATTTCTGATTGAAAGCAAGCACCAACAATGCCATACCATGTCATATACTTAAAAAGTTAAAACCAACCATCACGGTATGCACAAAAGGGAACCAAAAATAATAATATAGTTCTCAACAAAAAGGGCACAAAAGACATACCTCCAAAATCCTGACTCTTCCAGCAACATCAGGCCGATCAACTGTGACCTGTCTATCAAACCGACCAGGCCTTAGCAGAGCAGAATCAAGTACATCAGGCCGGTTAGTCGCAGCCAAAACTATAACCCCACTATTCCCAGAGAAACCATCCATCTCAGTCAAGAGCTGATTAATCGTCTGCTCTCTCTCATCATTTCCACCCCCAAGCCCAGCCCCACGTTGCCGACCAACTGCATCAATCTCATCAATAAACACAATGCATGGCGCCTTGGTCTTGGCCTTCTCAAACAAATCCCTAACCCTAGATGCACCGACTCCCACAAAGAGCTCCACGAATTCTGATGCGGCACATGAGAAGAACGGCACGCCAGCCTCTCCTGCCACAGCACGTGCCAATAGGGTTTTGCCTGTGCCGGGTGGACCCACTAGTAGGCATCCCTTGGGTATCTTTGCCCCAAGTGCAGTGTACTTGTCAGGGTTCTTCAAGAAATCTACCACTTCTTGAAGTTCCAGCTTGGCCTGATCAGCACCCGCCACATCAGCAAAGGTAACCCCAGTCTCAGGCACCTCTTGGAATTTTGATTTTGATCGGCCAAAGTCCATGGGCCCACCAAGCCCCCCGGGGCCACCACCTGAGCCTCCCTGGGCCCGGCGAAAGAGTAAGAAGACACCAGCAAAGGCCAAAATTGGGAATAACAAGTTACCAAGGAAATTCAACAGCCCGTTGCCACCTTCCCCTTCTGAGACTGAGATATCCACACCGTTCATTGCCAAGATGTCGATCAAATCGGGATCATTCGGCACCACCACATTCGCACGGCGCCCATCGACAGCTGTCAGTTGCAAGACGCCACCATCTTTGGAAAATCTGACCCGTTCCACCTTCCCTTTCTTCACAGCGTTTAAGAATTCACTGTATCTCCACTGGGTTCCTTCAGGGAGGTCACTGGCTTGAGGACGTGGCGCAGTGACGAGGGATTGAGCAAATGGATTCGAAGGGGTGGAGGGTTTCGTGGCGGCTTCTAATTGGACGGAAGGGGCGGCGGGTGGGGCCTGTTGTGGGGCCAGATCCTCAGCAAAAGCGGGTTGGGTCATTGTGGAGATGAGAACTGTCGCCATGGCAGCGTTAGAGAGGGCATTAACGGGTTTGGGCATAGGTTTGGGAGAGAGGAGGCATACTGGGCTCCGATAGAACTTCCGAGAGGTCTTGGAGGTGTAAAGAGGAGAAGAGAGGAGGGGATGAGTGTAGCTGGTAGAAGCCATTTGATGAAATGCCGGAGAGAAGTGAGAAGCAGAGAGAGCGAAGAACGCTGCCCTGGTTATAAGAGAAGAGGAAGCGTTTTGGGATGGGATTCAATACGTGGAGATGGTTGTTGCCATCCAATTCATGTGATATTTTGTAGATTCTGAGGAAAAAGTAAAAGTACAAAAATGAAGAATGAAGATGATCCTCAAAAAATGGAAAAGAGTATTGTTTTTTTTTTTGAGGTAGGGAATGGGCCATGCAAGAGGCGAAAAACCTTGTCAAACAAGTTAAGAGCCCACATGATCGGCAGCATTCGTGTCAATTAAATTAGCCTCCCACTATATCTCTTGTAGGCCTTGGCCTTAAATTCTTTTGAGGGTCTTCTCTAGTTCAAATTTATTTTTGGTATAACTTGGGTTTTGTTTGGAAGAAGGCCTTCCTTGTACATGGTTCACAAATTATGGAATCACTTTTTCGACCATCTTGCATTTTTCTTTTGTAAACTACAAGCTCTCATGAACCGTTTGTTCCGTTAAGATAGGGGTGCTCAGGCTATAATTTTAAAATTTTAATTATGTATATTAAAATTTAATTTAATTTAATTTTTTTTAAATCTTTTATATAGTCCAACTCTTCTTATAAAATATTACATGTTTACTTATAGTCTAGTGGTTAGAGCTCTATTTTGTCGGTGTAGTAGTTACTTGAGTTCAAAATCTACTATTTTAAATTTTAACCTCTCCTATCAATGATATATTTTCTAATTCCATTTGCTCTAAGCATTTAACAAAGTACCAATACATTGTCTTTTCTTGTAGGCAGTAAGTATCAGCTGATTCTGAAAAGAAATTCTGGTATAGCCCTACATGCACTAATTTTATGAAATAAATGGCAATAAAAGTTGATAAAACGCTGAATGTAGGGAATAGACCTACTGTAACAAAAGGTAAGCTAGCTAGGAAAATTAAGTTGTATATTAAGTAATGACGAATGTATAAAACATTAAGCATTGGGCATATATAGACCTCCTAATGAGCTGGATCAAACTCAAAACTCGGTCCAGCTCTTCAATCTTTCATTAAAAGCCCAACTCAGCTCAGCTCAACTTTGAAGGGTAAAGCCCGACTCGGCTCGGTCCATAGATTCTCTAGGCTCGGTCCGAACTCGGCTCAAACCCAATTGATTGTAGCAAAGGCGTGTATATTTGACTATTTTAAAGGCCCGAACTATACTGTTATTTCAAAGACGTGTTATATTTTCAAAGGCGTGTATATTTGACTATTTCAAAGGCCAAACTAGGGGTGTTCAAATGGTTCGGTTTATTCAGTTTAAATAGTTCGGTTTTTCTGTTTAATTGGTTCGGTTCGGTTTTATTTTCAGTGTTATTCGGTTGTTGTTGTTTGGTTCGGTTTAAATTTTTTTTAAATCGGTTGAACCGAACCGACCAAATTCTTTTGATGAAATCGCGTCGCTCCTATTGGGTTCGCTTCATTTTCACGCTCCCCGATTCATTTTTCTTTTTTCCCTTTTTCTTCTCTATCGCCGTCTCCATTTGAATCTCCGCAGGAAACAAATCAAAGCAATTCATCTCCTTTCCTACTGTCAACGAAGATCTAATCAATGCACTATTTTCACTACCTCTGCCTCCTATCTAATTTCAAGGTTTTTTTCTCAAAATTTTGTGTTTTCTCTACTCTCTTTCTTTCTTTTTGTAATTTTTGTGTGATTTGTGCGATGCACGAGAAAAGCAGGAAACATCAAAGAATTTGAAGGCTGACTTTTAATTTTTTGTTTGATTTTTGTCTAATTTTTTAATTTCTTGATTTAGTCTATCAAATTTCGGTTCAACCGAACAAACCGAAATTTATCTTTGGTTTGTTCGGTTTGGTTGTAATTCGGTTTGGAAGTTTAGTTCGGTTGGTTCGGTTCTATTTTCTAAAACCGAATAAAACTTTGGTTTGCAAAAATTAGTTCGGTTTCAACCGAACCGACCGTTTGAACACCCCTAGGCCAAACTATACTGCTATATCAATAATTTAGAATATTCAAAATTATTTCATGAACTATACTGCCATATCTATATGTAGAGATATCTATATATAGATGAAGAGAAGCACAGTTACAACATCATTGTACCGTGGAAACAGTATAAAGGAAAGCATCACATGGCTCCGTGTTATCTCGATTAAACCCAGACAAATAGAGAAAACCATACAAATGCTTCATTAAGAAATTAACTGGAAGCTGGAAATGAGGCAAGTACATGTGTAAATGACTAAACTGATCAAAAAGTTCTCTTGGGCATTTCATCGAACAGGTTGTGTGCATGAGTTATTAGGCGGTAACAGCAAGCAGAACAAGAAAGACCGGAGAGGTGAATCATAGAAAGGGAGAGAGAGAGGGAGGAAGGGAAGACCCTTGACGTGGTCCCATGTGTCAGAGATGGTGAGGGGATCGGATTTGAAGTTTATTTCATTGTTTGGTTCTGTTGTTGATTCGGGATTTTGCTAGTTTTGACCTTTTGGTCTTTTTTGAACTCTTGGCCCATTTGCTGGCACTAGCTAGTATGGATGGCTTTACGCTCTTGTCTGTTTGGGGTTTTGGTTTGTACCAATTTAATGGTATGTGAGAGATAAGGACAGATACTACAGATTGGTTTTTTTTTCCTAAATGATTTTTGGCAACTCGGCTCGGCTCGAATCAGATCGACTCGGTTAGGTTAGTGATGAATTATTTCGAGTTCGAGCCGAGTTTGGACTCAACTCGAATTGAACTCAGCTCAATTTGACTCATTTAAGAGCCCAACTTAAAGTCTATGAGTCGGCCCGATTCGTTTAGCAAGCCTGTTGCATATAGTATAGGTAAAAAAAAAAATTGCCCTAAAATATCCCCGAGCGCCTCCTCCAAGTATTTAATTCTAACTTTCATTTTCAGCGCTCATATCCAAGCATTTAAAGCTTTATTTATAACATTTTACAATTCTAATCGCAAGCATTTAAATCTCTATATGGAAACATTTAAATTCTAAATCTGGATAGTTTTAACTCCTAACTAATTTTGTCTTCAAACTAAAAAAAGAAAATATTTCTTTCACCCACTTTTTTTTTCTCTGATCATTTTCGTTCATTTTTCCGACGATCTGTGATGAATTTTGCGAATCTAAAAATACAAACGTTTTTTACTCGATTTTCTCTTTCAAATGAGATCCATGAAGAATAACTTTCCAAGTTATATTTGTGTCACATTTTTTTTACCACTTTAAATCTTTGCGACTTTCAATTTTTTTATTTTGCTTCAAAACCATTTAAACCTCTATTTACAAGCCTTCAAATCTTTCATATAAACCTCATTTACAAAGCGTATAAATCTCATGACTAACACTTCAAATCTCTAGAATAAAACGTATAAACCTCATGTACAAAGCATTTAAACCTCAACAATAACACTTCATGTACAAAGCATACAAAGCGTAAAACCTCAACAATAACACTTCAAATCTCTAGAATAAAGCGTATAACCTCATGTACATTTAAACCTATCGATCCGGCGTAGGTCAGGTCTAGGCGGCGATGGGGGGCGGGTGGGAAGAACAATGGCGGAGGGAGCGGCGTATATGAGAGACTCGATCTCTCAATCTAAGAGGTTTAAATGGTTGTAGACTGAGATTTAAAAACTTGAAAAATTTAAAGTGCTCATGGGCTTTATATTCAAAAAAAAAAACAAATGACTTGAAAATAACTCAAAAGTATTTCTTCATGGATCTTATTTGAAAGAAAAAATTGAGTAGAAACATTCGTATTTTTAGATTCGTAAAATTTATCACAGATCGTCGGAAAAATAGATGAGAATTATCAGAGAAAAAATAAAAAAAAAGTGGGTCAAAAGGAATCTTTTCTTTTTTGATTTGAAGACAAAAGTAGTTAGAAATTAAAACTATACGGGTTTAGAATTGAAATGCTTGCTGATGGAGGTTTAAATGCTTACGAGTAGCATTGTAAATGGTTATAAACAGAAATTTAAAAACTTGAATATGAGCGCTGGAAATAGAAATTAGATAAAATTGGAAGGTTTTTTCTGTTACACTAGTTGGGGGATGCGTTCGAGTATGATAGCTCGGGGGACCATAACATTTCTCAAAAAAAAAAAAAACTTAACAAAATACAGTCAATTACAACTCCTACAGACATTTTTATTTATATCCAAAGTTAATTACAAAATAATAAAAATGCCCAGACTCGTTTGGTTTTATTAAAAATGCCCAAACTGGCCTGAAAATGGCCGGTCCCTTATTTAAATAGGAAACCGGTCATTTTCTGGCCGGTTCCCTAATTTTTTTTAGAGACAAATAGTTGAAATCCTGAAATATAACACTAAAAAATCGAATTATTTTTTTAAATATTTGTTAGATTATTTTTTTTATATATGTAATTAGCATATTTATACTAAAATACGCTAAATTATAATAATTATGTAAGATTATGCTAAAATACGGTAAATTACGCTAAAATACGTATGAATAGGGCTGATTTTGTGCCATCTTTCATAATCATAAAAAATAGTAAAAAATTTCCAAAAATAATAAAAATTGGTATTCTACAAGTTCATTATGTAACTAATTTACTGAGCTACGTAGATTGAATAATAGAAATGAAAATCTTCATCCGAAACTTCAACTAAAGTTTTGAGGCTCTTCTCTTTATTTGTTGGCGATTCTGAATTTTGAAATCCAGCATCATAGGCACTGATGTATGCGTATTTTCGCAAGCTTTTCGAAAAGTGGTCATTTGCTAAAATCGGACACTCGAGCACCGTTTGATGGCCGTTTGAAATTTCGTCGTCGTTTTTCGCCTTCTCAGTGAAGATATCATCCCTATTCATACGTAATTTAGCGTAATTTACCGTATTTACCGTATTTTAGCATAATTTTACATAATTATTGTAATTTAGCTTAATTTAGCGTATTTTAGTATAAATATGCTAATTTTATATATAAAAAAAGTAATCTAACAAATATTTAAAAAAATAATTCGATTTTTTAGTGTTATATTTCAGTATTTTAACTATTTGTCTCTAAAAAAAATAGAGAACCGGCCAAAGATTTGAACATTTTTAATAAAATCAAACACTCCGGACATTTTTATTATTTTGTAATTAACTTTGAATATAAATAAAAATGTGGGCAACTGCTACAGCAAATTAAATTGCAGTACAATCGAGATCTGTGAGCGTGTAATACACGCCAAATTTAATCAAACAATATATAGTACAAGTGGTACTTACATATAAACATGTCAAATTCAATTAAACGCATCATTGTATATGCAATTGCAGAGAAGTCCATTTTTTTTTTTTTTTTTGCCAAATTGCCCGTAGGCCGGGAGGTCCAATTGAAGGGAGCTGATATTCACACTACTAAATTTGTTATTAACACAACACAACCTAAAATTTAAATTTTTTTTTAGGGTTAGTGGTAAGTTTCAACTAAGATATATATTGAGATAAAAAAGTATTTACAAGTGAGTTACTCGGATCAAGTGTACTCAACTTTTAATAAATCTTCAAGTGTACTCAACTGATCATTGTAACTATTTAATAAAGGGTGGAATAAGGGGTTTAGGCCTCTTTATTCCACCAAACGTGACTTAATTGAGCCGGCCTAACATGACATAAGCCGATCTTTAGGCCGGCCTAAACTAAACCACCTCGCATGGTGGTTTAATTTTATTCCACCTCGTGGCCTAACTCGAATGATTATAATAATATCTTATTAGTATATTATTATATAATTAATATCTTATATTGTTAATATATTAAATAATTATTATAATAATATTATATAATTAGTATATTTTTATCAATAATTTTTATTAATATATAATTATATAATTAATATATATTGTTAATATATTAAATAATAATTATAATAATATTATATATATTATAGTTACTATTAATATACTAATATTATATAATTAGTATATTATTACTAATAATAATTATTAATATATAATTATATAATTAATATCTTATATTTTATTATATTAAATAATTATTATAATAATATTATAATATATTATAGTTATTATTAATATATTAATATTATATAATTAGTATCTTTTAATCAATAATTATTATTAATATATAATTATATAATTAATACGTTATATTTTTAATATATTAAATAATTATTATAATAATATTATAATATATTATATTTATTATTAATATATTAATATTGTATAATTAGTACCTTTTTATCAATAATCATTATTAATATATAATTATATAATTAATATATTAATATTATATAATTAGTATCTTTTAATCAATAATTATTATTAATATATAATTATATAATTAATACGTTATATTTTTAATATATTAAATAATTATTATTATAATATTATAATAATATTATAATATATTATATTTATTATTAATATATTAATATTTTATAATTAGTATCTTTTTATCAATAATCATTATTAATATATAATTATATAATTAATATATTAATATTATATAATTAGTGTCTTATTACTAATAATAATTATTAATATATAATTATATAATTAATATCTTATATTTTTATTATATTAAATAATTATTATAATAATATTATAATATATTATAGTTATTATTAATATATTAATATTATATAATTAGTATCTTATTATTAATAATTATTATGAATATATAATTATATAATTAATTTCTTATACTGTTAATATATTAAATAATTATTGTAATAATATTATATATTATAGTTACTATTAATATATTAATATTATATAATTAGTATCTTATTACTAATAATAATTATTAATATATAATTATATAATTAATATCTTATGTTGTTAATATATTAAATAATTATTATAATAATATTATAATATTATAGTTATTATTAATATGTTAATATATATAATTAGTATCTTATTATTAATATATAATTATTATCTTATATTGTTAATATAGTAAATTATTATTATTAATATATAATTATATAATTAATATCTTATATTGTTAATATATTAAATAATTATTATAATAATATTATAATACATTATAGTTATTATTAATATTGTATAATTAGTATCCTATTATTAATAATTAACTAACTTAGGCTTCCAAAACTTTAGTCCTCCACCAACTCTAACCAAACAAGGAATAACTTAAGCCATGGTTTAACTTTAGACCTCAACCAAACACGAATAATTTAGGCCGGCCTAACATGGAATAACAACTTAGGCCACCTTAACTTTAGTCCACAACCAAACACCACCCAAGTGTACTCAACTTTTAAAAATATCAGCTAATAAAATTAAAAATGTCTCTATTATGCTTAGGCCATCCATTTCACTATTACAGCTAATAAAATAGCAACCAATTTTATGTACATCAATTAATGCTTCATTAATTAGCACAGCTTTGGTTTCCTTTTATTTCAATATAACAAAATAAACTCTTATGCTGTTTTCATTTTGATTATTTTTTATTACACATTTTATTCTCAAAGTTAATATGTCCAAAACAAAGGAACGTAACTCGAGAAAGAAAAAGTTGCATTGTAGTGAAATATCAAATTAAATAAAAGAACTAGCTAATGAAAAGTATAATAGTTATGGAACAATAAAACCAATTGGACCAAAATCAAGTTCAGTTAATGAATTGAATTTCAATATAATCAATGAAAATAATAGAAAATGGATTAAAATTTATGCTTTGTGCAGCGAATCAATCTATTTTAAAAAGTTATAATCAAATTAATTATGCAATTTAAAAGAATAGCTTAGATTTTTTTTTCGATTAAAGAATGAAGTAATATATATAGTTGCTACAGGAATTTTCTATTATTTTTCTAAATTGTAGTTAATTTGATTTTGGTCCAACTGGTATCATTGTTCTATAACTGTTATACTTTGCATCAGCTAATTCTTTTATTTAATTTGATATTTCATTACCATGCAACTTTTTTTTTTCTCTCGTTAATACTTATTTTGTTTTGCGCATATTAACTAGGAGAATTAAAATGTTTAATAAGAAAATCAAAAGGATCTAATCACAATTAAAGCAGTATAAGAGTTTTCTTTATTTTGTTTGATTGGAATAAAAGGGAACGCTAAGCAGGAAAAAAAAAAACTAAAACTGTGCTAAAGTCCAATTGAAATTGAAGGTAACATGAGAGGACTTTAGCAAAGTTTAAAGCAGTATAAGAGTTTTCTTTATTTTATTTGATTGGACTTCGCTATCTAATATTCTCATTTGAAAGTTAGATAGCGAAGTCCAAGACGCATCTCCATCCTCCAACAGACTGTTAGAACTATTTTAAAACCTAAGAGGTTTATTATATAAATAACATTCTTCTTAATTATTTTACCATTTCATTATATTTTAATTCATTATTTTACACAGACTACTACTACTACTTTAATTATTTTACCATTTTATTATATTTAATTCATTATTTTACTAGTACTGCTGCTGTTACTATCGGAAGGTTTTCTAGATATTACACAGTCATGTTATTATTATTATTATTATTATAATCGATTTGTTTAACCATTGGCATCAAAGTTCGTGCGCGTGCGGTGGTGAGTGATGAAGTCAAAAACAGAATATGACTGGATTGGTTCACTTAGTCAAGTCGTTAGTCGTGTGAATTATCCTTTTGACTAGTGCGAGAAATTAAATTTTTAGACTAGTGGATCTCACCATCCCAAAAAATAAAAGACTAGTGGTTCAGTGGTGGTACCCTTTTCAAACTCCTCTCTAGTAAAAAATAATGGGAAATTTAAAAAAACAGGACTTCTCTAGTAAAACTGTAACTGGGAAGGGACCACTGACATTATTTTGGTAAAGGGTTTTCGTGGAATAATTATTGGAGTAGAACTAGGCTGTTCTTAAGCTTATCAAGCTTCTTTGTAAGTTTAATTCAAAAACTCATTGGATTGATTTTAAGTGATACATTCAAACCGTTGAAACCGATATACTTCACGAGTGATGAGTTTACATGTCAAATTTATAAATTTTTAAACTAATTTAGTATAAAGTCGAGCGGTCAAAAAGTGATGAAAAATGAATACATTAAAATTAACTTATAAACCATCTTTTTTTTACCGCTTGACTTTATACTAAATTAGTTCAAAAATTTATAAATTTGACATGTAAATGCATCACTCGTGAAATAGGTCGGTTTCAACGGTTCGGATGCATCATTTGAAGTCAACTCAATAAGTTTTTGATTTTTCATCAGTTTTTTATCTCTAGACTTCATACTAATATAATTCGAAAATTATAAATTTTGCATGTAAATGCATCACTCATGAAGTATGTCGGTTTGAATGGTTTGAATTTGTCGTTTGAAGTCTATCCAATGGGTTTTGAAAATCAGTGTCACGTGACACTGATGTCATACCAATCGAACTCACTATTCTAATACGACATTCATTTCGTGTATATTAACAAAATCACTGTTTTCGAAAGATTTTGGACCATCCATAACAGTGATTTTGTACTTATCTTAAACAAACAGTATACAAATTCCAAAAAATACAAAATTTGGTCTCCAAACATATTTTAATATGAATATCATATTGAGTTGTTCGGATCGACTGTTCGGACTTTGAAAATAAAAAATAAAGATATTAAGCATGAATGAAGCACAAAACCAATAGTAAATTTTAACCCTCCTCCTAATTATTAAAATGAATACGTAGAGGATAGAAAAGGTGGAAGAGATTCAAAATCTAGTACAAATTACTGGTAACAAAAATTATGATTCTTTCTCACGTTAATAAATAATTAATTATGATGAAAAAAAAAATTAAATGAGGGACCAGCCATTTAATGGCCGGTTTCCCTCTTTAATAAAAAAAAAGTTGCGGGACCGGCCATTTAATGGCCGGTTTGGGCATTTTTAATAAAAGTTGCGGGATGCGGGCATTTTTATTAATCTTTATTTAACTTAGGGTATTTTTAAAAATGTCGGGCCATGGCCCAGGCCAACCAGAAACGAAATTCAATTTTTTTTATGCTATGTTCAGCGAGCAGTCCAATAATTTTGACCAAATTATTACAGATAATATAATTTCTCTATACAAACATATTACAGATGTGTACAGTTTTAGCGATTATTTGACAGAGGTCAGAAATCAGAAAAGCTGAAATTTTAGTGAGAAATTTAGAGAAAATGACTACATGGATTTTTGTATTCTTTATATCAAAATAAAGGTATGAAAGTCTAGTTTCCAGATAATATAATTTCTCTATACAAAAATATTACAGATGTGTAAATTTTTAGCGATTAATTGACAGAGGTCAGAAATCAGAAAAACTGAAATTTTAGTGAGCAGTCAAATAATTTTGACCAGATTCAAAATTAAATTTAGAGAAACTGGCTACATAGATTTTTGTGTTCCTTATATCAAAATAAAGGTATGAAAGTCTAGTTTCCAGATAATATAATTTATCTATACAAAAATATTACAGATGTGTATAGTTTTAGCGATTAATTGACAGAGGTCAGAAATCAGAAAAGCTGAAATTTTAGTGAGCAGTCCAATAATTTTGACCAGATTCAAAATTAAATTTAGTGAGAATGGCTACATAGATTTTTGCGGTGGTAAGAGAAGGCGAAGCCAATACTACCGTCGCAATTGGGCTTGAATGAGATGGTGGCAGGGGACGTATCGGGGTGGTCGTAGAAGCACGACTTAATGCTATTATCTATTGTCAGAGCGGGTACAGGGGGATGAGTCCTGTTTTAACTAATTATTGATTAATTGTAGTTTCTAAAATATTAAACATAATTAATTTAAGTTATGAGTATATTTAATATATGTTTAAGTTATATTGGGTAAATAAGTGAATTAATAGAATTTAGAATGTTATATATGTAATTATAGAATTCGGAGTGGTAAATACGTAATTTCATAGTTTTTTAGTGGTATAATATGAAATTTCCCTATTATATATTTGTACTTCATTTGAAATAAATTTATTTGTATTTGTATTTTTAACACGTACTTTATGCACTGTTTTTTCAATAAAATGAATTTTTTTTCTTGCTAAACCTAAACAGATATATATAGAGAGAGAGAGATGGGCTATTGTGCTTTGCAAAGTAAAGCGAACGTTTTACTTCGGGCTCATATTTCCATTTTAAAGTTCAAAACGTCGATCCGAACCGTTCAAGTTGATATACATATTGAAATGTGCTTGGAGACCGAATTTTACATTTTATTAGAATTTTTTTACTATTTATTAAGCTACTTTGAAAATCGCTGATCCAGTGTGAGCCATCATTTTTCCAGATTGATCTGACTTGGAAATTTTCCATGTTCTAAGTTGGGCCATCATTTAATTCGTCCATAAATTACGCTTGGAATAAGGGAAAGAGTACAACCGTGGAACAAATCAAGACTTGAAAATTGAAATAGACAATTTGTCCAGAGTCTGATATTTTTGACCAGTTAATTAACTAAATGGATTAAAGTTAAGTGACTAATTAATGTATCTGGATTTAGTATTTGTTCTGAAATGAGATCACAAGAAACAAGCAATCTGAAAATTAATCTTGACATCAATTTCAAATAAGGGAAAACATATTCAAAATTACAAAGGCAATTTTAACTTGGTATTAACCATGACTTAGCAATTTCAAATTTCAGTGTTCTGTCAAAATTACCATTTTAATCGGTTACCTTTTTGGATCGGTCAGAGCATTTTAAGCGCATAAATAGATTTATTTTGAGAGCTAAGAGAAATTTTGCTTTTAAGCAATTCTGTCTCAATTTCTCAGATATCTCTTTTCTCCTTCAAATTTCGTGCTCGATTCAAGATCGTTATTTTTTGTTATGAAAAAATGAAAATGGATCATATTGTAGAATTAATCGGACATAAATTCAAAATAAAATCAAATTTTGTGAATATGTAATCTTGGGTTTTTTGTTTTTATTTTTCAAACTTATCCGAGTAGGTTTAATCTTTTAGTTCGTAGATTTAGATAGTGACTTCTGTAACTTGGTTTTAATTTGTAACTTTTGTTGGTTTTAATTTCCGAATTTTTTATTTATATCCAAAAAATAAATCAAATTACAAAAAATACCCATGTTATCTTGAAAATTCGAAAAATACCCAAACCGGAAATTTTTTTTCCGGATTTGGCCTCTAAACCCGGAAATTTTTTTTCCGGAAATTGAACTCCAAAACCGGAAAATTTTTTTCCGGTTTTAACATTTTTTTTTTTTTTTTTGTTTAGAGTTTCCGGATATTTTTTTTCCGGATTTAACTTTTTTTTTTTTTTTTTTTTTTTTTTTTAGAGATTCCGGATAAAAAAATTTAACTTAACAAATTTTTTTTTTTTTTTTTTTTTTTAGAGATTCCGGAAATTTTTTTCCGAACTAAATAAATTTTTTTTTTAAGAGAAAAATAGCTAAAATACTGAAATCTAACGCTACAAAATCGAATTGTTTTTTTAAATATTTGTTTCATTAATTTAAAAAATTTCAAAATGGTGTAGAATAATTTAGAAATTATCAAAATAGCTAAAATACTGAAATCTAACACTAAAAAATCGAATTGTTTTTTACTACGAATAGGGCCGATTTTGTGCTAAAATACGGTAAATTTACTAAAATACGATAAATTACGGTAAATTACGTATAAATGGGGCTTATTTTGTGGCATCTTTCATAAATCATAAAAAATAGTAAAAAAAATTCCAAAAATAATAAAATTTGGTGTTCTAAAAGTTTATTACATAACTAATTTACTGAGCTACGTAGATTGAATAATAGAAATGAAAATCTTAATCGGAAACTTCAACTGAAGTTTTGAGGCTCTTCTATTTGTTTTTTGGCGATTCTGAATTTGGAAAACTGGCAAAGCAAGTCCGGACGCATGCACATTTTCGCAAGCTTTCCGAAAAGTGGTAATTTGCTGAAATCGGACACTCGAGCGCCGTTTTATGACCGTTTGAAGTTTCGTCGTCGTTTTTTCGCCTTCTCAGTGAAGATATTATCCCTATTCGTACGTAATTTAGCGTACTTTACCGTATTCTAGCATAATTCTAGATAATTATTGTAATTTAGTGTAATTCAGCATAAATCAAGTAATTTGGCTTGTTTTAGTATAAATATGCTAATTATATATAAAAAAATGTAATCTAGCAAATATTTAAAAAAACAATTCGATTTTTTAGTGTTAGATTTCAGTATTTTAGCTATTTTGATAATTTCTAAATTATTCTACACCATTTTGAAATTTTTTAAATTAATGAAACAAATATTTAAAAAAACAATTCGATTTTGTAGCGTTAGATTTCAGTATTTTAGCTATTTTTCTCTTAAAAAAAAAAATTTATTTAGTTCGGAAAAAAATTTTCGGAATCTCTAAAAAAAAAAAAAAAAAAAAAAATTTGTTAAGTTAAATTTTTTTATCCGGAATCTCTAAAAAAAAAAAAAAAAAAAAAAAAAAAAAGTTAAATCCGGAAAAAATTTTTCCGGAAACTCTAAAAAAAAAAAAAAAAAAAATGTTAAAACCGGAAATTTTTTTTCCGGTTTTGGAGTTCAATTTCCGGAAATTTTTTTTCCGGATTTAGAGGCCAAATCCGGAAAAAAATTTTCCGGTTTGAGTATTTTTCGAATTTTCAAGATAACATGGGTATTTTTTGTAATTTGATTTATTTTTTGGATATAAATAAAAAATTCGGTTTTAATTTAGTGTTCTTCAATTATAAAGTTAATATATATGAGATACACAGATGATTATATGATTGTAATATGTTGTCATTCAACTTATAAAGAATTCAGCGTCTAAGTTGGTATTTTTGTACGTAACATGCAATTGAAATACAAAATTGGCAACAAATTTTTATGGCATGTATAAAATTTGATAATTTTCTTTCATATTCAGTGTGCAAGCATTAATGAGTCTAAGCACATATAGAATTAAAAAAAAAAGAGAGAATTAAAGATTTAAAGGATGAAGGTAAATTGGGTATTGATATATAATATACTCTTGATCGGCTCTCAATACTAAACTTTTTGCACTCAAAATATCAGTGGCGACGTGTTTTGGTTGTGTGTGGATAGCAAATAATTGGGATTATTTTAATTTACGGCAAAATTAAGTGTATGAAATTAATTAATTCTTTGTTGTTCTGACTTTTACAATGGTGCATGCATATATATTACGTACGACAGAGACTTGGGAATCGAGTGGGAATGAGTTGATAAGATAATCATGTTACGACAATGACTTGTACAATGGATTGGCATGATGGGGCTATACAGGCAGATGCTTAATTCAAATAATGAAAATTGGTAATTTAATACCCATTTTGGTGTCTTAATAATTTGAAATTTGAAATTTAAATGTAAAAATAAAACCATAAAAAATGATGTAGATCATTTTTTCTATGCAAATTAGAAAATTATAATATTTCAACTACGTTTTGATTGTTATCATGAATTTGTAAAAATATATTCAGGTGGATAATTTATGCAAGTTGATTTTTTAATTTATTGATTTATATAAAACCAAAATTAAAAAGTGATAATTTTTTGGGTACATGTAGAGAAAATAATAATATAGATCACATATAATGGTTTTATTTTGACATATAAGTTTTAAAATATTTATCATTAAAAAAATTAAAAAACAAAGATAGAATAATGCACAAAAAAAGCATTTCGGTCCTTATTTAGTTAAACAAATAAAGATATAATAAATGCACAACACATAAAATTAGTATTTCAACTTAATCATCCGATAAATTAATAAGTCATTTTACTAATAACATCGTTCAAGTATAAAGTAATTAGTCCAACCTCCTAATGAGATTAGATACTTTTTGAATTTGTTCTTGTCCCTTGCTTTCCTAATTGTCATATGCTGGCATGCTGCTGCTAGCCGCCTTGAGTACGTGTTGCCATGAACTCGGTCGTATTCTAAAAAGTACCATCGGACTCCACATGCATGCCATAAATTAAAGTCTAAAGTCAAGCCATCCAATTGCGACTCTTTTGCACTCCTTGGCCGATATAAATAGCCCCCTCCTTCCCCTTAATTTTTCACAACACACCAACAACTATCTTTCCTTTCAACACACCAACAGTTGAATCATGAGAGAAGTACCAGCAAATGTAAAGCTCTTTACCATAGCCTTATTTTGCTTAGGAACCTTATCCCTGACCATCCAAGCCCAGCAATGTGGGTCTGAGGCTGGTGGCCAAAAATGCGCCTACAACCTGTGTTGTGGCAAGTTTGGCTATTGTGGGTCCACATTAGATTACTGTGGTGACGGTTGCCAAAGCCAGTGTGAAGGTAGCAGCCGTGGTGGCAGTGGTGTTGGATCCATTATCAGTTCATCAACTTTTGAACAAATGCTGAAACACAGGAATGATGCGGCTTGCCCTGGGAAGGGTTTCTACACATACAACGCATTTATTGCCGCTGCCAACTCCTACAGTAAATTTGGAACAACTGGAGACACAGATACACGAAAGCGCGAGATTGCAGCTTTCTTGGCCCAAACATCCCATGAAACCACTGGTATTTTTAGATAAATTCTGTACGTACTAAGATATATATTTCAAACATACATGATACATGCATGTAGTGTGTTAGTTTCACTTGGATCGATGTAGTTTTGACGTGAAAGTTGAGATCTGTTCTGATTTATAGGCGGGTGGTCAACTGCACCGGATGGCCCTTATGCATGGGGATACTGCTACCTTAGAGAGAACAACGGAAATGCCGGTGATTACTGCTCTGCGAGCTCGCAATACCCTTGCGCTTCAGGCCAGAAGTACTATGGCCGAGGGCCTATTCAGATCTCCTAGTAAGTTTTTTTTTTTCCCTTCACATCATCATTTAATCACCAATGTATTATTTTGCATTATTTATCCAACATGCATGCTCTGGTTATTTAATTTATATATAGTTGGGTGATCCAATCATCATCTGTAAATAATCAGTTCTACATAACTCCTCTTTCAGGAGAGCATGCATGTTTTTCCATGTATATATATCGAATAAATGCTTTGTCGATTTTTCTTTTTTTGTTGAAAATTAAGTTGGCGATACCACTAATTTTTATTAATTAGATAGAAAACAATTAAGTCGCATACACAACAGAAAAAAGAATAATAATGAAGACATGTTACCATTATATATGTACCAATCCGCTTGATGAAAATTAAATGCTTGATTGATTTATTTTGCAGTAACTACAACTATGGTGCATGTGGTGCAGCAATCGGCCAAAATCTGCTCAGCAACCCTGACCTAGTCGCCACGGACCCCACCGTCTCGTTCAAATCTGCACTGTGGTTTTGGATGACCGCACAATCACCAAAACCATCATGCCACGCTGTCATGACTGGCCAGTGGACCCCCTCAGCTGCTGACCAGTCTGCCGGCAGGCAGCCAGGGTACGGTGTGGTGACTGACATTATCAATGGAGGCATTGAGTGTGGTAAAGGATCCGATACAACAGGGGCAGTAGCAGATCGGATCGGGTTCTACAAGCGGTACTGCGACCTCTTGGGTGTCAGCTATGGCAACAACTTGGATTGCTACAATATGAAACCATTTGGTTAATTTGTCTTAGTTAGCTAGGAGTACTGAAAACTCAAAAAGACTCAAGACTACTAGCCAGTAGATTGCTACTAAATAAATGCATGTGGCGTAAATAAATGGCCCCAGGAGCCATTCATGTTACTATTTTTACGTACTGTAATGTAATAATAAATTAATGATTACATGCTACCTAGCTCTTTGATGAAGTCGGCTAAACAATTAATAACAGGAACATGTTATTCCCATCTCAACCATTGATCTTCCTTGAAATTCGCGCATGAAAAACTTTTTTCCTTGAGATTCACACATGGAAAAATTTGAACGATTGAGATCAGAATAACAAGAATTTCCTTTGGAATAACAGCACATTACAAAGTATCGATGGATTATTCAATACATACTTTGAAAGAAAAATTCTGATTGGACATAAATTTTCTTCATGTCAAGAACTAAGTATTTTTAATACATGTGCCCAATCCCAATTTTTACATTGAATTGCATATCAGGATTATGTTAGGCGCAAGTAAATGAATTTTGAGATAGTGAAGCAATTGAATTTGACTTAGAACTAGAGATTCGGACTAATGAGTATATATTGTCAACCTGAACTTAATTGCATATATATGTGGAATTTCTTAGGAAGCTAAGACGCACAAAACATAACAAACAACCAATTCCATATGAAGTAAATATTGCAAAATAAAAACCAATGACTAATGTTAACACCAGAATCAACATTTAATCTAATGGTAATTAAAATGTAATATTCTTTTATGTCAGAAATCGTAAGTTAGAAATGTGGATAGAAAATTGCTTTTCAATATTAAACACTTGATGATTTAAACTCCAATCTTTACTTAAAGAAAAAAAAAGGGAAAGAAGGATGTGGGCCATGTGGCGACTGTTGGTTAAGATGTTTGACTTTTTGTTAATTTTCAGCACATCATCACCTCTACTATGCCACTCTGTTCAGATCATTAATTAGTACTTGTTCATCTCGATGCATATGCGCTATAGCAGATCTTTTGTGATAAAAACAAAAATAACAAAGCGGGCCAACAGCACTTCCACAATTGGGCTTCAATTGGTATATAGCACTTCAAATAATGGGTGTTGCGGAAACTATATATACCACAAGCATATGCTTGGATAAATGAATCAGTAGTCTTTGATAATCGATCAGTTAGAAGATGAAATTGAAATTGTCTTCATTGAACACTGTTGAGAAATAGAATACTAACCTCAAAATAATTAGTTTAGGCATAGTTTAGGCAATAAATAAAGCTAGCATTCATTCTATAGCTTTAAGCTATTTTTGGTACCCGGCTAAATATCTATAATTAGTATATAATTAGAGATGTAATTAGGAAAAGAATCCAGCCAATGTAATTTAGGAAATAGTCCAGCGGCTAGTTGAAAATAGGTAATTCATCGTGGTATCAGAGCGGGTATCGATCTTGCATCACTAAATCCTTCCCCTATTCTTACCAGCAACACAAAAAACCTAGAAAATTCGAAACCCTACTTACTGGTAAATACCAGTACCATCAACAATCATGTCTCAAACCACTGATAACATCAAAATCACAACAATACTCCTCAATGAAAAAAATTACATACCCTGGTCCAGATCAGTAACCATAGGACTCAATGGTAGAGGGAAGTTAGGTTTCATCACCGGTATCAAGAAAAAGCCAGAACCAGCAAATTCAAAAAAAATCACAGAGGCAGAAACAACAAAAATAGAGGAATGGTAAACCTCATACCACATGGTCATGACATGCCTATTGAGCACCATGAAACCTCAAATCAGTAACGTTCTCATGTATTCCAACTCCTCAAAAGAAGTGTGGGACAAAGCAAAGAGAAGGTACGACCAACAAAAGAATTTTGCCCACATCTACAACCTCAAACAGGAAATTGCTAATATCAAACAAACCAATCAAACCAACACACAACTAGTAACCGAAATCATGTCAAAATGGGAGGAACTTAATGCCTACCTCCCACCTACAACATATCCTACTGAAATCCAAAAAAAAATGATCAAAACTTAATTTATACTTATCTGGGAGCGCTCGATTCAAGCTATGAAGCAATCCGATCTCAGATTCTAGTTTCAACTGAGATGACATGCTTTGATGATGTTGTACCAACAATCGATCAAGAGGAATCACGAAGAATTCTCATGAATTCTCAACAATCAGAAAATACTGAGCACAATCTAGTTTTCAAGGTGCAATACACAAACCCTAATCCTCGAGACAAGGCCAAAACGAAGGGGACCACAGCCGTCGACTGGTGCGACCACTGCAAGCGTGCAGGGCACAATCGAGACGGCTGTTAGGTGCTTCACCCTTATCTCCGGCCAGCTCGGAACAAGGGTGAGAGAGGAAACTGGGGCAGTGCGAGGAAAACAGAGGCACAGCGAAAATTTGGAGGGGTCGCTAAGGGGACGGAGTTGGGTTCAATTTAGACGCAACCGACCCATCAAAATCTTCTGTAGCGCCTACTGCTCAGCTGGCTCAAATTATGAATCAATTAAGTACATTTTTACAACAGCACACCGCAGGTTTAATTAATCTCTCTATTTTTTCTAAAACTATAGAACAATTGCAAAATGATGTGTCAAAAATTGCTAGTTTTTGCCAAAGTACAAAAAATTGGATTATCGATTTTAATGCAACCGACCACATGACTTGGGACTCAAATAAATTATGAAACCTCACAAAATTAAGAGAACCCTAACATGTAATTGTTGCTAATGGCAACAAAGCTCCAATATTTGGTACAGGTACCACAAGTTTATTTACCAAAAATATTAATGATGTCTTGTATCTACCGAATTTTAATTCAAATTTATTATCAGTAAGAAAAATAACTCAAGACCTTAATTGTGATGTTATCTTCTTACCAAACAAAGTGATATTTCAGGATCAGAGTCACAGGGAAGAAGATTGGTGAGAGAATTTTTAAAAATGGTCTATACTATCTTAAAGACACTACCAATAGGTGTTTTTGTATCAGTAAGCCCTGTAGACCGTGACAAGTTGCTGCATTAGAGATTTGGCCATCCATCTGACCAAGTTTTAAACAAACTATTTTGTTATAAATTAGACTCGAGTAATGGTGATGTTTGTAAGCTTTCAAAACAGACTATATTACATTTCTCTTTATCTACTAATGTATCAGAAAATGCTTTGATTTAATTCACTCTGATGTTTGGGGTCCAGCCCCTGTTGATTCATATAATAATTTTAAGTATTTTGTAACCCTCATTGATGATTATTCTCGTACTACTTGGATTTATCTTTTAAAAGCAAAAAGTGAAGTGTTATCTTGCTTTCAAGAATTTTTTAACTTTTGAAAATCAACATAATGCCAAAATTAAGATTTTTAGATCAAATAACAAGACATAATATGTTAACAAAAAAAATTTATATTTTTTCAAACAAAAATGAATTTTACATCAAACCACATGTGTTAACATGCCTCAACAAAATGGAGTATCAGAAGAAAAAAAACGTCACTTTCTTAAAGTTACTAGGTCACTTCTTTTTCAAACTAATGTTCCAAAAAATTATTGGTCAGATGCGGTGCTAACGGCAACTTATCTTATAAATAGATTACTAAGTGCAAGGTTAAAAAATATGAGCCCTTTAGAAATTCTCAAAGGAAGGAAAATAGACCTAGATCATATTCGAGTTTTTGAGTGTACATGTTTTATACACATAAAAAGAAATGACAAATTGGATAATAATTCTGTTAAAACCATATTCCGAGGTTATTCATTAGAAAAAAAGGGATACAAATGTTATGATCTAAAAAGTCATAAACTTTACATCTCAAGAGATGTGCCAACATTTTTATTAATACCCAAAGTTAATTACAGATTAATAAAAATACCCAGATCCATCAAGTATTTTTAAAAATACCCCAACTAGTCATTAAAGGGAAACTGGCCATTAAATGGCCGGTCCCCTGATTTAATTTATTTATTATTATTTTTAGAGACAAATAGCTAAAATGCTGAAATATAACACTAAAAAATCAAATTTTTTTCTTAAATAATTGTCAAGTTAATTTTTTCATAGCATATTTACTGGTTTTTTTTATTAAATATATCACACAGACTGTTTCTTGTTTGAACATACAAAATGAAAGATATTCAATATTAGAATGCTGGTTATTGTGAAATTAAATTCACTAGCCGCATACGAATACTAAACATCATATCAGTAATTTTGATACAAGTTCTGACTTTTACCATGCTGCATACGACACTGTCACTAGCCGCAAACGGGTCGTTGTGTCTACCGATAATAAAATTGAGTTCATGTTTTTAATCATCGGTAGACACAACGAGTAGATGAAGGACAACCAATAGTAGATAAAAGACAACCAGTAAAATGTGAAAGACATCCAATAGAACATGAAAGACAACCAGTACAAGATAAAAAACAACTAGAAGATGATGAATGACAACCAGTAGAACATGAAAGACAACTAGTATAAAAAAAAATACCACTAGATGAACATTAAATCCAGCTAGTATTAGATTAAAGACAACTAGAAAAAGATAAAAAATCACCAGCAGAATATGAAAGCACCCAGTACAAGATGAAAAAGTAGAAAAATATGAAATACAACCAGTAGAACATGAAATGCAACTAATACAAGATGAAAGACAACCGTAGAACACGAAAAACAACTAGAAGAAATTGAAACACAACAAGTACAACATAAAAAACAACTAGAGGTGGAGTAGTGGAAGCAGTGGGGGATGTAGGGTCCACCCATGATTGGATAGATGAAGCCAAAAATAGCTTGGAAGGCCCAGCAGAGAAAGCCTATTTTTAGGATAATCCACGAATTGTGAGGCCTCAGAGTATGCCGCATACGGCATAGAGGAGGCCACAGGGCTTCCTGACTTAGCAAATTTTATTGTATTTTCGCCATTTCGCATGTTGTGCACTTCGCGTGAGGTGTTGCATGCTCCATGTAATGTTCCATTTTGACGCCTTATTCAGAAATCGCCTAAATACTACATTTTTGCTCTATTTTTACCCTAAATACGCAACTTTCTCAAAAACCTGCCAAAAAGACCTAAAAACACGTTTGTAGTAAATAAATAGGGAAAATGGCTACTTTGCATTCACTTTTCGTCATTTTTTGGAAGAAAATATAGTGTTTTTCGCTATATGTTTTGGTTTCATCAAACAACCAGTAGAACGTGAAAAACAGCTAATAAAACATGAAGGACAACCAGTACAAGATGAAAGACAACGAGAAGAAGATGAAAGACAACTTGTTAAATGAAAGACAATCAGTAAAAGATGAAAGATAACTAGTTGAAAATGAAATACAACTAATAGTTGATGAAAGACAACCAGTAGAACGTGAAAGACAACCAGTAAAAAATGAAAGACAACTAGAAGAAAATGAAATACAACTAGAGAAAGAAAAACTAAAACTAGAAGAAGATGAAAGACAACTAGTAGAAGATGAAATACCACTAGTAAAAGTTAAAAGACAACTAGAAAAAGATGAAATACAACTAAAGAAAGAAAAAATACAACTAGAAGAAGATGAAAGACAACCAGTAGAACGTGAAAGACTACCAATAGTGTTAGTGTAATAATCTAGAAGTCAATTATAGGATAATTTTTTATTCTATATATTTTGTTCATGTAATGGATGATTAATAAATATATCATTTTGTTCCTTGAGTTTTATCGAATTTATGAATCATTTTGAGTTCATGACTTGAAATTGTAAAACTTCGTAATATAGATGATAAATACTCTTGATAGTCTCTAACCGTGATAATTAGAAAGGAACACTAATTGACCATTTAAAGGTTAGTGTGTGGATTAAATGATAGTTAAGTTTTACAAACCATAGACAAAGAGTTGTCATTTTAATCACACAGATACATGTTAGAGAATATGGTATTTGACAGACCCTAAATGAAACATTAAATGGATTGTGTTCGTGTCATTAATGTCTTCATTCAGTGTTAAGTTCTAAAGTATGAGGTATTCGTCTTTCCTACATAGGAAGTGTGTATTCGTGAGTGTTGTTTAACGCTATCCGTAAAAAGTAGCTATAACGATGACATTTCAGTATGCATAACTTATGCGAAAGGAAAATGTTCACCAAGACTACTATTGTCCCTCGTATTTTAATACGAGTGATAGTATCACTAGGTCTCTTGATGAAGTAGGATTATCAGCGCGCGGTATGATTAAAGAGTTAATCATATTTGATAAAACTACTTAAGATCGAGAAAAGATTAAGTTTGCAAGGATGACACATATCTACCTTGGAACTGATCTGATACTATGAGATAAAAGAATTAACACGAGTAAATTGTTTACTGGATCGTGATATTGTACTGTACAAGATCATCTGTGTCAATTGGGTAGTCATAATGTATTCTGCCAGATGCCACTTATGATTTATAGAATTAAAAGGAGTTTTAATTCTATTGCCAACATAGCTGTCACACCCCGCGGCCAAGGGTCGCGACAGTCCCCCGCCGTAAACATACAACACCGTGTATGCTTACCAGGCAATTAATAATTCATTTAGAAAATACGCAACACATGACATAAAACAAGTTTATAAACATAAATCAGAGTACACAGTCTGGTCAGAGTAATCATACAATAAAAGTATCTCATCCGGATACTAACCATCAGGCTTAACCTAGAACTATACAACAAAAATATATATATATCTATATCTAAGGTCATATGAGGGCACTCTACCAAGGGCCAACTACTCGCGTGCCTCCCCAGAACCAGTCGCACCTGAACCTGTAAAAATTACCCGAAGGGTGGGGGTGAGAATAAATTCTCAGTGCGAATTTGCCACAATCAAGTTATTGGACTTGCAATCAGAATTCATATCCAAAAATGAAATCCATACAAAATTACATTAACAGTTCAAACACAATATATAAATTGATACACATGCTGGACAACAATAATCGAATGAAATACAATTTACGGAATTTCCAAGATGAAATCCAAACAAAACACGTATTTGGCCTAACTTATCTCATTATGACTGGTAGCACCAACAGATGTTCAATCGAGCTGGACCCTTTGTCAAACCCTCATCTGTAGGGTTACTGGCACCTACAGATGTCCCACCGAGCTGGACCCTTTATCTGACACCCATCTGCAGTGCTTTGGCTTAACCCTTTACTAAAGTCTGGTTCGAAGTCAGCTATACAGCTCGGCTTTACAAATGCATCTACACGGAATCAAAGTCAGCCATCTGGCTCTACTTTGCAATTTCATTCAAATAAGGTCGAAGTCTGGCAAATTCATTTTTTACAGGTCAACGGATAGGTCACCGTCACCTTATCCAGCTACCTAAACAGGTCAGCCTGGCAAATTCATTACACAGGTCAACGGATAGGTCACCGTCACCTTATCCAGCTACCTCTACGGGTCAGCCTGGCAAATTCAGAAACAGGTCAACGGATAGGTCACCGTCACCTTATCCAGCTACCTCTACGGGTCAGCCTGGCAAATTCAGAAACAGGTCAACGGATAGGTCACCGTCACCTTATCCAGCTACCTCTACGGGTCAGCCTGGCAGATTCATTCACAATAGAATAATAAATAGAACACATCAATTGACAACCGTACGAATATGCAAATCAACCATCTCACAACAATTCAGTTCTAGTTTAATTGAGTTATGCACATGAATCACACAATTTCAAATTATGCAGCAATCAACATACAACATGACAATCGAAAAATAATTTAATTCCTGAAAATGAAACATCAAACAAGTCCAAGAACCCCGCACCTGATTACGAAGAGCGTATTTCGCACTTATGGTTCGGACGTCTCGAAAGGTCCCGCAAACTCTTGCTCACCCGAGCCTACACCTATACCAACATACATACTTGATTTAAATCTTTGTTCCAAGCACTTATTCTTAAACCCTAATTTGGTCGAAATCCAAATTAATCGCTAATTGACAAGGTTGAGGGAGAGGTTTACCGATTACGAATCTATTCAGTCGGACTGGCCTAATCAATCACCGACATTTTCTCAAATTTCTGATTTGGTACCCAAAAACCCTAGAAAAAGGAAATCCAAAATTGAGAGGAATTCGAGAAAAGAATCGACAAATAATCAGCAAGGAGGTCGAAGGAGATAGACTACCAGCAATTTAAGCCCAAATCTCGGGTTAAAAACGAAAATTCAAACCATCGGGAAATCTGAGATTTTGGAGAGGAAATGGAAGAGAAGGAAATACCGAATAGGAGGGTTAGAAGAGATCTACGGCCACTTTCTCGGTTCCAACTTCGATTTCTCGAACTTTTGAGCGACTTGGAAGGATTTGGAGCTCCTTTTTCTTTCTTCTTTTCTTTCGTTGGGCGGACCTCACCAGAACAGGGAAGGGGCGGAATGAGGGAGTGAGAGAGAGAGACACAGAAATTTCATAAAATAAACCCTCAACGCATCCAGTGTGGGTCGTTCACCCGCACTGGATCTGAGTGCGGACGCAGTGAGTACTTAGGCAATTTTCATCAATTCTCAATACATCCAGTGTGGGTCCTTCACCCGCACTGGATCTGAGTGCGGACGCACTCAGTACTTAGTCGAATTTTCGTCAATTCTCAATACATCCAGTGTGGGTCCTTCACCCGCACTGGATCTGGGTGCGGACGCACTCAGTACTTAGTCACATTTTTCGTCAAAATTTCACTTGTCAAGAAAAGTCCGAGCCTAATGCGTCCGCATTCTCCTCCAGTGCGGGTCAACCACCCGCACTCACTACTTAGAAGTCGTTTTGAAGAAAAATCATATCACAGGAGACTCATGAGTGCGGACGCACTGATATCCAGTGTGGGTGGTTCACCCGCACTCACAGAAATTCAGAAAACGAGTTAAAGGAACAAGGTGCCAGTGCGGATGGACCACCCGCACTCACCACCAGTGCGAACGCAGTGAAACTGCTGAGTGTCAGAATTTCGTGTTTCCAACGCAGTTTCTATTCTTTTAGCGAACTAGGAACGTGTTTTAAAGGTCAAATTAGATATACTTGTCTGGGAACATTATTTTAGATTTTAGATTCCTAGTTTATCCATAGAATTTTCGATTATGTTTTTAAACATTCTAATTATTTTATTGTTGAAACTTTCGATACGTAACAATAGCACAGATCCTATCGGGTCACACCAATAGGAAAGTAATCAGAGAAATTTTATGATTAATTATAAAGTTAAAAATAAAATATATGTCATGGAGATGACATTGTTAAACCGAATTAAATTTATAACATGTATGACATGTCGTATAAATTTATCGCAATCGCAATAAATACAATTATTCAGAATAATTGTATATATATATTATATGAATTAAAATATTAATTATGAATTAATATTTTGGACCGGACCTAAATTAAATTTAGAATTTAATTAAAAGCCCAAATCAAATTAAATGGAAAAGGCCCAAATGAATCTTTGAATTTGGGCCAAAGGGCAAAATTGTCTTTTCTCTTTGAAACAGCCATACTAATGGCATTTTTGAGAATTACAAACTGCCACAAAATTCCTATTTAAAGGCATGAAAGGTGAGAAATTGAGAAACTCAATCCAAGTTCGAATCAAAGTACGAATCATAATTCGATTCGATTCATATCTAATTTTCTCTCCCAAACAGTGATTTGTATAAAATCTGATTATGCATATATATATTCTTGTGAGATTAAAAGTTATTCTTGTGAATAGTATTTTGTCAGAAATTTCGTATTTTTGGTGAATAGTGATTTACCGAAAACAGTGACTTTTTCGAATACCGTTGGTATAGTATTTCTGGAAAAAGAAATACCAACTCTCTGGTAGTTCCTGGTGGATACTGATAGAGGCACTAGATTTCTGGTGCTACGAATCTGAGTCAGACTGCATTCCAATTCGAATTTGGAAAAAGGTACAATCGTTGTTTTAATTTATTTAAGTGTTAAATAAATTCTATGTTTAGAAATCAATTAAAGGAGTAGATCCTATGACTTATGGTAGAAGTAAAATTTTTTATTTTGCGTTCTTTCCGCACCATAAGTCTGAACAGAATTTAGCGGTAAATTCTAGGTAAAATAGAATTTAGTAGCAAGTTCAACCCAACAGTGGTATCAGAGCACAGGCTCTTCTGCTGATTGATTTTCTAAAATCTTTGTACCTTATGTATAGTTGATACATATAAATAGATTATCGGTTTGAATTCTTAGATTTGCAGCTTAGAACTAAACTAAATAAAATATGATTTTCTTGGTTTGGTTTTCCGACTGAGAAAGATAAAATATGATTTTATGCTTTCGGGTGTGTTGAGTACATTAAAGAATCAAATAAAATGTGATTTTCTTGGTTCGGTTTTCCGACTAAGAAAAGTATTAAAATATGATTTTATGCTTTCATAAATTTCTTGGTTCGGTTTTTCGACTAAGTATAGTGATAAAATGTGATTTTACGCTTTCATAAATTTCTTGGTTCGGTTTTCCAACTAAGAAAGATAAAATGTGATTTTATGCTTTCTTTTAGCTTTCGTTCGAAAGTGTTAAAATATATCTAAGAATGTGATGAAGCAATAAAGTACCCTAGTAAGAGCTGTTATTCGTACAGAGGTTAAGAAGGTTCTGTCTAGGAAGGATTGGACTTAAGCGGTCCTTGTGACCCCTGGTTTTTTCTGGGAATCCCTTTCCTTGTATGATAACTGGCCGAAAGGAACTTTATCACATTACCAAATTAATTTACGCTTTCTTTCTTTAAACTTTCAAGAAGGTGTTAAGTATATCTAAGAATGTGATGAAGCAATAAAGTACCCGAGTAAGAGCTGTTATTCGTACAAAGGTGAAGAAGGTTCTGTCTAGGAAGAATTGGACTTAAGCGGTCCTTGTGACCCTTGGTCTTTCTTGGAAATCCATTCTCTTGTATGATATCTTCGTGGACTTCAATTTGGAGAGAGTAAATGAGAGGACAATACGGACCCCAATCACAGTGGAGGCTGGACAGAAAGAGAAGAAAGGGCAAGTCGGGAGTGATGCAACTAAAGAAAAAGGCTCGTGACGAAGACTCTAGAAGACCGCGAATGGGAACACGTACTAAGGAGAAAATATATGGCAAGCGTAGAAGGAAGAGGACATGACACGTTGGTAAGTTTCGGACGGATTTCAGAGGCGAAGGTGAGTAAATCGAAGATGATATAAGCGAATGTCATACAAAAACATCGGGGTTGCTTCATTTCTCATCGGATGGTAGATAAGCGGGGGGTGTCACTGTTCATAGCTACAGTTAAACCCCATTGAACTTTTACTATATATAATTAGGTTATGTAAAATCGAAGAATAGAATATGACTGGATTGTTTCACTTAGGCAAGTAATTAGTTGTGTTATTTGAATGTACATTGCTAGTTCGAATAGTAGCTATTTTTGACACATCCAAACATACTCCTGATTATGTCTTTTCCAAACTTTTCCCGACATTTTTATTTTATATCCAAACTTAATTACAAAATAATAAAAATGGACAGAGCCACTTGGTTTTATTAAAAATGTCCATACCGGCCATTTTCTGGCCGGTTTTCGATTTAAATAGGGTACCGGCCAGAAAATGGCTAGTACTTTCCTCTTTTTTTTTTTAGAGACAAATAGCTAAAATGCTGAAATATAACACTAAAAAATCGATTTTTTTAAAATATTTGTTAGATTACTTTTTTGATATATAATTAGCATATTTATACTAAAATATGCTAAATTACTTGAAATTACGTCGTTGTTTTTCGCCGTTTGAAGTTTCATCGTCGTTTTTCGCCTTCTCAGTGAATATATCATCCCTATTCATACGTAATTTAGTGTAATGTACCGTATTTTAGCATAATTTTACATAATTATTGTAATTTAGCGTAATTTAGTGTAACTCAGCATAAATTAACATAATTTCAAGTAATTTAGCGTATTTTAGTATAAATATGCTAATTATATATCAAAAAAGTAATCTAACAAATATTTAAAAAAAATTCCGATTTTTTAGTGTTATATTTTAGCATTTTAGCTATTTGTCTCTAAAAAAAAAAAGAGGAAGGTATATTTAAATCAAAAACAGGTCAGAAAATGGTCGGTATGAACATTTTTAATAAAATCAAGCGGCTCTCGACATTTTTATTATTTTCTAATTAACTTTGGATATAAATAAAAATGTCGGAAACTTTTCTGAGTTTCTCTCTCCATTTCACTGAACTGCACAAGTTGTCTTATACTCCTGTAGCCTTCGTAAAGAAGTATTCATGTTCGTTGACATCAACTCGTATTCTAAACCTACTTGGCTGCTTTAAATTTACAAAAAATAAAAATAAACAAGCCATATAATGCAACTACACGCAATTAATGTCAAGTCAAGCCACGTAATTGCGACTCTTTAACAATCCTTTTCCGATATAAATAATCCCTCTTTCCCCAATCTCAAAACGCAATTATCTTTCTCTTTCAACGCACTAACAATTGAACCATGAGAAAAATACCAGCAAATGTAAAGCTCTTTACCTTGGGCTTGGTCTTGTTTTGCTTGGGGGGCCAGTCTTTGACCATCCAAGCACAGCAATGCGGGTCTCAGGCTGGTTTCGCAACGTGCGCCAACAACCTGTGTTGTAGCCAGTATGGCTATTGTGGGTCCACATCAGAATACTGTGGTACTGGTTGCCAAAGCCAGTGTGGCGGCGGAGGTGGTGGCAGTGGTGTTGCATCCATTATCAGTTCATCACTTTTTGATCAAATGCTGAAACACAGGAATGATGCGGCTTGCCCTGGAAAGGGTTTCTACACATACGATGCATTTATCGCCGCTGCCAACTCCTACAGTCAATTTGGAACGACTGGAGACGCAGCTACACAAAAGCGCGAGATTGCAGCTTTCTTGGCCCAAACATCCCATGAAACCACTGGTATGAATATGATTCTGTACCAAGATATTTCAAACATCCAGGTAATTTTGCATGGGCAATACTTTGACCCGATCCGGCACATCGAATTTTGGACTCCGGTTAGGCCCGCAGCCGACCAAAACCATTGTTTTGTTTCATTTGGATGTAGCTCTGCGGTGAATAATTGAAATTTGCTCTGATTTATAGGTGGTTGGCCAACTGCACCAGATGGCCCTTACACATGGGGATACTGCTTCGTTAGAGAGAACAATGGAGATGCCGGTGATTACTGCAATCAGAGCTCACAATACCCGTGTGCTTCAGGCCAGAAGTACTACGGCCGAGGGCCTATTCAGATCTCCTAGTATGTTTTCCATCACATCATTTGATTACCAATTTATTTTATTACATTATTTACTCAACCTGCTCAAGCCATTTATATTTACTTGGGTGATCCAATCATCATGGATCTATAAAATAATCAGCTCTAGCTAATCTTTTTTTTTTAGAGCATGTTTTTCCATGATTTTATATCGAATAAATGCTTTGTTTAGTTTCTTCTTTGTTTTGAAAAAAGTGCCAATGCCACCGTAATAGATCTATTTGATAAAAAACAAGTCGCATACAAAGCTGAAAAAAAGAAAAAAAAAAGTTAATTTTAGCTAGCATAACGGTACTAAGACATGGTACCATTACGTACCTATCCACTTGATGAAAAATGCTTGATTGATTTATTTTCCAGTAATTACAACTATGGTGCATGTGGTCAAGCAATCAGCCAAAATCTGCTCAGCAACCCTGACCTAGTCGCCACGGACCCCACCGTCTCGTTCAAATCTGCACTGTGGTTTTGGATGACCGCACAATCACCAAAACCATCATGCCACGCTGTCATGACTGGCCAGTGGACCCCATCAGCAGCTGACCAGTCTGCTGGCAGGCTGCCAGGGTACGGTGTGGTCACTGACATTATCAACGGAGGTGTTGAGTGTGGTAAAGGATCCGATACAACTGGGAAAGTAGCAGATCGGATCGGGTTCTACAAGCGGTACTGCGACCTCTTGGATGTCAGCTATGGCAACAACTTGGATTGCTACAATATGCAACCATTTGGTCAAATTTCTATCAATAGTACTGAAAAGTCTATTTTTTATAATTAAAATATATATGCATGTGGTGTAAATGGCACTTGAGCCATTCATATATTGTTATTGATGTTTACGATAATCATCATCATCATCATACATTACAAGCAAGATAAATACAGATGTAAGCGTGTGGGTTGTCGATTAATCTTTTTAATTTGTGTGCTTTTTTTTTAATAAAAGAACTTCAATTTTGTATTGTTTTTTAGAATCTTTCTAATTTATGTGCTTTTTTTTTGTTTTCCAAACTTGTGGACTTATGAGTTGACAAAATGTGGAATGCAATCAATGGATCATATGGAATAAGTTGACAAGATGCCTTTGTAGATAGCGCGGCCTAGGTAAACAACTTTATGACAAAATAATTTTCTCAATAAAAAAACTTGTTTACAGAGATCCCCAGAAGCAACACATTTCATATAAAAAACTTGTTTACAGATATGTTTGTGGAATAGGCATAAGTAGCTCAGTTTATTTTTGGTTGATGTATCAGGAACTTGTTTTGTGTTTTTCTTGTAGTTCAAATCTGTAAATGGTACCAGCAAAACCTATAGGGTTTCAATAGAGATCGGTGGGTTTACTCCCACTATTATAAAAAATAAAAAAAAAAAAAAACAAGAAAAAGAACACCGCTCGATTTTAAATATCAGGCTGTGAATGATGTTCTTAAAATAGTCATATATGGAGGAACTGAGATTAGCCAAATAGTTCATATTTTTGTTAAGAACACTGCTCGATTATAAATTTCAATCTGCAAATGAGGTTCTTAAAATAGTCATGGAGGAATTGAGATTAGCCGAATAGTTACATATTTTTGTTATAATATGTGTACAAGTATTTAGGATGATTGATGTTATGTTCTCAATTCTCATAGCAAGTACTTGTGTTGGGGGCCATGTCTCATAATCCCCGTTTTCATGCATATTTGTATAGAATCTTTCTTAATTCTTATACCATTTCTAAAAAGAAACTAAAATTGATCTTCATGTTCTTTCTTCAAATTTATTACTTTGACCCCTCATAACTTCAATACTTTTAGATTGAAATTATTACATGGTTCAATAGGATGCATTATTATGTCTTTTTCCTCTCAGCTAGCTCTGATACTAACTTGGAACATATTGTTAATTACAGAACCTCTTTTATCGAAATGCTTGAGAAAAATAAATCCTAAAAAACTAAGTTCGATATCTTCACCGAGTGAATTACAAGAATCTATTGAAAGTAAGATAGTATTGAGGCTTGGTACCAGTCCGATGCATGGGCATATTTGGCATATAATTCTAGAAATTATAGGGATTTGATCGACGAATTCGTCTCTAGTTTAGTGACTTTATCGTCAAAATATGGAAGTATCTATTTCAATGAAATTTCATTCCGGCTAATATTGGTCCATAACCTTAATTAAATGAACAAAACTTGCAAGTTATATTTTTTTTTTTTAAAAATATGACAACTTTACCCTTGCATTCATAATCAGAGTCAATTAAGAAAATACAAAATACTTATTTCTGTATCACTCAAAACCACTTGCATACTTGGCTGCCCACAGAGATGGATGTGATCCCTCTGCAGAATCTAGAGCCGGACGCAAGGTTGCACAACAATGGTACCACAGTTGGTTGCTGAGTGATTCAGTTGGAGATACTAAATAATTACATGTCTTGCCATACAAACTGGGTTTTATGTTGCTGTTGGATAATTTTCTGGTATCTAAGATGTACCAGTTTAGGTTGGTGTTGGATAATTTTCTGGTTTAGTATTGTTGCTGCTGATGGGTTCATGACAATAGGATAGGATCTTGAGTTTATGGCAAAGGTCAAACATGGGTGAGCTGAACTTTATTTGCTGCCAGCACCGGATACTGGTACATGGTAGCAATAATTCAAAATGCAAGATAGTTTTTTGGATGTTTGATGAGGTCCTTGATGATTATGTAATTACGATTTCGGTCAATGCGGACAAGTCATTGCATTTTTTTTCTGTCGTTTCCTGTGCTATTTATTTTGCCAAGTCATTGCATTTTTTTTTCCTGCCTAAAAATACGGTTGCGTCTTTCCCTATCTGCAACATTGAGGCCTGAGGAGCATCAAGCATGAGAGGAGAAAATAGTTTTGCCATTCTTTTTTGCGGTTGGTAAACTAAAGACAAAGTTTTCATGGGTTAATTTTTTTTTTTTTGTGTGATAAAAGGCCTTATAAGGTCCGTTTCATTGCACAATGAAACATTTAAGTTGCATTTTTTTATATATATATTTTGATGGAAAAATATTTAATTAGAGAAGATCTGATAAAACTACCCTCAATTTACTCATTATTTTATATCTTACTATAGAATAGTTGTCCAAAAAAACGAAAAGAGCGATGAGGTGAGAGTTCTGGCACAGTAGAGAATTGAGACATAAGAAATGAAAGAATAATCTAGGAGCATGGATGAGCGGCAGAGATCCAACGATGTAGAGCAAGAATAATGCGGTGGTACTGTTGTTTAAACTTTAAGCAGTACAGTCAAGGATCGATCGGCAGAGTTTAAAAGCCGACATTGTTCATTCTACATAGAAACAATGATTCAGGATTTATCTATATATATATAATATGAGTGAGGTTGTGCTAATAATAGAATTCGTATCACCTAAGGTAACATAATATTTCTGTTTGAATCACGACCATTCAATCAGAATCCGCACGAGTTAAAGCAGTCCCGTGCGTTCTACCTCGGACTAGATTGGATTTGGATATAGAGATGATGTCCATATTTCATTAATGAATTGGTTACAAAGTTTGTATCCGTGCTCCTTCAAATTAAATAAATTCTCTCTTGTATTTGAGACAAATACACACTACCCGATAAGCTCATATGTCACCAGCAGCTAAAGCTCATATGCCACCAGTTTGTTGGTCGCTACCTGAATATTCGGTGAATAATTAATAGCTAACAAGAAGGGTATCTAGTTCTAGTCTAAATTAAAAAATTAATGATGTTCCATTTGAAAATTAGGTGGTCCACGTTTAATGTAGCATTATTATTCACCTGATCAGCCCGCTAAGTGCTAAGCGATCAAATAAATGGCTTGATGCCTTGATAACTCACCAGAAAAACAACCTCGCATGTCATAAATGAAATATATTTACTTATTATATATCTTTTCACCTTTTCTTTAAATGTTAAAAAGATGAAATGTCCGCTAACAGAATTGATATAAATAAAATGAAATTCAAAAACTACAAATTATGAAAAGAAAAAGAAACATATTGCTCTATTGTCAAACAAGTTTGGTTTTGGTTAGGGAAAAGCCAAGAGGTGATGCATCTTTGGCATACTTGGAATGATTTCATTACTTTTGCTCTTTCTCTTAATTTAGATGATAAAATCAGCTTTCTTATTGTTTTAAGTGCAGTTAGTTGGGTTTTGTGGAAATACAGGAACGATTTGTGTTTTAATCAATGTCAACACAAAACAGCTCGGACTTTAATTCTTCTCATTAAATCTCTATGTCACTATTGGGCAGGTACTATGCGCAAAAGGATCAAAGATGCCATGGGGAATTGGCTGCCCATTGTAGAGGATGCAATCCCACTCAGCCATTACATGCCGATGGATGTTGTACCAGTTTCTGCTGCAAGTGATTCTGGTGCAGCAGCTGCTGCGCTGCCTTAGTTTTGATGGATAATGCTCAATTTTGGTATATAGCTATAGTTAGCCTTAGCCCTTTGAGTAGCGGCTTAGTTTTAGCAACTTTGGACTTTTTTTGGAGTTTAGCTTGTGTTCGAATGTGGCTGATTTCTGTCTTGGTCATCAGTTTTTGGTGGTATTCGGGGTTTTGTAGGTGGATATGGGATCTGGATTCCCAGGGATTTTACTCTTAGATGCATAACTTGATGTATTTACCTCAATTTCAGTAAATGAAATGGGCTGTTTCGGCCTTTTAAAAAAAGAAAAAAAAAAAAAGAAACATAAACTACACATAAAAATTAACAAAAAATGTTAAAAATGAAACTACTTCATGAGCTGTCATGGTATCAGGCTGTGACGGTGTCCGCTGCCACGGGAAAAGTGGCAGAAGAACACCACATCAAACCAGTAGGACAAAATCTGGGTCTACTAATCCCTCAGTTTATTAAATTGCATTTACGAAAAAGAGATCTATTGTTCAGTGTTTTCTACATAACCTAGATTTATCTAAAACTGATTCCACTGATCAATTAAAATGCTGGCTGCACACAGCTGAATGTTTGCACCAGCTAGAGGTACGTAGTAAACCAATCAGTTCCTGTATGAGAGGTATATTCTGACATACTTCATAGGCAAATAATGACAATTTTCAATTTAAACACAAGAATTGAATTTGTACAGGATTTTTATAGTTTCATGAATTTTATACAAATTCAATTCTCATGTTTAAATTGGAATTTGTGTAGCCTGTAAAATTGTTGGTGTTATTTTTCTTTCCGCCCCACTGATAAGTGATAACAAGTCATGCTCCACAAATACTGAACAATTAGCTGGGAAGCTACCTAAATTTATCTTTTATTTTTTTTTTTCTCTCTTTTTAAATCAGCTGGGAAGCTACCTAATATCAATTATCAATAAACAAATAAAAAAATTTCATTAACCATATATGCGTTAATGAATTTGTTGACATATATTAGTCTTCCACTATGAGAGATGGGCATGAAAAAGAAAGTAGGACTTTACCACCTTTTCATGACTTAGAAAAAATGGCAAGCTGGATTCCATATTTTGACTTCCGTTTAATCTTTTTTTATTACTTGTGCTCTATTGACTTGGTCTTGGAATGGCCTTTCTGGTAAACGCCTCTGATTTTTCTTCTAGTCAATACTGGTATATCTTATTATAATTTGTAGTTTTGTACGACTAAAATCAGATAATACCGCACCAGATAGATACTTGGTACCAATTAAAGCAGTTTTAAATTGTTATGATACACCTTCCATCATCGATTGTAAGAAAAATGAAACTGCAATTTCTATCAGACTAAACTCTTTCAGTACTCTGCATTTCTGGGCTCCTGGATCTATTTTGCTTGATAGATTTCTTGTGTGCAAAAAGTGATAGTTTGTCTTATTTCTACATCAATTTAAATAAATTATAGTTATGAGTTATGACAAAGAAGTACAGAATTGCACTAATTAAAGTTTGATGTATAATTATAGCTTTGTTTGTGCGATCAATAATCCGTGTAATATGGAAATAGCTAATTAAAGTTTTGATGTAGAATTATAGCTAGTTCTTAAGAAATTTTCCTATGGACGATATAACTTTCTTGCTAGCTTTTGTAATTTGCATCCCTTCAATTAGGAAATACATGCTGTGGATATATGCCTTCCTTTTGATAACATCATTGGGTTTGGGTCTCATAAAGAACAAGGGAAAAGATTTATTTCTCCCGGTGTTTATTCTCTATTTATCCCTCAATCATTAATTATCTGGAAAACTACAACTTCAAGCACAAAAAGACAAAAAAAAAATGCATATCAATCATTAATTACGTGGGGGACCGCTAATTAATTGAGGGGCCGCTTATATTTGAAAGTTTTTACAACTGACGCTTGCAAATATGTATACTTATGCACGTAAGTATTAACATCTAATATATCAAGTATTCATGTCTAAGATATCAAGTATTTCTTTAAAAAAATGGACATCAACTTTATTTTATCTCTCTCATCACATACTCATTTTTTACATGTTTTTAGAGGTGAGTTTTTTTCTTCATTCAATGTTGCCCATATTTCTGACAATCTGTAAAGAATTTTGCTAATCTAAAATCACAAACGTCTTCTACGCAATTTTCTCTTTCAAATGAGATCCATGATGAAGTACTTTTGAGTTATCCGTCGCGCAAGTATTCATACCTCGTAGTGCAAGTATTCATACCTCGTCGAGCAAGTATTCATAACACGTCGATCAAGTATTCATACCTCGTCGAACAAGTATTTATACCTAAGATATCAAGTATTTCGGAAAATGAAACTGGATACATCACACGCCCATCTTTTATATGTTTTTAGAGGTGGGTTTTTTTTTCTTCGTTCAATCTCGCCAATATTTCTGACGATGGGTGTGTGATGTGTCTAGTTTTTTTTTCCGAAATATTTAATACTTAGGTATGGATACTTGCTCGACAAAGTATGAATACTTGTTCGACGTGGTATGAATACTTGCACGATGAGATATGAATACTTGCACTATGAGGTAGCCCACCTCTAAAAACGTGTAAAAGATGGGTGTGTGATGTGTCCAACTTTTTTTTTTCCGAAATACTTGATATCTTAGGTATGAATACTTGCTCGACGAGGTATGAATACTTGCTCGACGTGGTATGAATACTTGCACGACGAGATATGAATCTTTGCACTGCGAGGTATGAATACTTGTGCAACGGAAAACCCGAAAGTATGTCATCATGGATTTCATTTGAAAGAGAAAATTGCGTAGAAGACGTTCGTGATTTTAGATTCGCAAATTTCCTCACAGATCGTCAGAAATATTGGCGAGATTGAACGGAAAAAAAAAACCCACCTCTAAAAACGTGTAAAAGATGGGTGTGTGATGTGTCTAGTTTTTTTTTTTCAAAATACTTGATATCTTAGGTATGAATACTTGCGTCCAGTTTTGTATCTTTTATGGCTCTTGTTAACAAATACTTGCGTCCAGTTGTGGTCCCCCTCTTAATTAGTGGTCAACAAAGACAGTTATTGATCGGGCGATGAATAGGGGAAATGAAGTGGGGGATAGTTAGTCGGTCCCAAAGAACAATATCTCGAACGTTAGATCAAGAGATAAATACTCTATTGGGATTATAAGCAAATATGAAAAAATAATGCCAAAATCAGTGATAAAACAGCTCTTTGAAATTTGGATATCATACATATGTAAATCCTTCAACTTGATGGGAAAAAAAAATATAAAAGAGCCACAAAGGCTCGTATAACCTAATATACAAAGTTCCCTTACAATTAGTTCATCATGTTTGTCTCCAATCCTTCAACTCTTTGCGCTTTAATCGCCACAATCTTTCAGAACAGTCTATGAAAAAAAATGTAAGATGTTTATTCACATGCTCCGCATGGATATAGACAGTTATCAAAGTTTGTGTGCCAGTAAAAGATCATACTGATCTTCTAAAAATTTAGCACCCCAGAATAGTAAGGAGACCACTGATCCATCCAAGGACTCCTTAATTGTGTCAGGAAGGGATCTTGCATCCACTCGAGTGCATTAAATTTCGGCAACTCGAGTTCTGGCAAGTTGAGCTGCTTGGCTTGTGGCAGTGCAACTGTCTCTTCCTCTACTTTCACAACCTCTTCTTCGATTTCCTTTTGTTTGGTTTCTTCTGGAAGTATACTTACCGCATCTTCCACAAACATCCAATTTTGAACGGGATCATGATCGGAGGAAGAAAATGAATCTACTGGCGAATCGGAGTTGTGCGAATACTTGGTTTCCTCCATGGCAACTCTTTGTTCTAGTTCTTTGAGTGAGACCGCTTTCCGATAGACCTTGCATAACACTATATCTTCCTGCATATTGAACAACCAATAATTAATTATTTAGGCAAGGATGTTACAATTACAACTTGTGGTTTTTGGTTTTGCAATATTGCAAAATTCACACTGTAATAATTCAATGTTATATAGCCCTGATAGTATATTAATTACTTGACTCTTTTTTTATTTTCTTGTGAGAATGTTTGTTTTTATATTTTCAATTCCAAAGTTAATTTGACTTGTGTGAGAAATTCTGTTCAGGATGAATTCTATATGAACAAAAGAGAAAAGACACCATATATCATATATACTACTGGTCTTAATTCTTGGTGGGAAACCAAATTTCCATATGTTGTCTCTTTCACTAACTCATTTTAACAAAGTCAAGCATATGTTGACTATAATAATGGACCCAATTTCCAATTGCCCACTAGTCTACTCCAACTCAAACTGGACATCTCCAGTTCATCCCCTAAAAAATGTCTTGCTTTAGTTCATGATTCTCTATGGGAATAAATTAAAATTACTAGTCAACATAAACATACATATATAATTCTATGGGAATATAATTGATTAGTTACCTTTGGTGGCGATCCTGATGATGAATTGCACTCCGGCAAGCGGTACTCATTCATGACCCAGTCTGTCTTGGTGCCACGTGGTGCCCGACCCTCGTAGTAGACAAGCGTCTTTTTTAGACCGATGAGTCGTTTTGGGTCAGCTACACTCCTGACGGGTCGGTCGGACCCAGTGGCCTTCCAAAATCCATGCTCGGTGGTTCGGCTGGGGCGGCCACCATTAGCCTGCTTTCGGTCCCTTGGCACAAAGAAGTACCACTCTCTCTCCCCTATCCTTGCCAAACCTGCATGTCATGTGTGCATGTTGTCAAAGTAATTAATTAGCTTCATGCATGTTTGTGAATAATAAAATATATTGCAAGAATTAAAGAGTAAATGAATGAATTACCAATTTACCACTTACCAGGGAGCTCCCAAGGGTGATGGCGATAGAGATGAACGGTTGGGATGATATCAAACTGGAGCTTCTTCCCTTGCACCACTCGCTTCAAGTAGAAATCCAGCAATTCCTCTTCTGTGGGGTGAAATCTGAACCCTGGCAACTCCATCTCTGCACCTCCTTTCTCCATTTCTCTCAATTTATGAATTTGTTTGCTTTTGCGTTTTACAATGTTGTAAGCTGTTAATTAGTTCCTGAATCCCGATGTGGTGTGAAGAAAGAGAGACGGATCAGTGATGGTTTTATAGGACGGGGAGGGAAGTGGGGCCCACGATACAAGTTCCCATTAGTTTGAATTTCTTCTGTTCGACTTTTACCAGCTGTTGAATTCCTTTTGCATTTTTTTTTTCCTTTTTTATTGTTTGGAATCTACCGTGGACAAATATGATTAAACGGATACGGGTGGCAAAAAAGCTCATAGCTCTGGACTCGATCGTAACTCGCACCTGACTAGCTCGCTAACAACTCGCTCGTTACTGGACCGAGCTGTTAACAAGCCAGCTCGTCACTAGTTCGTATCGGACTCTGCTGCTTTTCTTAGAGAAAAGCAGCAGCCTGCTTTTCCGATCCCAACCATTCAAATTCGTTGAGATTTGTGCATAAAAAAGTTTTTTTATCGAGATACTCGAATAGAAAATTTTGAATGGTTGGGATCGGAAAAGCAGGACCCTGCAGCAGAGTCGGATCCCACTAGTTCAGTCCAGAATTAATGAGTTCAAGCTGGGGCCTAACTTGCTCGCGAGCTAACTCAGCTAGGCATCCATTTGTGAATTTGTATGAATTTGTGTGCATTTTATACTGTCTAGGTCAGTCTAGCTCTGTTCAGCTCGATCCAAAAAGTTTGTATAATTTATTTTCTTTTTAAAACAAGATCCAGCCCGACTCAACAAGTCAGCTCATCAGCTCACGAGTTAGCTCGGGCTGCCTTGTCACGATTTCAAGCTGAGATTTTAGCGCGGATGTCCTAGGTCCAGCTTGCTTTGCTGTAGCTCGATCCAGAATTAACAAGCAGAGTTAAGGCCTAGCTCGGACCGAGCTAGCTCGTTGCGACCCCTAAAACAGAAAATGAGAATTGGTAACTATTATCTTTTTTTCATTTGACAAGCGAAGTAGATAATTAATTACTTGATCAATTGTTGGTATTTCATAGCAGTGAAGTAAGTAGATGAAATAATTTTGAATAAGAGATCAAATTGTACTCATGTATATATTATGTTAAGTGAAATAGTAAGAATTAAAGAGCCAAAAATTTAAACACTTAATGACTTAACTTTATTTAAGTATTATTTCATACTCTATTAAAAATTGTTAAAAATAAACATTGTGAGTTTGAAATTGTTTGATTGACTTTGACACTTCAATCAAGCTCAATTATTTTACAAGTACACGATAATTAAGGTCATTTTTTCAAAAAAAAAAGAAAAAGATTTTGAAATTACAAAGTTGTTTTTGACAATCTTGAAAACGATCAAGTTAATTAATATCTATCGATCCCAAACCTTAGAAGTATATATATTGTTATGGTTCGATCGGCTTTAGATCAAATTTCTTTTTTACTTTTTATTAATTCGTGCGAATGATCGATGCAAGTCAATTTAGTTGGCTGCAAACAATTAATTCATATCTGAAATTATTACTTACTTATATATGATTAGTGAGAAATATATATATTTAAAAAAAAAAGAATTATCTAGCTAGTTATTTTAATATATGTCTTCTTTGACCAAATATTATATATTTTGTTCAGTACATTACATGATGAGCAGCCGAGCAGGACACATGACAGATGGATTAATTAGTCCTGATTTAGTACAGCATAGTTATTTAATGATCTTTAATCTATAATAAACAATTGTTTTGGCGGCCCCTGCATTCACAAATCATTTATTGGGCTCACAGTACAGTATTCCATTTGACATTTTCATTTGTGCTATAAATGTTAAAGCCTCTCTGTCATTTTAGTTGTTGCGCTTGTAAAGTCAAAGAACTGGAGTACGTGCACAGTATATATAAACCAGCAACTTATAATCCGACATTTTTTTTATTAATATCCAACATTAAATGTAAATTATTAATTATACCCAGCTTGGTTGGATATTTTTAAAAATGTCCAAACTGGTTATTTTTTGGCCGGTTGGAATTAAAATTAAGACCAGCCAAAAAATAGCCGGTTAGGTAATTTTTTTTTTTGTGAAATAGTTGATAGATTAACATTTTGATATATAATTCGCATAAATTAGTTTATTTTAGTATAATTTAATTTTTGTTAGTTTTTTTAATTTATTTTAGTATAATTTAGCATAATTAGCATATTTTAGTTTATTTTAGTATAATTTAACATAATTTAGTTTATTTTGGTATAATTTAGCTCAAAAAAAAATCTAAAAAAAATATAAATACTACCATAAAAATACCATAATCTAGTCCACAAATAGAATACCAAACATACTATACCAAATATAAATACTACAAAACAATCTAACTAAAACTACCATAAAAAACTATGGTCAGCGGCAACGACCACCAGAGGGGGACCATCGCGATGCTGGCACTCCCCTGTTAGCTCTGTCGGGTAGTTCCTCCCATACTCCTTGATCAGGTCGTCCCTGTCAAACTCCTTGATCATGTGTAACGATATCAGCCTCGGCCTCTCTGCTCATATGTACTGCGGCATCCCAGACATTCTCATCCTCACCCCTAGTGACTGGCAGGGGTGTAGTCGCATAGTCAGGCTGAGTCTGTGACCCGCTACCACTGGCCTCTCTATCGTGTGGCCTCTCTGTAGTGTTGTCGTCTCGGTGACTGAATGGGTGACAGGCTATCAAAATTATCCAGACTAAAAAAGATAGCCCCTCCTCGTCAATAGGCTCAAACTCTGGAGCCTCCTGCTGCACTGGTGGTGGCGGCATGTACTGTGGACCCTGCAAACATACAAATAATCTAATTTTGCTCTGAAGGAAGAAATTTGTATTAACTTGACAGATAAAAAAAAATGACATACCGGAGGTAACACTGGACGTCCCTGCTCGTCATAGTAAGCATGCCAGCTAGTCATGGATAATACCCAACAATGGTAGTAGTCCCACTATGGTTGCTCTCGGGGGCGAGATGGCATATGAGAACCTCTAACGGACTGCTCATCATGCTCGTACGGATCTACCGCTCGACAATCGATATTCTTTCCGGCGTCTCGCAACATATTGATGATTTGCCCCTCATGCCCGGCATCCTCAACGAGTACGACATGCTCCTTTATTTTCATGCACCCAATAGCTCTCCAACCCCTTATTCCCAACATCTTGACGCTATGTGCGACACCTTTGAGCGCCACTAATAGTTGCAAATAAACTGATGTCATGCCAACCTGTAAGAACCAAGACTGATATCTCAATCTCGGATGTTCCTGGGTCTGTGTAACCTCATCTTGCATCTACCATGTCTCCTCTAATCGCGGATGCTCTGTCTTCTAATAATGCTCAGCCGTGTGCTTAGTCCTATAAGGAACATGTTAGTTGCAATACATGTAACAAGTAATATGGTGATATGAAATAATAGAATATATGACATACTAGTGTAGCCTCTTTATCTCATACCTCAGCAAATCCAGATCTGCGGGAATCAATGGCACCTCCCTGAACTGACGGAGGACCCGATCTGAATAGCGATGCTCCACTATACAGAAGCAGACTTGCGGTCCCCTTTACCACTAGCTATCACGCTGAACCAGTGTAACCTCTGGCAATCTCTAACTCTTGTACAACGCATCGTACAGAGTCGAGACAACCTACTTTGGAACTAGACTCTGCAACTGTGCTCAGACCGGCCTAATACTCAAGGGACGACTGTGGCCCTGATCAACATAGTTGTGAGTACCATGCCATTTCTTGTCGTATGCAGGGCATCTATGAATATCTAGCTGTCCCCAATCCGGTTCGTTCTCATTCGGTCTGGGACAGCCCATCGGTAGCCGTGACCATGACTAGTGCTGTAACAACAAAACTGGCTCATACATTTGCTTTGCATCCTTCTGTATTTTCAAGAATGTTAGTTGTCAAGGTCTTTAGCTTGATTAGAAAAAAAAATTAAATAAGAAAAGAGCTAGAGACTTACCTTACAAGCATGGCAAAGGCTATGGTACGGGTGGGCTAGGACAGCCCCACCCTGTGTATATCTGCAATGCAAAGTAGATAATAAAAATCTAATAAATCGTTGTTCGAAATATCAATATTTAATAGAAAGAGTTTACAAGTATTACCGCTGAACTCCTCGAGAGTAGAATCTACAGTCAGACCGGCGCTGAAGTGCAACTTGGTCATCTACAAATAGTAGAAACTTGGTTTTGTATTTGAGAATTTTGAGTTAATATTTCATGCATAAAAAAATAACTATTAATATTTTGACATAAATATAAACAAATTATATAGTCTTGTTCTTAACTTTTTTCTTCTTTAAAAGAGTTATGTAAAATTTATATTATTGAAGAGGAGGTTTAAAATGCAATATTGGTTTTGTGCTCTAACCATATCTCACAACTTTAACTCTGTTCTTATATCATGTTGAGCTGTTCGGATCGACTGTTTGAATTTTAAAAACAGAAATAGAGATGTGGAGTATGATTGGGCCGAAATTTTTATTTATACCATAATAAAAAAAATAAACCAAAATATCTCCATTTGGTCATAATTCTAAAAATACCTAGACCGCCAAATATCTTTGCGACCCCAAAGTCTGGGAGCCGTCAATTTGCCATTTTTTCTTTTTTCTTTTTTTTTACAGAAATTTTTATTAACTAAAAACAAAAAAAACTTGGTCTATGTGCCACATCTGGCGAGAGATTGATTCCATTTGGAAATTGGTTCCACCGTTCAACCGTTCAAATTTTATGAGTGAGGCTATGGTGCTATGCATAGCACGGATGGCTAGTGTACTACGGCTCAATATGGTACTTTTTAAAATCCTAACGGTCAATCTGACCGTTCAATGTGATAACCATATAAATATGTACTTGCAAACTAAATTTTATATTTTTTCGAATTTTTTTACTATTTTTTCAGATAGGTAGAATTTTGATGGTCCAGAATTTTCAAAAAACACTGATTTTTCTACCTATCTGAAAAAATAGTAAAAAAATTCGAAAAAATATAAAATTTAGTTTGCAAGTACATATTCATATGGATATCACATTGAACGGTCGGATCGACCGTTAGGATTTTAAAAAGTACCATATTGAGCCGTAGTACACTAGCCATTGGTGCTATGCATAGCACCATAGCCTCACTCAAATTTTATTGTTCTTTGTGCCGTTTAGAAAAAAAAAAATAGAGTTGCTATTTTATTTGGAGGCCTTTAGACCTCCAGTCATTGAGCTAGTCATTGAGTCCGCTAAACGGTTTGGCAACCTGGGTGAATTTTGAATTTTGATCAAACGATAGTGTTTTGGTTTATTTTTTTGTGAATATGATAGAAATAAAAATTTCATATGATTGAGACACACAAGACTAATGGTGCATTTTAACCCTACTAGTTAAATACAACTTTTACAAGTTTAGTGAAGTGAATTAAGTTGTACATAACTTTTACTAACATTGTGGCTTGCAAAATCTATATACCTAAAAGACATGTGAAAAAGGCAAAGATAATAAATACGAATAAAACATGTAAAATAGTATATTTGACGAACAAGATTAAATGTACTAACCAGAAGTAAGTAGTGGTTATAATGTGGACTTACAACTCTAAAATGGACTTTTCATGCCGCTAATTTTTCTAAGCGAAATGGAAACAAACATCCAATAATGGTAGTAGCAGCACAAAATTGATCTGCAGTAATTGACATCCCATCTACTTTTGCCGAAGAAAATAAACAACATTTAATAACTAATTATGGGTGAATTTCATGTATACTCTTCAACAATTTCTAAATTACATATTTGTCCTTCTAAAATTCATAATATCATATTATCCTTTTAACTTCAAAAACACACAGATTTATTCAATTTATTATCTTTTTCTATGAAAACACATTTTAAATATATATAAAGTTCTCATTTTATTTTTGATTAAAAATAAAAAAATATGTAAACGTGTGGAAGATAAACATTGAGTCTTCTAATTTAGCTAGTTTGTAAACAATGATTCATTTCTCTACGTATGATGCATACACAGTGTCATTTTGACATATATACACTTTTGTGTGTATCATAAGTAGAGAAATTATTCATTTGCTCTCATAGACATGTCAATTAGAAGATTGAATGTTTCGCTTAGACATATTAAATATTTTATTATTAACAAAGAGTAAAACGGAAATTTTATAAATTTAAAATGAGTTCTAGTTTAAAAAAAAATTGAATAAAATTGTGAGTTTTAAAATATAGAAGGGGGTAAATATTATATTATGATATATATGTAAAAGGTGAACACGTAATTTGGAGGTTTTTGAAGGGTATAGGTAAAATTGCACGCCTTAATTATATATGATGGGTAAGATTCCCATGTTAACGGGACGAAGATGTTAATATATAATTAAATATACAGTCAGCTTCACATATTTTTCCTTAATCAAAGCAGATCGATCATGGATCATGGATGTGTTGTTTTCTCAAGCGTTGACACTGACTCATAAATGCACTGGAAAAAAATTCCTTCGTGGGCTGCTACAATTGCCCACAATGTCCCACCATAATTTCGTTTCATATTTACACCACTGGAGAGTGTTACGTAATTGAAAAAATATATATATATTATAGATCTTTTATTGTTTTTATCTTATACTTCTTGAAAACAATATTATTATTATTATTATTATTGTGATAAAAAAGTTTCTGGCACCCACAATCATTTTTTCACATAAGAACTCTGTATATTTTATTTTGACTGAATAGTTCACAATTCTTGCTTAATTTATACCAGTTTGGTTGGCGTGTTTTCATTTCTTAATATATTTCAAGTTAGAATTTGACACTTGTATGCTAATGATAAAGAGATAAAGAGATAAAGAGGAGGGTTTTAATACCGTCATTTTTTGTGCTTCCATTTCTTAAATTTTCTAATAACAAAAATTCTAAAATTTATATATCAAAATAAAACCGTTAGATGTGATATATTATTTTCTCTACATGCATGTAAGAAATTATCACTTTTAGATTTTGGTTTTATATGAATAAAACAACTGAAAAATCAACATCTTGAATTTATTCACATTGGTGTATTTTGGTACTAATTAAAACAAAATTAAAATGTTATGATCTTTTATGTGTGCATAGAGAAAATAATATAGATAATATATAATGGTTTTATTTTGATACATATCCTAGGATTATTTTAAGTTTGAAAATAAAGACATGATAGATAGAGACATTAATAAATACTTTGAAAATTGGAACAATTTGAAGATTGATTTTTAAAGGCTTAAGAGAAATTTCACTTATTAATTAATGATTGATGCCTTGACAAGTAAGAAGCAATACTTATTTTTCTTTGATCGTCCCCAACAAGTGTCTCTTTATACACCTCTCTTGTGTTTATGTGGCAACCAGCAGTTCGTCGACAAGCACATTAATTACTAGCCAATTAAACTTGTGAAACAGATAGCTAATTTAGGCCCACAATTAATTAAATTCCTTTTTAATTGAGAGAGAAGGCTCATCATGTTATGGCAATGAAGGTTTGAATCCAAGACCTCTTAAAACCAACCTTAATTAATTATAGCTTATATTATCACTTAGTTAAACGAATCGAAATTGATTATAATATAGAACCACATGCAAGTTAATAACGAACATGGTAGGTTATGTTGCCAGAAGCTCTAAGGAGTAATTAATGTAATTTGTTTTATATTGAACCAAAATTAATAAAATATGAAAACTTGTTATAATCAATGAGGACTGAGTAATTAAATTTATTTTCTTCAATACAAACTTTTATTCTTCAGACGAACTTGAAAGACATCGATCCTAACATGCATGTATGAGCTAATTAAATTCCAAGATCTGCTGAGCACGAATCTCAAAGTTAATTATCCTCTCTAGCTAGCACTGAAGAAGAAGAAGAAGAAGAATGTGAATTGTACCTATCCAATCCAAACTAGCAGTGAAGAAGTCATGGTCATGGTCTGTTACTTTTTGTTTGTTTCTCCAATTCAAGGAAGAAGAAGCGCAAGCAAACGCGTTGAATTCTTCAACGATAATACCAATTAACTTTTGACGCGATCGTCTGGTGGCCGTTAGTGTGCCCTTAATTAAATTCCAGAATGCCTTTGGAGAGTCTTCAAGATCTAGCGACGACAAAATTATACTTGTACTTGAGGTCATCTATCTGGTCATAAAATTCAGAGATGAATGTAGACATGGCCACAGGATCGAATTTTTTTTAAAAACCATAATTAGAAAAATCAAAGTTAGGAAACCAACATGATTACTTCGGTTTTTACAAAAATCATAAGAACCGAGATGCTAATTCGGTTCCAAGGTTTTTTTTTTCCTGGAACCGAATTGGAATTTCGGTTCCAACTCCCATTTCACAATTTTTCCGAAGAGCCGTCACGGAAAATTCAAAATAGGCCTGGACCCGAAATCAATTTTCGGGTTTTTTTTTTTTTGCACGTGGAACCGAAATTAGAGTTCGGTTTTTTAATTTTTGCACGTGGAACCGAAATCAATTTTTGCACGTTGGACCCGAATTCTAAATTCGGTTTTTTTTTTTTCACCTTGCACCCGAATTCTAATTTCGGGTTTTCTTTTGTGCACTTTGGACCCGAAATTAGCATTCGGGTTTTTTTTTTTTTCCTTTTCCAGCCCGTGAAGCCCCGATTCCCTCTTCTTTCTTCTTCCCCTCTCTGGCTCCTTCTCCTCTTCTTTCTTCTCTTCCGAACCAAACCAGTTTTTTTTTTTTCCAACTCTCAAAATTTGGTTTTCGTTAATTCTAATTACATATTTAAGTATAATTTTGAGAGAAGAACAAGAAGAACTTCAGATCTACAAGTTTCGTGAGGTATGTGGTTTAATATTTTTTTTGAATAAATAATCCGAATTTTAGTGTAATTTAGTGTAATTTAGTGTAATTTTAGTGTAATTTTAGTGTAATTTTAGTGTAATTTTCGTAATTTTCAAGAAATTGGGGGTGCATGTAGATAAATTTTAGTTCATCAAATTTATTTTAATAAATGTAGAACAATTTAGTTTTTTTTAGTGTAATTTAGCGTTTTTTAGTGTTTAGGGTTTAATTTTTTTTTTTGAATAAATAATCCGAATTTTAGTGTAATTTAGTGTAATTTTAGTGTAATTAGTGAAATTTTAGTGTAATTAGTGAAATTTTAGTGTAATTGTAGTAATTTTCAAGAAATTGGGGGTGCATGTAGATAAATTTTAGTTCATCAAATTTATTTTAATAAATGTAGAACAATCTAGTTTTTTTTTAGTGTAATTTAACGTTTTTTAGTGTAATTTAACTAATTGTATAATTTATTTATTTTGGATGTAGAGTAAGTTAGTTTTAGTAATTGTAGTAAGTTTAATACATGTAGAGTAATTTAATTCATTAAATTTGCATGTAGAATGGTAATTTAATACATGTAGAGTAATTTTGTTTTGTTAATTTTAACTAATTGTAGAATGGTAATTTAGTACATGTAGATTAAGTTAGTTTTAGTAATTGTAGTAAGTTTGCATGTAGATAAATTTTAGTTCATCAAATTTATTTTAATAAATGCAGAACAATCTAGTTTTTTTTTAGTGTAATTTAACGTTTTTTAGTGTAATTTAACTAATTGTAGAATTTATTTATTTTGGATGTAGAGTAATTTAGTTTTAGTAATTGTAGTAAGTTTAATACATGTAGAGTAATTTAATTCATTAAATTTGCATGTAGAATGGTAATTTAACACATGTAGAGTAATTTTGTTTTGTTAATTTTAACTAATTGTAGAATGGTAATTTAGTACATGTAGATTAAGTTAGTTTTAGTAATTGTAGTAAGTTTGCATGTAGATGAATTTTGTTCGTAAAATTTATTTTAATAAATGCAGAACAATTTTGTTTTTTTTAGTGTAATTTAACTCGGCCAAGTACCAAAAAATTAGAATTCGGCCAAGTACAAAAAATAATCAATTCGGCCAAATCAGAGGAGCATATGTATTTTTTTTGGATGGATTTGTTTTAATTTGTAATTTTATTGATAATGTAGTGCAAAATGGATGACGAACAACCCTCCCAGGCCTTACTGCAATTGCCTCAAGAACAACACAAGTTATACAAGGCGAATACGACGGTATTAGTTTAATTTCCGTTTGGATTTAAAATTACGGATGAACTTGTAAGTTAGGTTTAATTTTTGTGGTTAATTTGTTTTTGCATGTCAATTATAGTTGCAGCATGATTATGCCTTGCGTCCTGGTCCTCGCCAAATGGGCGTCAATTACAAACATCGAATAAAACAAAGTTTGATGAATTTAGGTTTATATCAGATGACCAAGGTGACTAAATGTCATATTGACAAAGGATTGATCACTGCTCTCGTGGAGAGGTGGAGGCCCGAGACGAATACTTTTCATCTTCCAGTGGGAGAGTGCACAGTGACATTGGAAGATGTCAGCTGTCTATGGGGCTTACCTGTGACCGGTAAAATATTTTTTTTATTAATTTACACTTATGTTATTAATTTATATTTAATGCAAATATATGTTTATCTAACATCTATGTTTAACAGGACGGGTCGTTTCCGGACATACCGATGATAACTGGTCACAATTGATCTTGGACTGCCTGGGACATGAAGTATACGATGGTTACGAAGATAGTGATAATGAATATTTTTATACAAAGGTGCTGCACAAAGGCGAACCCAACGAGACAAAAAAACAATCAAAATACTATATGCGACTTAAATGGTTGAAGGACCACTTTGGTATGGAATTTCAGTTTACTGACCAGGAGACAATCAACCGATACACCCGAGCCTATTGCATGGACTTGTTCAGGTCTGTAATGTTTCTCAGTGCTGATTGCCACTTAGATTATTGGATTCGAAGGAAATTCATATTCATAATGAAATCTCCGCATGAGATACTAACAGTTCATTATATAATGAGGAATGCAAATACTCAATAACAGTGTTCAATTGAACAATAAAAATTACATAAATAAATTAGAACTCTTAAGAATTATTCTAGTTTGGGTCTAAATCTTTTAAATCATAAAGTCTAGTAATATTTGGTTTCCTAACTTTACCATTTCTAATCTGATAACACGAACAAATACCATCCGACTTGCCATGCAAGTGCCATCCAACAACCCACGTCTGCCTTTTCACATAACATATATCTGTCATGTCAAGCTTATATTGTTCTAACTATCCTAACAATTTGTTAACAAAAACAATACAGAATCAATATTACAATGTTGTCATTATCGGAAAGAAAATCAATAATAAGACAGTTACCACAGTTCATTAGTATTACAGTCACAACTCATCTTTATTCAATATACCGTATCCAACCGGTACTAGGTTCATTTGGGGTCATTCACCGTATGCGCATAAGGGTCCTGGAGTAAAGTCTAGTAGCTAGCTAGACTTTACAATATATTAATCTTTTTTCTCCACTATATGGAGGTTTAAGGATTACAGTATTCAATATTCAATCAATTCAATCACTGTGGTCTCAACGTGACAGTCAACAGACTTACCTGTAATTCAGTTTCAATTGTATTGGGCTATGCATATGATGCAACAATTCAATCAATGCAGTCAATCAAATATTCAAAATGTACAGCGAATTACGATTTAATTTCTAGTCATAAATCTCAGACTAATCCAATAACCCCGCATCTGATATTGTAGGGCCATAAGCAAGGTCACCAACAGTCTATTCTTCTTGAACATTCTGTCTCACCAATCTCTTTGATAATTACGCCTGTGTTAAGTACAATACATATATTCCAATCAATACTTATCACATTTTTGTATAACAGAACAATTTACTTATTTAAATATTTAAATCATGAATGTGTATTTATTCAATCATTTAGTTTCGTCTCTCTGTATATATATCTTCTATTAATTTTGAAGTCATACTATACTCTGTAATATCAATTAAACTCACCTATATAATGAAGCACATTTATAACCATCCTCAATCATTGTTTAATTAATAATAGTATCCATTTAATTAACAACATCATTTATTAATTATTTTTTATTACTTAACCTTTTTAATTAACAACATCAGTTTCTTTTACGGACTCATTCAATAGTTAACCTAACCTTCCAGTTCAATCACTTTAATTAAGTCCCGTGCTCAATTTCTAACAGATTATCAAAACCCTTGATCAGGTTCAGGTAAGAAAGAAACCAAGTGAGAGAGGAAGAATAGCATACCCATCCAATGATCCAATGTCTAATTTTGTGATTAACCAATGAGAGAGAGGAAGAGCAAAATTCCACTGTTTTTCTTTTTCCTTTTTGTTTCTTTACGAGAGAAAAAATTAAGGTGAGGTGTTGTGTTTCACCGGCATGGGCCACGTGGCCTTAGTGCCATGGTGGTCATGTTTCTTTTTCTTTTTCATATTCACATAATTAACCCTTAATTTATTTTAAACTTTGCAAATCAGTCCAAAAGTAAATAAAATAACATTGAGTGATGCTTCTATGGACATAAGGACCTATTTGTAAAATGAATATATTTTCATTTTCAAAGTTCAAACAGTCGATCCGACCGTTCAACATTATCTTCATATTAAAATGTACTTGGAGGTCAAATTTTACATTTTTTTGAATTTCTTTACTATTTATTAAGTATTTTACAAAACTAGTCAAATTCAGACCATTGAATTTTGTAAAATACTTAATAAATAGTAAAAAAATTCAAAAAAATGTAAAATTTGACCTCCAAGTACATTTTAATATGGAGATAATGTTGAACGGTCGGATCGACTGTTTGAACTTTGAAAATGAAAATATGTTCATTTTACAAATAGGTCCTTATGTCCATAGAAGAATTTGCCAATAACATTATATATACATTACGAGCATCAATCCTATATGTATTTTAGCTCATGAAATTTCAATTTCTAATTTTCAAATATTCACTTCTAAATATTTTTTAGACATTTGAGTTAGCAACTTATTTTTATAAAAATCAATAAAACTTTAAATTATCGGTTTGATAATAATTCACACTCAAATAACTTCTTCATCATTGCTAATCAGTTCTCAAAAATAATATTTGTTCTTTTAATATTACTTACTCACTAAAAAATACATTTAGACAGTTCGTATATTATTTCAGTTATTATTCTTATATTCATTTTTCAAAATGTTACAATAATAAACACTACAACATTAGCTATTATTTATACTTATATTAGCAAGTTCAAACACTAAACAGTGAAAGTTTCATTCATATATGATGTTAGATAAGCACTATGATACTAATTATAAATATCTGATTATGCAAGTTTAAACAGTGAATACTAAGGTTATAATGTAATTAGACAATTAAAGTTTAAACATTGAATAATTAAAATTTTAAATATCAGACCGTTCAAATTAAACATTAAATATATAAAATATAAACACCGAATACAAATATTCAATTACATAAATTTTAATATCAGACAGTTTAAACAAAAGCAAATATTTATATAAAAATAATTGTTGGTTTGGCATTGTAGGTTGGTGCGAGCATGGTGCTTCTGGAGTTTTAATTTCGGAAAATTATTTTAACAGAGTAATTTTGGCTTTATGCAGCACGTGAACTATAGATTTTAAACAACACTGCATAAGATACATGCACTGCATGAAGACAAAATTGCTCTGTTAAAATCTTAAACCTTAATGTCTCTCTCTGAACTGCGAAAATCCATGATTTACAATGAATATAAAAGTAGTTTGACCAACAGAATTTTTGAACGGGACTAGGGAACTAGAAAAAGGACACGTGGCAAAGTGTCCCTGTCAGCCTGAGTCCATAATGATTCTAGCTTAGCTAACCACCAGCAGATCGGCAGAACCAGAAAATTTAGTTAGAAGGAACTAAAACTTAAAATACATAAATATTAATTTGTAGTTAGTGGGACTTGAACTCAAGACCTTTTAAGAATAAAATATAATCTTAACCATTAGACTACAAGTACATATCTAACATTTTATGAGAGGGGCTAAACTATATAAAAACTTCAAAGAAATAAAAAAAAAAATTAAATTTTAATATACATAATTAAAAATTTCAAAATTATGAGGTGGCTTAGCACCCCTGGATATAGTGTAGATCCGCCCCTAACCACCAGTGCACCTCTCTACGTAGATATTGCAATTCTTAATTTGTGAAAATTAAAAAATTGAATCGTGAGAAACAAGATTGATTACTTTTTTTTTCAATCCACTAGATAAGATCGAACTAATGATTCGGTCTCATTGAGTATCTATTGAGACTGAATTACTAATTCTGTATCAGTATTCCGTAAATTACAACATGTTTTCACCAAATAAAGTTCGAAAACTTTTCACATCCTCTTCCCTCTTTCTTTTTCTTTCTTCCAGTGAGCTCCTATTGTAGAGATGTCAATAAGACCAAATCATTGATTTTTTACACTGTGCATGTGACCATTGTGTGACAAATTGTGAAAAATAGTGAGCCATTAGTTCGATCTTATTAGCATCTTCTCAATGGGATCGAGTCATTAGTTCGGTCTCATTCATTTATTGAGATAAAAAGATAACTCATCTTGTTTCCGACAAATTATATTTTAATGTCTAAAAAAAATTGTAGAGATATTGATCAACCTAACTGAATGAGAATGACACTTGTATAATGTTAAGTGATTGACCGGCTACAACTCTTGGAGATTCCTCTTAAGAACAGAATTTACACCTGGTCTAGCAAACGGCCGGAGCCATCTTTCTCCAAGCTAGACAGACTCTTCCTAAGCACTGAATGGTCTACAGCCTTCCCTTCCATTACATTGCAAGCCCTTGAAATGGCGGCTTCAGACCATGTTCCACTTCTTCTCTGTTGTAAGAGGTTACAATCGGTTCCCACGCATTACAGGTTGGAAACTGCATGGTTCAAGTACCCCACCCTGAAAAGTGTCATACAGCGTATCTGGCAACCCGAAAACAATGGAACCCCGACATCTTTCCAATCTAGATGTGATCAGATGCACAAGGAGATGCGATCATGGCATCTAGACAGATTTGGCAACCTAAATGAGCAACTAACTTTTTGTAAAAAGGCGGTGCTTTTCTTTGACACCATTGAGGAACATAGGGCATTGGACAGGAGAGAATTTCATCTGAGGTTAAAGCTCAAGGAAAGGGTTTTTGAGTTGGCCAACTTTGAGGAGATTAGATGGTATCAACGTTCCAGATGTAGATGGCTTAAGTTTGGAGACCGTAATACATCCTTTTTTCACAACTTTGCTTCGGCAAGAACAAGGAGAAATACAGTGCTTCAACTAGTCCAGGAGGGGATTACAATCACTGCTGAGGAGGCCATCCGTGATACTTTTTTCCAAGAAATGAGGAAAATCTTGGGCACTGAATCGCAGGTTCTAGATTTCGACATCTCCAATTTATACCCACAGCAAACTGACCTGTGTTCTCTGCAAATCCCTTTCACGGAATCAGAAGTTGCGGAGGCTATCGCCAATCTAGCTTCCAACAAAGCGTGTGGCCCGGACGGCCTACCAAATGAATTCCTCAAGGATTTCTGGCCATGGTTAAAGCCAAACATTATGGAGTTGGTACAGGGATTCTACAACCACAATCTTGATCTTGGGGAGCTTAACAGGGCTGATCTGATCCTAATACCAAAAAAAGAGGTTGCATTAAGTACCGGTGATTACAGACCTATTAGTATTATTAATCTAATTCCAAAGTTAATTTCAAAAGTCTTGGCTACTAGGCTGGCAAGGGTATTACCTGACTTAATCTCCATCAACCAAACGGCATTCATGAAGGGCCGTTACATTGCAGAAAACTTTCTCTCCACTAGAGAAATTTTGCAACACCTGTCCTCAAATGGGCATCAATCTATCCTGGCCAAAATAGATTTTTCTAAGGCGTTTGATTCAATAAGCTGGGCCTTCTTGCTTCGGGTGCTCCGGGGCAGAGGCTTCCCCTCAAGGTGGACTAATTGGATCCGGGCACTTCTGTCCTCAGCTTCATCCCGGGTTGTTGTCAATGGAATGAGATCCGATTACTTCCAACACAAAAAAGGTCTCCGACAAGGAGATCCCCTTTCTCCTTTGCTGTTCAATTTGGCAGTTGATGTCCTTCAGAGAATGGTGGCGAATTCAAATAGCATCTCCACATCACATCTATCACCTAGGATCCGAGACCCGATAATGGCCTTACAGTATGCCGACGACACGGCATTTATTCTCAAAGGAGATGATGAAACGGTGGTAAATTTCAAGTTGATCCTCAGACTCTTCTCCAAAATTTCGGGGTTGAAGATCAATTTCGCAAAAAGTGCAATCATCCCTTTTAATCTCAACACCGACCTCATTAACAGGTACAGGGCAATCACGGCTTGTCAGGTGACTCAGCTGCCGATAACTTATCTGGGCATGCCATTGACAGTTAAGCGTCCCGACAGACAGTCCTATATACCTTTAATTGAGAAACTGCAAAAGAACTTACTTGGATGGCAGGGCAAGCTCCTCACAAGAGGAGGCAGATTACAACTTCTCAACTCAGTACTTTCTTCTATCCCTATCTATTTTATGAGCTGTTTCAAATTACCAGCATGGGTGATTGCAAAAATAGACAGGATTAGAAGACACTTCCTCTGGGGAAAAGGCACGCAAGGAGTTACAGGCTTATCGCTAATTAATTGGGATGCATGCCGTTGCACCAAGTCTGCTGGCGGGGTGGGAATCTCTGATATCAAGTTGCAAAACACGGCTCTGCTGATTCGCTGGCTATGGCGCCTTTACCAACCTGAGTTTCAGTTGTGGGCTCGAACAATTCACATTCTGTACTCCAGAGGATCCTTGGAGGAAGGCCCGAAAGTTTGGAGATTAAAGGGTTCTTTCTTCTGGTCTACTCTCATGAATCTCAAACCGTTGTTCTTCCGATGTATCAGATGGCAAATTGGAGATGGACGAAGCATATCTCTCTGGTTCGATAATTGGGACGGGACCCCTCTTGTCAATTTTCACAACAACAACAGACCCCCCCCCTTTCAACTAGTATCCTTAAGAGAAGCCATGCCTCTGATCAACTCTGTAGCTCCTAACTTCTCCATTCCATTTACCGACCAGAGGGACTCAGTTATCTGGAATCTAACGGCCTCCGGGATTTACTCCTCCCATTCTCTATACAATTTGCTGAGAGAAGGTGGCAAAACGAAATGGTCGTTCAAAGAGATTTGGTCGGCCAAGGTACCACCATCAATCCGATTCTTTGGATACTTAGCCCTCAATGACAGGCTCCTGACGAGGGAAGTTCTGCGACGAAGGAATCTTGATTGCGACTCTAGCTGTGTGATGTGTGGATCTCAAACACTTGAATCAATTTCACACCTTCTTTTCCACTGCGCCTTTGCGAGATCGGTGTGGAATTTCACTCGAGCTGCTTCAAACAGGAAAATCCTGTCTTCAGGGATTATGCCGGAAATGTCAGTACCAGAAATTTGGGAAAAATCTTGGCACGAGGCTAGGATTTGCGGTAGTTTGAACAAAAAGGAGTGGATCAATCGCATACTGTGCACTTGCTGGTGGCTTTGGCGCAGTAGAAACGATGTGATTTTTAGGGGGAAAAGGAGTCCAGATGTAGTGGGTAGTTCTATTTTGCAGGAAGGGGCCTTATGGTATGCTTGTTGTTGATTCAGTCCTTTTGAGGGACTGATTTGTAATTTTTATTTCCTGTAATCCTTGACAGCCACTGTCAAGTTTCTCAAAAAAAAAAAATAATGTTAAGGGTTTAAAAGATTTCGTGGACAATGATTGCAATTTTACTCAACAAAAAGCTTCAAAAGGTTAAAATATAAAATTTAGTTGATAAAGTTTGCACTATTCCGCTTTTTGTTAGGAAATTAGAGGAAGGAGCATTGAACAAATAAAATATCATGCTCAGAGCTGATTTTTCAAATTTCAACTCAGTTGAAAATTTGGTCTTCCAATTGAGTCAATAAGTTAATTCTGCAACAGTTACACCGAAATCTACACAGACAGAATTTATTTCTTTCACAAAACATGCTAGCTCATGTTCTCTCTTATTTCATAATATATAGTGACACTCATATTTGATCAATGTAATTCATTAAAAAAAATTAAAATAAAATAACATGCATGCTGCCCATTGATTGCCATGTTGGTGCTTATTTCAAATGAATTCAGAGTAGGTCCGATGCCTATCGGACCTACCTTGGTTCGATGGCTGTGATGACCATCCGATCTGCATCAATTCGTGTGCTCTGCATCAAAATCTGTGCAAGTATGTATCAATTTCCGTGCGCATAGATCTTGATGCTAATCGTACGGTGCTAGAGCTAATTGAACCTAAATGTAGGTCCGATGCCCATCGGACCTACTCCTATCTCATTTCAAATATCTATCTATCTATCTATCTTTGAAATTTTGGTATAGCTTGAGCTTGCTTATTATGAAACTTTCAAACTACAATTGCTTGTAAGACTATCCAATATACACCAATTTGTTGTTACTAGAATAGAGCATAGATTATAGTTATTTGTTGCATATTTTGGCATGCCATGGCTGATGGCCCCACTCTATAAGTGCCATAATACTATTTTGTGGTATTCAACCCACTTGCCGTTATCCTCTCTCTCTCTTCCATGACTGGTTCAAAATTCATAATTTCTATGGACAGTTTCTGCTGCATAAATTAAAGACTCACTTGACTTGGAGTGCAACAGTACAAAATTTGAAAAATACATTTTATGCTCCATATATAAAATATGTTCTTCAGTTTTGATATTCCCACAGGACCACATTTACTGATGAATTTTATTTGATCCTATTTAGGAGACAAAAAAAAAAGATACCTTATTTATTTTATTTTATTTTTAAGAACATGTAGCAAGTTTTGTTAATTGGTTCTCAGTCCATTAATTGTGAGAATATATTATTTTTCCAGGGTCAATTTTGATGAGTCAACACTACCTCTGTTTCCCTTTACTGTGCTTTCACTATGATCATTTTCTAGGCAGGAATGCCAGGAATTACGGTGTATCTATCTAGAATTCTAGATTCTAGAAATTAAGAGGGGAGTCTTTGTAGTTTTGTAGTGGCAGACAAGGATATTTAATTTGGGATGAATTGCAACCAACTTTCTTTCTTCATTTTGTCAAGTCTACACAAAAGACTCTGAAACAAGTAAACCTTAATAATTATGACTCTGAGGGCCTCCACGAAATTGATAGCGATCAAAATTTTGTGTTATACTATGACCAAGAAAATGGGGGTGGGCTTGTCTCATGTCCGGTAAGGAAAATTTTTACAAATTGTCTTATCTTTTAAAATTTTCAAATAAAATGTTCTTCCTCTAAAATAACTCTTCTCCTCTCTATCTTTACCTCATATTTACTCTCATCAAGTTTGATACATCTTTATTTTATTAGACTTTAATGAGTGCTTAAAAGATATTTTAAAGAATATGTAATTCAAACAACAAAAAATTTGTAGACATGCAACAAATTTTTCAGTTAGATAATATATATATTGGATGTATGTTTTTTTTAAGTATTTATACTAATCTGCATCATGATGAAATTATTTAAACGATTATAAAGTACGTTATTAGAAAAATAAACTCTTAAATTTATATTTTATTTATTTGACAATGTTTCATTTAAACTTTCTTAATTATAATCATTAAAAAATAAGAGTGAAAACTTTACATAAAAAATATGAATACTTTTGAGACGTAAATAAGAAGTACAAAATATGAAATACAAAAATAAATTATCTCCATATTTTAACACACAAAAATTTATATATTGTCAAGACATTTTCTTCTCTGTTTGGGTACAATATAGGATATCACTTAGATGAAAATGGCAATTATCTCTGGAACTAATGGTGTCTAATTAGTAGATGAAAATGGGAATATCTATTAGTATTTGATTCTTGCATTCAGGACATGTTTGTTTTTGTAAATTTGAATCGCAATACATCAAATTAATGCAGATATGCTCAACAGGAATAAAAAAAATTCATTTCCTCAAAATATGATTATTATAATGAGCCTTATTAAAAAAAAATAACAAACATATGATTCTATTTATAAAACTCTGACCTAGCTAACTAGTTTCTATTGATAAATTTATTGTCTTTTTTAGCTAACTAGTTTCTATTGATAAATTTCAAAGTCCAAATAATCGATCCAAACCATTCAACATGATGGATATATTAAAATGTGCTTGCAGATCAAATTTTACATTTTTTTTAATTTTTTTACTATTTATTAAGATGGGTACAAAAATTCAATGGTTTGAAAACAACGATTTTGTAAAATACTTAATTATTTAATTTTTTTAAAATACATAATAATATTTAATAATCAAATGTAAAATACATAATAATTATGATTTTTTTTATGAAATTCAAATTTGATAATCGTGATAGAAAATTGAACAAGTACTTTATCAGTAGTCTAATAAATGTTTCGGATTTCTTAATTGGTAAGAGCGGCTGAGATGGTGCTTTGCGTTTTCTGTGGAGATGCGAGATGCTTGGTCGAATGAGTTTAGACACCAAATTAATTATAGATCTAAAATATTAAGAGTTTTTATTGTTACTTATTTTGTTTTTGGTGATTACGTACACAGCCCGTAGGCCCCTTGCTATATATACTTGCTCAATTCAATCCATTCATTTTCTTTTTTAGAAATCAAATCAAATCTGGCATATTTCCGCATACGCCCTCCAGTCTTTTTTTCTTTTTTTTGAGGGTTAGTGGAAATTTTCCACTAAGAAATATATTGATGCCAAAAAATATTTACAAAGTCCTTTTCTGCTCCATAATATATAGAGAGGAAGGTGAAGTTAATAAGAAAAAGAAAGAAATTTAAAGCAAACTAAGCTAAGACACATTTTTAACAACAATAATGCATGGATTAATTGAATTGTTTCCACTGAATCCAATAACACTATATATGTAATTATGTATGTATATATCCCAGCCCCATTTGCATTTGCATGCTTAATCAACAATTAATTAATTTACACCCTTCCAAGTTCCAACGCAACTTGCGCTTCAGCCTGACTTAATTCCGCTTGCATATATTAATTGGAGACCATTAATTAAGGATGTAGGGCTGTCTGTACCAGTAGTGCCAGTAGTGCCAGTAGTGCCTTCCGCTTTAATCATATCGCCACAATCTGTCTTTCATAACAGTCATCTATTAATTAAGATGTCTATATATATATATTCACACGTTAACGTTCCGCATGGATATATATAGAATTATAGACTGTTATCAAAGTTAATTAGTAATCTTCTAATTAAAAGTTCAACACCCCAGAATAGTAAGGAGACCATAACCATTGATCCATCCAAGGACTTCTCAATTGTGTCAGCAAGGGGTCTTGCATCCACTCCAGTTCATTCAATTTCGGCAACTCCAGTTCTGGCAAGTTGAGCTCTTTGGCTAGTGGCTGTGCAACAATTGTCGTCTCTTCCTCTACTTTCACCACCTCTTCTTCCGAAACTACACTTATCGCATCTTCCGCAAACATCCCATTTTGAACTCTCTGGAGATCATGATCAGAGGAACAAAATGAATCAATTGGCGAATCGGAGTTGTGCGAATATTTATTTGTTTCCTCCATGCCCATGGCAACTCTCTGTTCTAATTCTTTGAGTGAGACCGCTTTTCGGTAAATCTTGCATAACACTATATCTTCCTGCACATACATGCACATTCAATATTACAAAATTCAATGTTATACTCTCTTTTTTGCTGTGAGAATTAAATTTTTGGTTTCTTTTTCAATTCCAAAGTTAATTTGACTTGTATGCATGAGAAGTTAATTCTATACTATATACCGGTCTTAATTCTTAGCGCGTGGAACCAAATTTTCCATATCTTAATTATCTCTTTCAATATGACGTTAATTTTCACTAACTAATCTTCACAAAGTCAAGCAAATGTTGACTATAGCAATGGACCCTAGTCTAGTCTACTCCAACTCACACGTACTGGACATCTCCAGTTCATCTCTCAAAAATGTCTTGCTTTAGTTCATGATTCATTAATATTGATTAATTCTCTGTGGGAATAAATTAAAATTACTAGTCAACATAAAACATATACATAATTGATTAGTTACCTTTGGTGGCGATCCTGATGATGAATTGCACTCCGGCAAGCGGTACTCATTCATGACCCAGTCTGTCTTGGTGCCACGTGGCGCCCGACCCTCGTAGTAGACAAGCGTCTTTTTTAGACCGATGAGTCGTTTGGGGTCAGCTACACTCCTGACGGGTCGGTCGGACCCAGTGGCCTTCCAAAATCCATGCTCGGTGGTTCGGCTGGGGCGGCCACCATTAGCCTGCTTCCGGTCCCTTGGCACAAAGAAGTACCACTCTCTCTCCCCTATCCTTGCCAAACCTGCATGTCATGTGTGCATGTTGTCAAAGTAATTAATTAGCTTCATGCATGTTTGTGAATAATAAAATATATGGCAAGAATTAAAGAGTAAATGAATGAATTACCAATTTACCACTTACCAGGGAGCTCCCAAGGGTGATGGCGATAGAGATGAACGGTTGGGATGATATCAAACTGGAGCTTCTTCCCTTGCACCACTCGCTTCAAGTAGAAATCCAGCAATTCCTCTTCTGTGGGGTGAAATCTGAACCCTGGCAACTCCATCTCTGCACCTCCTTTCTCCATTTTCTCTCAATTTATGACTTTGTTATTCGATCTAGATCTAACGAACTAGCGAGACAGTAGCTAGCTATGGTTCTTTTCTCTTCTCTTTAGCTTCCTTTTGCGTTTTACAATTAATGTCGTGAAACCTGAATCCTGATGTGTAATGTGTTGTGAAGAGAGAAAGAGAGACGGAGTGATGGTTTTATAGAACGGGAGGGAGGGAGGGAGGGAGGGAAGTGGGGCCCACGATTACTTTGAATTTCTTGTGTTGGACTTTTTAAATATATAGGGGACAGCGTGGCATTTCTTTTTCTCTTTTTTATTATTTTTATTGTTTGGAGAATCTAGTATTCTAGTGTGGTGTGTCATGTCATCATGTGTGGACTGGCACTACTACAGAAATGGTCATTGTACACGGATTTGGCAATTTTATAGAAAAATCGTGAAGAAGTTGTAATTTTTTGGATGCCTGAAATATCTGTAGGATCTCTACACGGATATTTATTAAAGAATCAGTGTAGAAAGACGTGAGAGAGCTACACGGACGTTTACTAGGAAATGTACACGGCTTATTGTTTAAATAACAGTGGAGAGCGTCACTTGGCAAGGAATTGGACACGGTTGTTCAAGTAATAAGCCGTGCAGAATAACTATTTCTACACGGATAGTAACCTAGAAAGGCCGTGTAGACAGAGTAATCCTACACGGCTGTTTATGTTACAATCCGTGTAGCTCGGCTTTGGAGAGCGCCACTTGGCAAGGAATTGAACACGGTTGTTTATGTAGTGATCCGTGTAGCTCGGCTTTGGAGAGCGCCACTTGGCAAGGAATTGGACACGGTTGTTTATGTAGTGATCCGTGTAGCTCGGCTTTGGAGAGCGCCACTTGGCAAGGAATTGGACACGGTTGTTTATGTAGTGATCCGTGTAGCTCGGCTTTGGAGAGCACCACTTGGCAAGGAATTGGACACGGTTGTTTATGTAATGACCCGTGTAGCTCGGGTTTGGAGAACGCCACTTGGCAAGGAATTGAACACGGTTGTTTATATAATGATCGTGTAGCTCTCAGGAATTGCACACGGATAAATATCCGTGTATAATTTATTCAAGGGATTATACACCCTCGCACTCCACACGGCAGGAAATCCGTGTAGCTCCCCTGTTTATGTCCGTGTACAATGACCATTTCTGTAGTAGTGTGGACTCAAATATTTTTATTCGATCGTGCGAATGATGGATGCAATTGCAACTTTGCAAGCAATAACGATGAGCTCAGCAGCAAGTCAATTTAGTTGGCTGCAAACAATTCATTCATATCTGAAATTATTACTTACTTATATATGATCATATTCGAGAAATATATATATATATTTAAAAAAAAAGGAATTATCTAGCTAGTTATTTTAATATATGTCTTCTTTGACCAAATAAATATTGTATATTTTGTTCATTACATTAATTACATTACATTACATGATGAGATGAGCAGATGGATTAGTCCTGATTTAGTACAGCATATATAGTTATTTAATGATCTTAACTTATTTTATAATAAACAATTGCTTTGGCGGCGCCTGCCATCACTAATGATTCATTTATTGGGCTCACAGCCTCACAGTACAGTATTCCATTTGACATTTTCATTTCTGCTATAATAAATGTTAAAGCCCCTATCATTTGAATTAGTTGCTGTGCTTGTGCTTGTAAAGTCAATGAACTGGACTACGTACGTACAGATCAGTATATAATTATATATTTATTAATCAGCAACATTCATATTAAGTAGCTATATAGGGTCATGTTCAAAAATCCAAAAAAATTAAAAGTAAAATAATTCTTAATAGTAAAATTAACTATTAGTATTTCGACAAAAAATACAAATATTTTTTTTACAATAACATAACTCTAACTTATTTCTTCTTTAAAAATATATATATCTAAATTAATACAAGTGAAGTAAATAACTCCCACACTTTTACTAACACGGATATGTACGTAGAGGACGTGTGAAAAAAAAAAAGAAAATTAAATGTGCTAACCACAGGTAGAGGACAGTTAACTTAAAATGGACTTTTTCTGCCGCAAATTTTAATGACATCCCAGCTACTTTTTCCGGAGAAAATAAACAACATTTAAAAACTAATTAAGGGACAATTTCATGTATACTCTTCAAAAATCTCTAAATTACTCACTTTTTCCTTCTAAATTTCATAATATCATATCTATCCTTCTAAATTTTAGAAACTCACAAATTTATCCAATTTATTGTCTTTTCTAGTAAAACACATTTTACATTTATGAAGTTATCATTTTATCCTTTATTAATAAAATAAAAGGTATGCAAGCATGTATACGATAAATATTTAGTCTTCTAATTTAGCTTATTTGTGAGGACAAATGGTTTAATTGTTTCTCTAAACCCTAATCCTAAATATTTCTCACGAACATGCTACATATGTTTTATTTTTAATAAAGAGCAAAATGGAAATTTTATAAACTCAAAATGAGTTTAGCTCAAAAAAACAATTAATTAGATAAAATTATGAGTTTTAAAAATATAGAAGGAGATTTCTAAGGATAATTATTTATCATGGGTATGAATATGATTCGCGTGTTAACGGGATGAAATTATATATCATGGGTATGAATATGATTCACGTGTTTAGAGCTGCACAAAAAATTCGTAGTTCGTAATTCGATTCGAGTTCGATTCGAAAAAGTTCGGAAAAAATTCGATTCGAAATTGAGTTCGTTCGAAATTATTTCAAACCAAACTCAAACTGGACCTAGTTCGTTCGAAATAGGTTCGCAAATCAAATTTAGTTCGAAATTAACTCAAACGTGAACCGTTAATTTCTGCTGATAACTTATGTTCACTGATGAAAATATAAGCCGTCCAGTCCATAATTGCTTTGAATTCTGACTTCTGAAACAGAAAGTCCAGTCCAATTACAAGCTCAAATAAAAAATTCACATGTTTATACCAGAAATTTTGTTTTTTATGGTAGGATTCTGAGTTTTTCAGATAATCCAGTCTCAACTCTCTCGTTTTTTTCTTTGTTTTGATAAAGTTATTATTAATTTGATAAATTTGTTCAATTAATTTCAGCTTTAAGAAACTATTAAATAATAAAAAATAATAAAAATATTGTACCTTTATCATTTTTTTGACAACAATACATTTTTTGGCATTTTTTGCATTTATTTTCGGACCGTTCGTTTTACCTCGGAAATTCAACGGTCGATCTACAACAAAATCATTCCAAATCTAATCTAGAATGATCAAGGTACAATATTGAACGTAACTAACATAAAAGTTCAAAAAGTTTTATTATGTATGAGCTTTGATCCAACATGAAATGTTTATGGCCATACGATGCTTCAATTTTCGATCAACTAGATGGATAGGTAAATGAAAACAAAATTTTATCAAACTTTCATGGAAGATGATAAATGCAATGCTCTTTGATTTCAACGGCCCCGATTGATCAACGGACGACATGTTTAAGTGCGTCTTCATTAACTTAGAAATCAAGAGTATATGTTTCATGAGACATAAACTCTTGCCTTGTGAGTTAATGAAGGCGCACGAAAATATATCGTCTGTGGTTCGATCGGGACCGTTGAAATCAAAGAGCACTGCATTTATCATCTTCCATGAAAGTTTGATAAAATTTTGTTTTGATTTACCCATCCATCTAGTTGATCGAAAATTGAAGCATCGTATGGCCATAAACATTTCGTGTTGGATCAAAGCTCATACATAATAAAACTTCTGAACTTTTATGTTAATTACGTTCAATTTTGCACCTTGATCATTCTAGATCAGATTTGAAATGATTTTGTTGCAGATCAACCGTTGAATTCCCGCGGTAAAATGAACGGTCCGAAAATAAATACAAAAAATGCCAAAAAATGCAAAAAAAATGTATTGCTGTCAAAAAAATGATCAAGGTACAATATTTCTTTTATATGTCTAAAAAATGCAAAAAATGCTGTTATTGATCAGCTATTCATTTAGAAAAAAAAATTATATGTATTGCTGTAAAAAAAAATTCAAAAAATGCAAAAAATACTTATTTATTTGATAAAAAATAAAAAAAAATAAAAATAAACATGCAAAAAGTAAAAAATGTAAAAAGTTTGAAAATATATATTTTTATTTTTTTCCAAATTATTTGCTGCCTAATTTTATTTTGTATCACTGCAATGCACTTTTAGACTCACTCAATAAAATATAAATAAAATATTAACTAAGCGAGTGACCCCACAAATCCTGCAATCCGATCACCTCAATAATTTCACACCCTTAGATCTATCCTCTTACCAACGTCTAGATCTCTTCCATGTCATCAATCCGCTCCATTTCCATTCAACCAATTAACCCGCTATTTCTCCTGCCACTGCCTCCAATTTTTTTCCCTCTTCTCGCTAATTTAGGCCAAAACCACTCGCCCAAATTCCTCTCCCGCTAAGTACCAAAATAATCTCCCTCACGTCTTCTCTCTCTCTGGTGGCCTCTCACAACAAAGACTCCTCTCTCGTTCAAATCTCCTGTTGCGTACATTCAAACTGAGTGTGGTATTTGGTTATAATTAATTTTGGAGTGCTTGAGTTTTTATTTAAATTGTACTTCTATTGATATTTGAGTTTTATTTAAATTGTATTTTGAATACTTTGGAGTGCTTGAGTTTTTATTTAAATTGTACTTCTATTGATATTTGGGTTTTATTTAAATTGTACTTTGAATACTTGAGTTTTTATTGAAGTGTTGTAATTTCGCACTATGGCCCAGTCAGAAGTCATAAATCGTAAGTCGTAACAAAGTTCGTAAAGGTTTGAAATTGAGTTCGTAAAAAATTCGGTTCGAAATTGGGTTCGTTCGAAATTAATTCAAACCAAACCTAATTCGAAATTAATTCAAACCAAACTCAAACTGGAGGTAAGTTCGATTCGGTTCGGTTCGTTTGCAGCCCTACGCGTGTTAACGGGACGAAGATGTTAATAATTAAATATACAGTCGGCTTCACCTTCACATATATTAATTTAATTAATCAAACAAAGCTGATCGATCATGGATGTGTTGGTGTTGTTTTCTCAAGCGTTGACACTGACTCATATCATATATGCTACAGGGATAGCTACATTGCGAGTGCTTTCAAAATAAATGCACTGGGCTTCTTTTCCCTTGGGGGCGGGGGCTGTTACAATAGCCCAAAATGTCCCAACATAATTTGGTTTCATATTTTACACCACTAGACAGTGACAGTGTTACGTATTTCAAAAACAAATATTTTACATCTTTTATTGTAATTATCATTTAAGTCTTAAAAACAATATTATTATTGTGATAAAAAAATTTCTGGCAACACAATTTTTTTTTTTACATGAATTTAGTTCACAATTCTTGCTTAATTTATACAAGTTCGGTTGGCGAGTTGTTCAATTTATAATATTTTCAAGTTAGGAGTCGACGCTTGTATGTTAATGATAAAGAGAGAGGAAGTTCAAATATCTTCATTTTTATTTTTTTTAATTATGATATTATTTCTTAATTTTCTAATAACAAAATTTCTAAAATTTATAAGTTAAAATAAAACTATTAGATGTGATATATATTTATATATATTATTTTCTCTACATGCATATAAAAATATATCATTTTTCGATTTTGGCTTTATATGAATCAATAAGTCCAAAAATCAAAACAAAATTGAAATGGATCTTTTTTTTTATATATTTAAGTTTTAAATTTTAAGTTATTTTAGTTCTAAAAATAGAAGTATAATAAAGACACACAAATAAAGACATTTGAAACCTTTTTTAATGGTAAATACTTTGAAAATTCTTTCTAAAGGCTTAAGAAATGCCACTTATTTATTAATGATTGATAGTTTGACATGTTAGAACCAATACTTGAAAATTTTCTTTAATTGTCCCCAACAAATGTCTCTTTATGCACCTCTGATCTTTTGTTTGTGTGGCAACCTGCAGCTGGTCGACAAACACATTAAATACTAGGCAATTTGAGCCAACCAAATAATTTTATTTTTTTCCTATATTTGTTAATATTACTCCTTTACTAAGCTTGTGAAACAGATAGCTAATTTAGGCCCACAATTAAATTTCTTTTTAATTGAGAGAGAATGGAAGGCTCGTCATATTATGCCAATGAAGGTTTGAATCCAAGACCTATTACCCTAGTCCCTAGAAGCAAATGCCCATTGGTATTTGGTATTTGGTATTTGGTACGTGGTAGCATACCAACAAGTGTCCACCGCGTGTGACCGCCGTTGATTGGTATAATTAAGGATGTCAATTGTACAAGTCATGGTCCTTTTGTTTTGTTTGTTTCTCCAATTCCAATTCAAGCAAGAAGAAGAAGCGCAAAGCAAATTAACGCGTTGAATTCTTCAACGATAATAGTAAATTGAAAACGAACCATCAAACTATCTATCATCTTATGGTCGTTAGAGTGCCATTCATTAATGTATTCCAGTATGCCTTTGCCCTTTGCCCTTTGCCTTTGGAGTCTTCAAAAGCGACGATAAGATGATACTTAATTGGGGTGGGTATATTATATCCTCTGCTCATGGATTTAGACATGGCCACAGGATATAAGCATTTAGGTTGAGGGGTATCAATGGTAACAAAACTGTTCAAAACAAGACGTGACTAATTAATGCATGGGTTGTCTCAACTTTTGGTGACGAATTAATTGTATAATATGTACTTTATTAGGAGGATATTGATAATGTATTCATATGTGTTTGGAGATCATCTTGAGATGTTCGGATCGACCGTTTTAACTTTAAAAATAGAGATACGAGCAGAAAGTAAAACGCCTTCTCTACTTCCCAATGCATAATAGCCCATCTCGCATTAATTTATTAATTATGACAATGGGATAAAATAATGAGTAGGGTTTAAATGTTTTTATTGTATTTTTATTTTCAAATTTTTTAATAACAAATTTTTTAAAGTTTGTATGTCAAAATAAAACTGTTAGATTTGATTCATTTTATTTTTCTATTTTCACATAAAAATTATCATTTTTCAATTTTGTTTTTATATAAAATAAATAAGTTCAAAAATCGACGTCCAGAAATTATCCACATTAGTGTATTTTTGTAAGCCCTTAATAACAATCAAAATAGAGTTTAAATGTCATAGTATTTTACATATACATAGAGAAAAATATAGTTATCATATATAATAGTTTTATAATGACATTTAAGTTTTAAATTTTATGTTATTAAATTTTTTAAAATAGAGCCACAATGGAGGCACCAAAAGTGGAGACATTTGAACCCTCATATGCTATAATTTATAGTTTTTAAATTTTATTTTATTTATTGAATATGATCAATTAACTTTATCATGCATATTAAAAATAATAAAATTTGATATAAGTTTTATAAATTTTGTGACGGTCAGTTTTTGATGAAATATCAAATAATAACACTTAAATTTATATACATGTTCAATCTATATGTTCAACAACATCTCTATTATTATTAATTTTTATTTTTCTACCTTGATTTGAAATATATATTATTAAAATTTGTCAATATATCCATTATTAAAGAATCCCAACTCTTTTGAGAAAATGTATAGCAGCAAGAAATTAAAGAACCATTGAAAAATATTAGTTCTGACCAAGTATATACTTATCCTTGCATGTTGTCTCCTATTTTTATACAGGATGCATATTTAGTTGATTGCAATTTTACCCAACAAAAGGCTTCAAAAGGTTAAAATATAAATTTAGTTGATAAATTTTGCAATATTTAGCTTAATTAGTATATGACTAAGCTCAATGAATATTCCGCTTTTTGTTAGAAATTTAAGGAACAAGCATTGAACAAATATCATGCTCAGATCTGATTTTTGAAATTTGAAAATTTGGTCTTCCCAATTGGGTCAATGAGTTAATTCTGCAGAAGTTACACCGAAAGCTACACAGACAGAATTTAATTCTTTGACAAACATGCTAGCTCATGTTCTCTCTTATTTAAATTTGTATCCCTTGTTTAATGTATCAGAATGTATGGTGACACACATTATTTATCAATCTAATTCAGTAAAAAAAAAATAATAACATGCTAGCCCATTAATTGTCATGTTGGTGCAATTGCTTATAAGACTATCCAATATTACACCAATTTGTTGTTACTAGATACTAGAATAGAGCATAGATTATAGTTATTTGTTGCATATTTTGGCATGCCATGGCTGATGGCCCCACTCTATAAGTGCCATAATACTATTTTGTGGTATTCAACCCACTTGCCGTTATCCTCTCTCTCTCTTCCATGACTGGTTCAAAATTCATAATTTCTATGGACAGTTTCTGCTGCATAAAGACTCACTTGACTTGGAGTGCAACAGTACAAAATTTGAAAAATCCATGCATCCATATCTAAAATATGTTCTTGAGTTTTGATATTATTTTTCCAGGATCAGTTTTGACGAATCTACCTCTGTTTCCCTTTACTGTGTTTTAATTGCCTAAATGGTGCTTTCACTAGGAATATATAGGAGAGGATCATATTCTGGCAGGAATTACGGTGAAATCTCTCTGGATTCTGGAAAGAGGGAAGTCTTAATTTGTACTTTGTAGTGGCAGACAAAGACGAGGATATTTTTGGATGAATTTGCAACTAACTTTCTTTCTTCATTTTTTCTTAATTTCGTCAAGTCTATACAAAAGACTCTCAAACAAGTAAACCCTAATTAATATTTATGACTCTGAGTCTGAGGGCCTCCACCAAATTAATAGTGACCAAAATTCTGTATTAGACTCTGACCAATGGAACCGGGGACGGTTCGATGTCCGGTCAAAACCGTTTGATCAGCATCAAGATTCGTGCAAACAATTTTAAAAATTATTGCATATTGGATGACTCTGATCGGACATCAAATCAAATATGGTTTGATGCCCATGAGACCTCTGCCTACTCCCTTACCAAGAGGTTGGTGATTTGTAGTTAGATTAATTGGCTGCATGGCTTGTAAGTAACATTAATTAAGTTGGTTTTATTTTCACATATTTACTTAAAAGAAAGGAAAAGGAGGTTTTAACTCTAGAAACGTAAATTAAATATTAATGGAAGGAAAATATAACAATCTTTTATGAAACATTTTCTTAAATGGAAAGTGCTAAATATTCCAGATCCATTGTTATGTGAATGAAGTGTTTGAATCCAGAATATCTTTAAACTTTGTTTAAATAGGAGAGTAGAGGAAAATAATAGTGTAGAAATAATTTATTTTTTTAATTGGAGGGTAAGGTTAATGGAGATATGATAATGAAAATAAGAAAATGAAAAATATGATAACGTTCCTTGTCGTTATTTTTAAGTTGAAGTCAGGCTCAGCCCAACTCTCAGAAGTTACGAAAGGCCTCAAAGAAGCAATAAATTACCTAAATTCGGGCCGAAGCGGTTCAATACCGGTCCATTTCCCGCATAAAGAAATTAAGAAATCCAAAATTAAAGGATAAAGCCGGAGGCCGGAGAATGAGATACCCAGACTCCCGTTGAAGCGAAGCATTCCTTCAACGGCGATTTCTTTTTCTTTTTCTTTGAGATTTGAGAAAGAGCAACAGTGAGATTACTTTTTTTTTTTTTTTCTTTTTCTTTCTTCTTCATGTCGTCTATATTTTCAGTGAAGCTGCCCTCGGCGCCGAGTGCACCTTCCCGCTCGCCATTTCTCAACTTCTCGCGCTTGGCATCTCCGCCGCTCGTTCTGTCGTTGGGGAGGAAGAGCGTTAATGGTAGGTGTAGGTTGAGGATTGTTCGGGCCGAAGCCCAGGATCCGAATGGGACCACCTCCAGCCCTGATTCCCAGTCACCATCCAGTGGCAAAATGGTATAATCCTGTCTTTTCTTTTTCTTTTTTTTCTTCCTCTTACCTGCTGAAAGAACCTCAGTTTAACTTTGAATAGGTAACGGAAGAGAAGAGTAAATTAGGTGGGTAAATGTTGTATGAGTATAACATTTTGCCCCAGTTGTTTTGCTCCTTGCTATCATTGTTAGTGAATAAAATGACATTCTTGAATTTCACAGATTAGAACTCTGGCACTTAAATGGAATGGAATAGGATTATCAATTTTAGCATTTTTGGGAGTTCATTTAGAATCTCTGAATTAGGCAATTCACTGATTGAAATATACAAATTTCCTACTTAAAAAGATACTTGCAGGGACCAAATTGGAAGCTATGTAGCTCCACAATACCAAAACAGGAAGTAGGCCATTCTCATTCTCTAAAAAACATTTTTTTATTCAATTAAAAAAGAAAAAAAGAAAAGGAAAAGGTTTAGGAAATGTAGAAATATGTTCCACCTCAGTTTTGAAGAGGTTTTAGACTAAACAATCCACTTGAGATAAACCCTGGTGCATTATATCTAGAAGGTAGATGAGGTCAATTAGATGCAAATAGGAAGACATTTTATTTTTCAAGCATTGCTTTTTTTGTCAGCCAAAGAGCAGAAGAGATATTCTTTTGGAATATGTCAAAAATGTGAAACCCGAGTTTTTGGAGCTATTTCTAAAGAGGGCGCCACCTCAGGTGGGTTAACATATCCTTTACCTGTGCTACTTGAGATCAACCTTGTGTTTCTTACTCCAAATTCAAATATAATCTCATTTTTTTCTATTTTGGCACAAATGTTCAGGTTGTTGATGCAATGCGCCAGACTGTAACAAATATGATCGGCACACTTCCTCCCCAATTTTTTTCTGTTACTGTTACCACTGTAATTTCTGAGCCCTTGTTAGATTTTATATTAAGATGTATCTACATATTTGTTTGTTTTTGAATTTTTTTATAATTGGTAAAGGTTGCAGAGAATCTGGCACAACTTATGTACAGTGTTCTGATGACTGGATACATGTTCAGAAATGCACAATATCGAATCGAGTTACAACAGAGCTTGGAGCAGATTGCTCTCCCCGAACCAACAGAGAAGAAGGTACTTTTATAGTTCTATCTCTATGATGTTGTATCAAATTCAAATGAAGTTTTCCTTTGGTATTAAATTTTTTTTAAATCAATTTGTTTGGTGATGGAAATTTGAAGATGGATTAGTGTACCAGTATCTCATTAAGCCCAACTGAACATGAATAGGATTAGGACTTAGAGATGAAACTAAAGAAAGAAACTAAGGTGAAGATCAGTTAAACCTGAGTGGCTGAAACCAGTCCAGTACAGTGGTTCTGACTAGTGTCTACTGTTACAGGACCTAGTCAGGAATTGTGTAATGTGTTATTTAACTGCCAATCTTATTGAATAGCTTTTTTATAAGTTACTTCAATTGTATAGATGATTTTTCTTGCGTTTTGTAGGATCCTCCAGATTATGCACCTGGGACACAAAAGAAAGTGACAGGAGAAGTTATTAGGTGGAATAATGTTACAGGTCCTGAAAAAATTGAAGCGATAAAATATATTGAACTACTTGAAGCCGAAATTGAGGAATTGAACCGCCAAGTGGCAAAGAAGTCTACAAGTGGGTCCAATCCGATCTTGGATTACTTGAAATCCCTTGAACCTCAAAATTTGAAGGTTTTCTCATTTTAAATTTGTTTCAATAACGATTAAAATATAAAGAAACTGATTGAAATTAATAACAGTGGCAGTATTTTTAGTCGGTAACATACAGGTCCGAGTACCTATCTAATTAAAAAAATTCATTTTGTTTTGGTTGTGGTTGTTCTGTGTTTATTAGTAACTGGGATTAACTTATGTTGCCAACAGGGACACATGCTATTCTCTTTTATGCTTGACAGCAACCAGACATCAAATGGTGGAAGAAACTAAAATTTGTAATAATTTTTTTTTTGTTTTTATTGTAGGAACTGACTAGTAGTGCTGGAGAGGATGTTGTGTTTGCCATGAATGCATTCATAAGACGTCTTTTGGTCGTATCAGATCCAACAAAAATGAAGGTTATATCCTTCATACATAATCTTTGGATCATTTTGACAGCTGATCCTGTTTTGTTGGTAATTTTTCCTTGTCCTTTGCTGCCGGTCTAACGTAATTTGTCAATCTTTTTTCAGACAACCGTGGCTGAATCAAGTGCGCCTGAGTTAGCAAATTTGCTATATTGGTTAATGGTAGTTGGTTATAGCATTCGCAACATAGAAGTGCGTTTTGACATGGAGAGAGTTCTTGGTGCTGCTCCAAAACTTCAGGAGCTTCCTCCTGGAGAAAATATTTGAATTTTTTATTTTGTGTGAAATATAGGAATATTAAGAATGCTAGTTAAAGCTAGAGTTTGGAGTGATTTTTTGGCACTTGGCCGTGACAGATTCATAGAAGCCGCTGTGCTTTCATAATATTTAGCATGTGGCTAACATTCAGAGGAAACTGCTCGAGTATATCCTCTATTTTTTAATTTTTTTTTTTCTAAATTTTCAAAAAATTAATGATCCTAAACAAGGACATGTTTGCAATAAATTTTTTGTTTGTTGAGTGCTTTTAAAACGGTGTAACTATAAATGCACCTGTCAGCCACTGGAGTTCCAGAGTTGGCACTTAATTATGATAGTATTAAGCAACCCAAATGTTAACTTGGTTCGTGGCATTCGTGCAATTACTAAACAAGAGGATGGGTGACGGAGATGACTAGCAGAAATGATTAAATTAATATTCAATTGACTAGATACAAATTAAAATATCCCATTGACTAAATCGCTCTTCTGTTTCTAAGAAATCTATCTGCAATATACAAAATCAAGATTATTACTCATGCGGAATAAACTATTCTTACAGTGTTGATCTGTGATTAGTAAAAATGGTCCTGAGAACAAGCACAGGTACACTTGAAGTAAAATCCATAAATTTGGTCTGTTCGTCATTCAAACTTACACCAAGAAATACAGCTAAAATAGGTGAATTGAGGAAAAGCAAACAGCGGAGAAGTGTTTTGATTGAATGGAACAGGGCGTCAACCCAACTAAGTTTCTAAAAAGTGATCAAAGCTTCTGATCAAAATAAAATCCCGTTCTAACAGCATGCCAAGGCAGAAACATACTGAAAATTTGCTTCTGACAAGTTGCAATCATGCCCTAGAAAAATAGTGTGACGTTCACACCAAGAAGTGCCCTCAAAATTCTGCAAGTTCACAAAAGAAAAATGAAAAAAAAATACAATGCCTCTGATCAACTGATATGAGCGATATAGAGAAAACAAGCAACCCAAATGAAGAAACCTACAACAGAAATTTGGTCTCTCAGATTATGTTCCTTGCATTAAAATTAACTACAGTAAATGCTTACAGATTTTATATCAGACTGGAAAGGCAAGTATTCTCATTATTCATGGGCTTGCAAGTACAATGTATTGTTCAAATGGACACAATCCATTGACGAAGACCAGAGGGAACATTACACCCTCTTTAAACAGTACAATAAATTACTGCCTGGCATTTCCATAGAAAATCCTATCCTACTAGGATTCAATGATTCATATCTATGATATCCACTACAGCAAGTATAATAGTAAAATCAGCATGTTAGTCATATACCAGATAAAGATACTTTTTACTTTACCTAAAGATTATCTAATACGATTCTGTATGCAATAACAACTATTACAGTCATATATACAGCTCAAAATGTATTTAAGAAAGAAAAAAAAAATTATTCCTATAAACTATTGGAAGGAAACTCTACCAATGCTATTTTATTGACTTTGCTTCTAATTCAAGTAATTGGGTACAATTGGATGGTTAATTTCAGTCTCACCAACAAACTACAATACCAGTTCATCACAAAATTGAACTATCACAAAATTGAACTATGTTTATTTTCTTTGTGGCTAAAATAAAGGATACATTGAGCCCGAAATAACGCAAAAACAATCTCAAACAAACTTACAAAAATGGAGACCCAAAAATTTCAGATGAACAAAAATTCATCCCGCATTAGCTGTATCAACAATTGAAATCAATTGAGCAAACAGTTCCACTGGTACTCTAATGTCTAATGCCCTTCCAACAACATCCACACCATAATTAGTTAAGAAAAAGTTTCAAATTGAACTTTCCACAAAGTTCTGTTGTTAATTCTAGAAACATGCATCAATGAAAACAGCTGCACAATTTGCATGTTGCCTGAGATGTACATATAATGTAACAAATAATGAAAATATAAGGATAATGATTTTCCTCCTAAAAGTACCATGGAATAAATGCTAAATGCAATTGCAGCATTCATTATTAGCATAAACTATCTACATGACACATAATACTGAATGATGAGATTTACCTAAATAGAATGAGGCAGAGAAAAAAAAAATTCTATATTAGATTCATGCAAAAAACTGAACCGATACACGAGACAAATCAATAAAAAATTATAAACTTCTTATTAACACAACACATAAAAAACTATCAACTAAACAACACACCTGTATACCCAAACAAAACACATCATCATCATAACCAAGGTTTTACAAAAAGAGCAAATAATACCAACCAAACTAACCTCCAATTCAGCTATCACCCATACTGTGGGGCCCGTGCTGCCATGCTGGCGACCTGGGCCTGGACCTGTGCGGCCCTCACCCGAGCTGACAACGCCCTATGGAAGAATTGCTCCCGAGAAAGCATTCTAACACTCTTCAAATAAGTGTCAAAGGGAATTGCACCATCTTGTACCGCCTTATCGAGCGCATATACTGTATCCTCAGCAGCCAGGTCAGCAGCCGTGCACTCCACCATCTGCTTTGACAAATCATCAGCAGGTACAAATACATCATCAATGTCAATTTCTCTTCTTCTCTTCATTTCATTCTCTCTAACCCATCCCTCAATTACATCAGTGTTCATCAAAACCATCTGGAGCTGTTGCTCAAGTGTCTCTTTCTCTTCAGTCATCTCTTGTAAGCCCCTAGAAAGTTCTTCTTCTCTCCTTTTCAGCTCGGCTTGTACAGAGCAAAGCCCATCCATCTCTGCCTCTCTGGCACGCCGCAGAGCTGATATGTCTTCATGCACCATGCCTACAAGCTTCCCAATTGCATTCCTCCGGAATACCTCTGCAGGATCCTCTGCAGCTACAGGTGGTGTAGGCTGTGGAGGTGGCGGGAATATCCGTCCCCCATATGAATTACTAGGAGAAGCAGCAGAGGTAACAGGTTGAGACACAGCTGGCCGAACACTAGGGTTTGGAGTAGGGGTCTGGCTTGGGCTCGGGCTAGGTGCCTGACGAGTGAAAAGAGGAGGATCAAGCCCAAACAAATGCGAAAGTGACCGCACCAGATCGACTAAATTTGCCGACGGAAATATCCACGACCTGAGGTAGGGCACGTGCACAAGCCCCGACCGATCCACGTGGGGATGATTAGGTTTGATCACCATGTCTCTGGTCGGATTCAGATAGACGAGGGGAGGGGAGCGGGGGTACGGCTCTGGGAGCCAGATCACGCAGGGGATATTATAGACGATGCCGGAGAAGACGATGGGAAAGGTGCCGTCAGCCTGGAGGAGGGTGGCGCTGCGACCGTCGTTGTGGGTGAAGAGAGACGATTTGGGGTGGAGAGAAGGGAACGTCTCGACGAGGGAAACGAGATGGTTGCGAATCAACCACTTGACGTCTTCCGAGTAGGGGAGAGAGGAGGGGCCGCGCTGAGACAGGGCTTGGTTGAGGAACTGTGCGGCGTACTGCGCCGCCTGGGTGGAGCCCGTCGGAAGAGTAGGCGGCGGCGCCATCGGATTTTGAGAGGTGGAATCGGTACGGCAAGAGGCGGGAGAAAAAGGGATGAGCGACAGAGCGAGCGAGCGTGTTGTTTTGGTTTTTCTTCGACCCCAAGGAGGTGGAGAGGAGAGATTGGGGGAGTTTGAGGAATGAGGACCTTGTCTATGTGGATTCTCTGATACATGCTACGACTTGCCATTGTGTGTGACAGCTACCTCGCTGGAGGAGGGACTTCGCATCCTCTGCGGAGTTTTCCCCTGCGGAGTCGTGCGGGGCTTTTAATCTGATCCGTTCGTTTTGATCGGACGGACCAGATTAGATCTTGTCCAAATTGAAAAAATAAAATAAAATTCCCTTTCCCCAATAAGATCTGATCTGGTCCATCCGATCAAAACGAACGGACCAGATTGAGCTCCGCACGGCTCCGCAGGAGAAAACTCCGCAGAGGATACTGGTCCCTGGAGGAGGACCCTACACCTACAGTCGGTGATTTTTCCATGGGGCCTCCAACACGCTTTTCATTTTTTCTAATCCTTTCAAGGAGTTGCATAACAGTGATGGTTACTTGTCAAGAGAAACAAAAAAAAATGTTTTTTCTCATATTTCTACTAATACAATTCATATCTGACGAAATTGACGTTGCTTCATCTCCAATTTATTTGAGATCTGAGCTAAGTTATCTCACTCGCAAGAGGAGTTACAGCAAATCACTATTCTAAATGTACAATCCAAACTATATTTCCACTAATTCAAATAATACCACATTATATTATTTTCACACTAATTTGAAAATTAATATGTCTTTCTATTCTCATCTACTAATTCCAATTATTCTATTCTTATACTAATCTTTGCACGATTCAAATAACAAGGTTGTTTGGATTAGCAAGCAGTGGCGAAGTTAGGTGTTTCTAAGAGTAGATAACTGCCTACTTCTAAATTTTAAAATTTAATTATTACACCATGTAAAAATGAACTTTGCGTACCTCTAAAATATTAATTGTCTACCACAGTACCACTAGACATGAACAGTCTAATTCAAATCTCACCCCGTATTAAATTAACTTGTTGAGGCAGTCCAAACCCAATAACCAATTTCAATTTTCTCCTTCGTTGCCAGTTAACAAATTAATCGCATGCTACCATGGCGCTCACCTTTTTTTTTTTTTGAAAAACCTGATAGGGGCTATCAGTATATATACAACCGTTTCAGATTACAACCAATAACATCAGAAAGTTTTAAAAAGCATTCACTACCCTTTGCACCACTTATTTGTTAGCAGTACCTAACCCACAGTTTAACCTCCCGGGACACTCTTTCCGCCAGGACTGACGGATCATCCCCACATCCTTCGAAGATGACTCTATTGCGATTCTTCCAAATGTACCACCAGCCTGCGAAAAAAAATATAGCACATCTTCTCGCTGCCTCCTTAGATGTACATGCCCTTTGTGAATTTAGAAACATGTTTTGCATCGAATCACCATGTCGTGGTATTCTGAAACCCGTTAACCCGGAGAGTTTGTACCAGACGACTCTTGCAAATGTACAGCCAAAGAAGAGGTGTAATGCCGTTTCTAAAGGGCATATCTGACACACCATACAATGCAGATCACCCTGAAAACCTCTTGTGCTCATTCTCTCATGGGTCAGCAGTTTATCGCGCAGGCATAGAAAAGCAAAAATTCTTACTGTTGGGGGGATTTGAAGGTGCCAAGTGAATTGAAATCTACATGCCATTTTCCCGCCCGCTACCATGATCTCGTAGAATGATTTTGCCGTGTATTCCTGTTTTGTATTCCATCGCCAAATCAAAAGATCTTGCGTATCCTCATTGAGCATTATGTCGTCCGGTACGCCATTCTGTACTGCCATTTGCAAAGACCACTTCCGGTTTACCGGCGCCGGTTTCTCAATTGAGGCCCTAATCAGTTTCAACCATGAATCGTACCAGTATGAGATTTGTTCCCCCGTACCGATCTGCCATTGAGTGCTCCCGTCAAAAAGAGGCCTGATTTTAAGCAATTGCATCCAGAAAAAAGAACCAGTGCACATCCAAATGTAATGTTGAAGGTGATTGGGAGTTGTTGATCTGAGCATTGTTGCTGTTTGAGCCCATAGTGTGTGTGGACGCCGGTACAAACTCCACCACCAACGCATCAGTAAGGAGTAGTTTCGAATGAGGATGTTTGATATTCCCATGCCCCCATTTCTTTTCGGAAGACATACCACTGACCACCCCATCAGAGAAATCCCTTTCCTTGTTTCAGTTTGACCCCATAAGAAGGCACGCCTGATTCTATCCAACCTAGCAATGACCCATTTAGGTAGGAGAAATGACGACATAAAATAGATGGAAATAGAGCTCAAAACCGAGTTAACTAACTGAAACCGGCCTCCTCGTGATATTAACCGACCTTTTCATCCTTCAAACTTTGATTCCAGTTTCTCTATTAGTGGCATATACAACTCTTTGGTTGGTCGTTTAATTGTAAGGGGCAACCCCAGATAGTTAATTAGAAAATGTGTCCGGGAGCATCCCAGTATCGCGGAGGTGATTTCGATTTGAGGATTTGGCATGTTTATCGGTATCCATGAGCTTTTTCCAAAATTAATATCTAGATCCGAAACAGCCGTAAACAGCCGCAATAAAATCTTTAGAGATACAATCGTCGTGACATCTGAACTGGTAATGAACACTGTATCATCCGCATACTGGTGAATTATCGCCGCCTTGCGTATTTTTGTGGAAATCCAGGTCTGAACTGAATTGTTTAGAACCTCTAACATCTTCTGAAGTACGTCAACGGTAATATTAAACAGCATCGGAGATAACGGGTCTCCTTGTCGCAAGCCTTTCTTGTGAGGAAAAAATTCAGAAACCGCCCCATTCATGACAATCCTAGAAGAAGCCGTGCTTAGCAAATGGTGTATCCATCTTACCCATCTATGTGGGAAGCCCCGCGCTAGCAAGATCTCATGTAAGTAAGACCAATTAACCGAGTCAAAAGCTTTGGCAAAATCTATTTTGATGAAACATGTCAGTTTACCCGAGGCAGAAATATGGTGAAGCATTTCTCTTGTGGAATTGAAATTTTCTGTGATCTGTCGGCCATGAACGAAGGCCGTCTGATTGGATGAGATCAGGTCGGGTAGCACCTGACGCAAACGGTTGGCTAATAGCTTGGAAATCAATTTTGGGACCACATTCATCACACTTATAGGCCTAAAATCTCCCACCTTCTCTGAGATTTCCTTCTTGGGGATCATTATTATGTTGGCTTGATTCACCTCTTGTAGATTTAAGGAATGATCATAGAAAGCGTGCACCATCGGTATCAGTTCATCTTTGAGCAAAGGCTAATATTTCTGAATGAATTCATTTGGGAGGCCATCAGGTCCAGAGGCCTTATTCTTGGCCAATTGCTTCACTGCTGCTTCTATTTCGATCTCAGTAAATGGGTTTTGCAAGCTGGATAAGTTTGGGTTTGAAGGGTAGAGCTTGCTCGGGTCAAATCGAATTACAGAGTTGTCTACTCCCAGCAGTCCTTCCATTTGCCCTTTGAAAGCATCCCGAATTTTGGTCTCGTCCGTTATAATCTCATTTTGGCTTTTGAGAAAGGAGACCTTGTTCCTACGTTGTCTTGCAGAGGCCACCGCATGAAAGTAACGAGTGTTCTTATCACCCGCTTTTAACCATCTGCAACGACTTCTATGATGCCATCTTGATTTAATTATACAAGCTAAAGCATATGCCCTTTCTTTGACCATAATTCGAAACTTGCGTTCGTACTCTTCCAGGCTTCTTCGTTCATTTATTTGGTCAAAAAACAATAATGTTTTCTTGCAAAAGTGCAGTTGTTGCTCAATTTCATCAAAATTCTGACAATGCCATTCTCGGAGGCTCTTGTGCATTTGTTGACATGTCTCTGTAAATTTTTGTAACCCACTCAAAGATCGGCTTGCATTGTTCCAAGTTTCCTGAATGATTGTATCGGCTTGAGGGTTTGATAGCCAAAATAACTCCAATTTGTACTGCCTCCTTGGTGATCGTCCATTTGAAAGACTGAGCACAAGAGGAGCATGATCCGATACCATTGTTTCTAAAGCCTGGAGAGTAATACTTGGAAACTGTAGAGATATTTCCGGTGCCACAAAAATTATGTCTATTTTGGAATGGATTGGATTCGGCCTATTATTGCTCCATGTAAATCTTTTGTTCTCCAGTGGGATGTTAATTAGCTGGAGATCACGAATTAGATCATTAAATAAGGACATCAGTAGAAAACTTCGCTGGTTGCCTGATCTATCTACCAGCCATCGCACTAAATTGAAGTCCTCACCCAATAGCCATGGGCCGTTAACCAAAGTAGCCTAGTATTTCAGCTCTTTAATGAAAGCCAGTTTTTGGTCATCTACAGAGGGTCTGTAGACATTAGTTACCAGAACAGTTGCACCCGAACTAGTTTATTGTAATAGAGCCGAGGTCGAGTGTCTAGTTACCCAACAATTAAGAAGTTGGAAGTTGTACTTCCAAGCAATCAATAGTCCCCCAGCCGAATTATGGGCATCTAAAACAACACAATTTCTATTAAAGAAAGATGGCAGGGTCCTCGAGTAATAATTGAAATTAGTCTCATTCCATTTTGTCTCTTGTAAAATTACAACATCACAGCGTGATTGTCTAATCACGTTTCTAACCACCTGACATTTGTGCACACAACCAAGTCCCCGGACATTCCAGGATAAAATTCGAAATTTTCGTAATTTTTCTGACATTTAAAAAAATAAAGTACTACCTAACTCCTTGACCCAGATTGCTTCTAATAAGCCTCCTCGTCTGAGGAAAGCTCATCATTTGAGTCTAGCTCAAAGCGAGATAGATCCGGGTCTTCTTCTTCTATCGCAGTCGGTGAACTTGACACATTCTGATGGGCTTGAGCTTGCCCTTCAGCATTGTCAGCTTGGATAATCTGGTCTATATCGAAGTTCTTGAACCCACAGCCCGAGGCAAGTCTGGAGACATGGTCGTAATCAACTCGAACTTCGTAAAATCCCTCTGAGTTGAAGGAGACAGAGGCTCCCTCTTTTTCTTTTCCCTTCCTTGCCGACTTCTTTCCCGGGTGAGCAGCCGGACATTGTTGGGTCTTTCTTTTTTGACTTGCAATAGTAAGGACCTTTTTAGTATTGTGGGCATTGTTTATTTGGATCTGTTTTGTAGGCCTGATCCATTTAAACTTTGGGTTATAAGGCCCATTTCTTCTTGTCGCTGTTGGGCCCCTTCCTTCAGCCTGGAAGACGAAATCGGATGGATTTTGCTTAGACACGTGGGGTCTTGGACCTCACTCCAGAGAAGCATCTATTTCAGCAGCAGTGCCACCTTTGCTTTTTGTACCAGCTGCATCATTTTTGGAACTTTCGAAGGCTGCTGAGGGAATCGTCCTTTGATTTTGTGTGGAAGCTGCGATTTCTGAGGCAATTCGGACAAGTGGCAGTGCAGTTCCAGAGGATTCGCCTCTGAGGAGGATTTTTTGTGGCTGAATTCTCTTCTTAACATTTTGAGGCTGGTCGGTTAAGGGTGTGGCCGGACTCGTTTTTGGTTTGGGCCGTGTGGTGTCGTTGGTGTTGTGCCCTCCTATCCATTTTGGTCCAACTTTTACGTCCGGTTTTTTGCTGCCGATATTTCTATGGCCTTGTTGTAGTGATGTAGGAGACACTGTTGATGAACCCACCACACCTTTTTTGCTCATGGGAGCGTCTTGGCTGAAATTGAGCCGTTCTGATTCTGTCTGCTCTATTTGCGGAATGTTCAGATTCTGCGTCAGCTGATCTTGTGTGGCCACTAGAGTTATGGTCGAGTGTGGGTCCTCCATCTCCATCTCTTCCAAAGAAGCAAACTGCCGGAGCTCCGGTAGGAGGGAGTCAGCGGTTCAACCTTGGCACAATTCGCAAAGAACCCGAGAACTCATTGGTATTAGTTCCCGGTCATCGTGTGTCATTTCCGCATCAGAAGAAGAGGAAGAGGATGGGGGGGCTGAGGTCGAGTGTAAGTTTTAGGGTGCTTGGGCATTTCATCAGCGGAGTAAATAGGGCCTCGGTGCCAGGTCAATGTGTAACAAGGACTGAGTGAACCATGCCACCATCATGTATTGCTGGTTGGGGCGGCACCAGTGTGAGATCATCTACTCCGACTGCCACAATCCAAGAAGCAATGGAGGCTGGGTTTCCAGGGGCTACTGAACCAAGATAGACTCCAAATCGGCTAACTGCACTGATAATGTATTTCTCCCTCCAAAGATGCGCCGGGACTCCAACCAATCTCAGCAGCACCTTGTAGGCCGGGACGCTGATCTCTGCCCCTTCTAATGGAGACCATGGCTGAAATGACAAACCTTCATCCCAAGCCTCCTGTGGTGTAGCGTTGATGAACGTGTCGGGATCCAATCCCTTCGGTAAGATAATGAGAAAACGAGACCCGCTCAATTCGGAGACTTGAATCTCTTCCCTTTGCACCAGATTTGTCCGGCAAGCATAGGTGGCCACATTGTCTACGCTCAGGTCCCATTGGAAACCTCGCATGTGCATGACCACTGCCTGTTTGAGGCGTTCCAGCTCAGAGTAGTATGCCTCATCTCTTTCAATAAAACAGTGAAGCCTCAGCGGTCTGTCAGATGGCATTTCTGGGGCAGTAAAGGGGAAAGAGCCAATGAGGAGTTCTTTGTTGCACCAGAAGGTAATGCACAAAGTTTCAGTACAGTAAACTGTACCTTTTAAACCTTAGATACACCTTCGGTTCAAACTGCAAGTGCACAGTCCTATCGAGTAGTATATTGTCGGGTATCAATCACAGGGACGGTTTTGACAATTACCGGACTTTACTCAAACTACAGAAATTCTAGAAGTCTGCAAAGAATTCTAGAAGTCTGCAAAGGTTGATTTGGGGTATTACGTTTCCTAACAGTTCAAATAACAAAATTTAGAACAATAAAGTAAACTTTGATTTGGGTTTAAAATAATTAAAAAGGAGTTCCTAGGGTTTCTGATTTCATCTCAGCTAGTCTCAAGGTGCCCGGTCCGTGCACTTCATGCACGGGCCGTGTGTAATGTGCACGGGCCGTGTACTCTCGTACACGGTCTGTGTGGCTCTCGAGTTAATACAGAAGCTACTGGTTTTCTGTGTTGATTTTTCTGTGCAGGGTTCTATTGACCGAACCAAAGTACCTAGACCTCAACTCTCGCATGTTGGCTTAATTACTCGGTGCGGGATTTAATTTCTGCCCTCCTAGGGTTCTCAAACCTCAACTTTCGCTTGTTGGTTTAATAATCCTAAGTCACTTGTTGGTTTACTAAAGATATCCTCGATCTCTCGATACGAGGAAAAGTTCACCTCTCGGCTACTACTTGGTTTCACCTCTCGAATCGTAAACCTATCTCAAATACTTAGTTTGGTCGAGTGAATATCAAGGTTATTCAAATTCCATTTAGATGAGGCATTTCATCTAGCGGATTAACAATTCAATTCAAACAATTTCCACTAAGCAATAAAATACTACACAATCAAGCAAGCACAAGATTCAACACAAATTCCAAGTAACTAGCAAATAAAACTAAGCATTCGACTACATCATAACCCTAGAAACATAAAAGTCTACTCAAGCATGATTAAAAAGCAAATAAAACAAATAGCAATAATGAAGTTCATGACAAAACTCGAAGAGAGATGAAGATTCGTCTCCAAACTTCTTCTCCAAGACAAGTTTTCTTCCCCAGAGCCAGCCGTCCCTTTAGGTCTGGAAATCTCCCCCTTTTAATGCCCAAAATTGCGTATTCAAAGCCTTCCTTTTCGACCTCCCCAGCTGGCATCTCTTTCCATCGCCAGACTGGACTTCCGGATTTTCTGTGCACGGTCCGCACAAGAATGTATACGGACCGTGTGCCTGTGCATTTGAGTTACAGAAATTTAGCCTCTTCGTGAGAACTTCTCTGTCCGATCGGGCGGTTAGTGCACGGACCGTGTGAAAATGTGTCAAAGGCAGAATCTTCCTTGTTTTTCGCCCGTTTTCTGCAAATCAATAAACAAAGCATAGCAGTACCACACTATATTGATATTTAAATGAAATGTTCACACTTTTAGGCTTTTAGGCACAGGTTTATATATGAATTGGGGTCGGAATATAGACATAATAGAGAGATATCATTCTTCAAAACCCGGTTCTCCCCTCCTTGTTGCAGGCGTTTGAGTGGGTCTTCTTACCGGCGGTGGAGGAGGAGGCACCATTTCCTATTTGCATTTGGAGCCAATATGACCAAAAGCCCAACATCGGCCATAGCGTTTTGGGTTGCGACAATGTCCAGCAGAGTGGCCAGTGCGACAACAACGAAAGCACCGGCCTTTCCATTCGGAAAAGGTGTGGGATGGGGGGAATCGGAGTCTAGATGGGCTGTGGGGTGAGACATAGTAAACGATTTCGGTTGAAGACGTCGAGGAAGAAGAGCGTGAGGTGGGTGGGGTTGTCCTGATATGGTTCATGGTTGATGCCGGTGCTGCTGGTTGGAGAAGGATTTGGGCATATGTGGGGAGGGCATATGGCTGGTAGAAATTGGCTTGAGGTGGGGGAGGCTGCCCGTGTCTCCGACGAACCTGCTCCTACAAAAAATTGCCCCATACGATACTGAACGAGAAAAACCAAAAACGCGAACAGAGAGTCAAAGAGAGGAAATTTTGATCGCTGTGCGGAAAAGAAAAGAAACAGAGATATCTCATCTCTATGCGTGTGTTGTGTGCATGTGTTCAATTCTCCTCCGCCTTTGTGGCTCTATGCTCATAGCAGGTAAGGTAACCCTATTTTTTTAAGATTGCAAATCTGCATTTAGTTTGTTAATTGATACCAATTGTTTTAGAAATTACAAGTAATTGTTTTAGTAATTTTGGTACCAATTATTAATTTAGAAATTATAACTAATTTGATAGGCAGAGATGTGATTCGGTAGGTGGCTCGGGTGAAGGCGGGAAGGGAGTTATGGAGGTGATTCAAATCCAAACCCGTTTAGCAAAAAAAAACTTGAGTTCGATTTCTGTCTACCTCTAACTCAAATCCTAGCTACGCAACTGTTAGCAAGAGTATAGCTAACTATTCACCTCACAGCCTTGTAATAAGGCTGGATAGGTTGGTTTAACTCTTGCCTGCTGTGTGGTGGATTATGGCAGTTGATCCCGATTTGGATGCAGGTTTTGTCTGAACGGTATTTTTTTCTCTTACTTCTCCTTTCTGGGTTGTGTTACTGTGCAGTATGTGCTTTTAAGAAAAATAAAGGCAGGTGCATCGCTTTTTAAAAAAAGAGAAAAATGTACAATATAAATTTAATTGCGATTATATTACCAAGTACCTATATATAGTCTCTCAAGCTCTTCATTGAATTCCAACCTCACCATTACAGATTTCATTTAAAAAAAATCACAATTATCATCTGAAAACTACAGTACACCAGAAGTCTTCCAAAATGTTTGTGATGTTCAAGTGGAATAATCTAAGGTGCCTCCAACATTGCGCCCCCCCCCCCCCCCCCCCGCATGCGTTGGTGGAACATTATGTTCGACAGCTAAGAAATGCAAGTATGATGGCAGAACATTGTAAGTGTCTAAGTTCAACTGTGCGCACAGTATACCGGGACAGCTTTAGGGGGGCACCATATCAACACTACAGAATTCAAATAATATCATCTGTTAAAAGCAGCATAGAAAAGGGTCGAACGGTAACCAAATAAATAACAGAACAAGCTAGAAGGAAAATTGCTATAAAAATTGACAAGTAAGATGAATACACGAGCATTCCGACCAATATCACATAAATCTTCAAGCAAAAACACTATCTATCTTCTAAAAATCTGCCCATAAACAAAGTCTCAAATACAACTGTTTAGCCCCCGCAAGAACACACATAAAACCACGTATAGTTCTACCAAAAAACAAAGCATAACTGACCAGCTCTGCTTATTGCCCTGGATTCACCGTGGTGGCACCACCAAACCCCATCTTTTTCCCCAAGACTGCCAATTGATCGATGAATTCCCTTCCATTTAAAATCTCGGTTGTACCATACACCACATGCTTGGTTGGTTGCGAGCTCTGTGCCAGCTCCATCAAACTCCTATATTCCACATAATTTCCACCACCTATCATAAACACAATAGCATCTCTAAACGGGCCTCTGAACTGCGCACCAGCACCTGCTCTGGGCGCTCGCGGGTCGAATAGGAGATAAGAATCCACCTCTGTACCTGGTCTTGCCTCCATCAATGCATCAACTGTGCGTGTCAATGCCAGCTGGCGGCCAGCTGACAAGAGATTCTTCATGCCAGCTGTCACAGCACTGATTGACTGGCCATACAACTTCTCAGCCCAGTCAACTATGTTGCTTCGGCTAGCCACGCTTGAAGAACTTGCAAAAGATGCATTTAATGACTTAATTCTCTTGACATACTGGTATGCACTTATATCCACCTCCGACTCTTTCAAAGCAGTTTCAATCATCTCCAGTTCCGCCGGGATTGGAGACTCAAATGACAGGAGATAAGTTATAGCCAACCTCAGTTTATCCTCTTTTGTTCCCTTCCCTTTCAAAAGAGACAACAAAACACTCTTGTCAACACTCCCTTTTGCCAACATGTCACTCTCGCAATCGCAAAAGCCATCAAGCGACCTCTCTTTTATCTGACCCAATAAAACTGTCGCAATATTTGTGTGCTTATCTATAATATTTTTTCTCTCAGTTAACTCAGGAAGGGAATTGACAGCGTTCATTAAATGCTTGGTGTTGCCAATCAAATCTGTGCCCTCGAATTCAACCCCACCCTGGCCACCAGTTCTTCTATTCACCTCATCTACATCCTGTTTGTACGCTTTTAGTTGCAATTCTATCTCCTCTGCCACTTTGGGAAAAGGTGACCAGCTATTGGCCGCCCAAAATGGATCTGAGTCATCCAATTCATAGGATTTCATTGCATTGCCAGGTGGCATGTTGACCCGGTTGAGTTTCAAGCCGAGTAGGTCATGTACAAGTGGCCGGTAGCTCCAGTCATGTTGTATACCAACCGAAAGTTCAAAGTTGCGGTCAAAAAGGCACAATACTGGTCTTTGAAACGAGGTGGCCAGACCACTTTCAGTGAACAAATTAGGTTTTGCAATCAAATGGTCACGAAGTCTGCTATCTAATGCTGAGGCAACCATTTCAGCGGGTCCACCTCTAGCACACCGAATCACTGGTACAACACCCAGGGTGGCGAGTACACAAAAAATACCTGACACAATTTTCTCTATTATCGCCTCGATTTCCTGGTCACCAGCTTTGGGGTCGTTCAGCTGGAGGTATGTATCAGCCTGGCCTAGAGAAAATAGTGACTCCTCAAGAGAAATAAATTCCAGGTATTGATCATACAGCTTTGAGATCCGTGCAGCAGAGTCTGTCTGAACAGTTTTTGATGCGAGGTGGTCAAGTAGGGGTCTTGGAAGGGAGGAGGAGAAATTTAAATGCAAGGAATCATACAAAGGAGCAGAAGCATCTTTTGCCACCAGGTCAATGTTCTCTGAGGTGGCACGAATGAAGTAAACAGCAGGTACACCGGGTACAGGCTGACGTGGCTTCTCAATTGGGAGGTAAAGAGTCACACCATGTTTGCGCAAATCATTCACACGAATTAACGGGGAGAGAATGGAGCGGCAGAAGGAATCCATGATTAGAATTTTGTAAATTTCTTCTTCGTTTTCTGTTGGGGAGAGTGAAGAGGCTGTTGAAGGGGCTTGGTTTAGGTTTAGCATTCTCACAATTAGACCTGAAAATCAATTGGTTAATGAAATTAGCTTGTTGTAATGTATTAACTTCATTAGTAAGCTGTAAATCAATTGTTATTCTCACTTGCTGGACAAGATCAGAAAGCATAAAAATTGGTTAAGAAAATTGCATGAGCAGATTTTGTCATTTAGGCCAGATTTAGTGCGAATCAGGGTCCTGGTTTTGATCGAATTGCTCAGATCCCTTCAATAAATTGAGACACAGATTATACTAATTCGTCGGATCGTAAAGACCTCTCTCAAGAAAAATAAATTAACTGAAGACACAGCTTGTAGAATGCAATATATCTATGACGAACTAAGATACTGAGACGAAGCCAAAGGTCCAAAACCGATCTGAGAATGGTTCCAAGCAATCTCGACTTGGAGGTACTTGAAGGAGAAGTTGGTGGAACTTACTTGTTTGCTTCTGACGGAGATTGAGCGCCATGGTAGCGAGATCTGATGGGAGATCGAGATCGAGAGAGGAGTTACAGATCAGGGAAGAAGAATAGATGCATCGGTTTCGGTTGCCTCCCTATTTTAATGGGGGCCTTTTCGCATAAATCTTGTTGAGATTTGAGAACAGAACATAGCAGCAAATTTTCGAGTCCCCATTCTCTGAGGTAACAGAATATTTGTATTTATATCCACACCGTTTAATTCAGCCCGAGAAAATGCAACGGCCTTTAATATTCGTGCTAAAGCAGATCGGACGGTGGGATCTAAACTCAAAATTCTGTTACCTTAGGTGGGATGAATTCCAAATATTCACCTAGTCCCTTGTGAGTTGTTTAATGATTTTTACAAACACTTCAGGTGAAGCCGTTATATTACAATAACATTATTTATACCATGGTTATTTTGAGGATCCAGTTTTTAAGTTAAATCTCTCTAAAAAAACCATTTTTTGCACTTTATCCCTTTATATTAATATGTATACACTTTTTTTTGTTGTTTTAAATTGTTTTTTTTCTGCTTTTACAAATATGTCCTTTGATTTCTTAGTTCATGGTGTAGCTCTATTTTGATTATTTTTTTTAAATGAACTTCTGTAAATTCGATCTTATACAATAAAATGAAAGAGGAGTCACATGTCTTTATTTTGTGTGCTTCCATCGTATCTTTACTTTTAATTAAGTTTTAATTTCTAATAACAAAAATTCTAAAATTTATATGCCAAATAAAAATCGTTAAATGTGATCTATATTATTTTCTCTACATGTACATATAAAATTATAATTTTTTATTTAATTTTAAATGAATTAATAAGTTGAAAAATCAACGTCCATAATTTATCTACATCGGTGTAATTTTTTGCAAGTTCTTGATACTAATTAAATCTTTTACATGTGCATAAAGAAAATGATATATATCATATTTAATGGTTTTAATTTGTCAGATAAGTTATAAAATTTGAGTTATTGTAATTCTAAAAATAGAGGCACAATATCATATATAAGGTATTTTACAGGGGAGCTCAACAGTAGTGTAGTGATTAGTGAATGAATTGAATTGAACTTGTTACTCAAATCAAAAGGATTAACATCCGTATCAATATTCGTAAAAAAATATAATTTCTTAGCTCAGTGTTCTAGGTCTAGGTCTAGGTCTAGTAACACGAACATGTAACCTGCCAACATACCTAGTAAGTCTGATTTCAGGTAAGATAAAAATATTTCATGTACACAGATTATCCTAATAAGTCTGATTTGATTTCAGGTAAGATAAAGATTATCCTAATAAGTCTGATTTGATTTCAGGTAAGATTAAATATTTCATGTACACAGATTATTCAGATACAAGGCTGAAGGCCCTGGTTTAATTAAAGTGAACATGAAATATTAGGCTCAAATTCTTTTTCTCCGGCTTTTTGAACGGGAGGGCCCGGCTGGTGGGTAACTCGGTGTCGTTTCTACTCCAGCTTGTGGTTCTGTATCTACATCTTGCACGCATCTTAGAGGTGCCGGTGCCACTGCCACTTGTTCTCCCAGTAAGGCATCAAACCTACTCGGATCATCAACCATGCCAAAGATGCCCTTGCAACCCTCAAACATCTCCTGAGCAAATAACCGGTACTCTTTCCTCGTCGCATTTTGCATTTTCACAGCAGCAGACCTGGCCATATCTAATGCCAACTCTGCCTGGACAAAAAATAAAATAACGAAATGGAACAACATTGATTTTCTAGAAATTAGACTATAGTTCAGAGTTTTGGATTACCACACGGCTTGAAGAACAGGACTTCGGCTCAACTGACAATGCACTGTCCTGATTTCTCGGCGGACTAAGATGTCTAGACAAGCAAACAATAGTGGCATTTTCATACCACTTCATGTACACTGTCTTGTACAAGGTCGAATCATATGCCCTTTCCTCATGTATAACTGTATCCTTTCTTCTAGACCATTCATTAATGTACTTATTGTAATAAGCTGTCCAGTTTTCCCTTGGGCGAGCCCGCCTTTCAACTGAATGAAGTGAGTCAATAGTAGAGTGTGTTGGCGGCGGCACAGTCTGATATCGGCCAAATTGGCGCATGACCCTTTCTGGGTGGTAAGTCTCAATGATCGAAAAATGCAATAAAGGAGTTGTGATCATCCATAAGCCTGAATCTATCATGCAAATAGGGGGCAGGACCTGCTGCTGTACACTGCTCGTGTCGTATGGATATGGTGTCCATGCCACGTTTTCATCCCTTAGCATATCTATCTTATTTCTGTAATAGCTCAGAGAATGATTCCTACTTTTCTTCCAAGTGTGACGAGCTGACCATTTATAGCCGAGCGGTGGCAAATACTCAGGACTGGCATTGCCAATTGGAATCAATTTTTCTAATTTTGGACTACCTATACGCAACCGCTCCCAGGCCCACATCTGCAATAGGAAAACCGGGCCTGCCATTTGCTTAGAGTTCCTCTTACAAGCTCGACATAACTCCTTATAAAGGAAGGCAAGAACCCCAGAGGCCCAACTATATGACCGAACACGACCAAGATCAGCAATTAGTGGTAGGTACAAACAAGGAACTGAATCTCCAGAAAGATCAGTAAATAGCACCGACCCAAATAGAACCAACAGGTATGCTCGTACATAGCACTGAGTAGTGTCTTCGCACGCACCAACCGGAAGAGACCCAAATTTATCACGCAACCATCTAAGGGATAAGGCAGATTTGTTGGCCCATGCTTTCTCATCTGGCGGCACCCCTAAACAATCATTAACCCATCCGTCCCAATTTTCATCAGGATTATAAGTAATGGGTTCCCCATTCACTGGTAGCCCTACCAGAATTGCCACATCTTCTAAAGTTACCGTCATCTCTCCTACTGGTAAATGGAAAGTATGGGTTTCCGGCCTCCACCGCTCGACAAGAGCTGAGATAAGAGAATAATCTACTTTGATGCTTCCAATATGGATAATACCATATAAACCAGTGTCTTGGATATACTGCTTGTATCGATCATCCCACTTGAGAAGTTTATGTTGGCGTATCAACAGATCTTCCAATTTCTCCCCCTCAAAATGTGCTTCAGATCTGTGTGTCATTTGCATATTCAGAAGAGGATACACCGGTCGAACCACCGGCAGAGACAGATCAGCACCTGATCCTGATCCTGTGGATGATGAGCTGGCACGTGTGTCTTCAACAATTTCAACAGCATTAGCAGCATTATCAGGTTGTTTTGAACTGGATTCGAGATAAAGTTCAATGACAGACCACTCTATCTTTCCTTGGAGTGTGTTTGTAATTACACTCTTAAGAGAGGAATTGTCAACAATTGGGATTAGCATAAAATGGGTGTTACCTCCTTTGGCAGCTTGCCATCTAGCACTGATTTCTACATTAGTTATCTCCTCTGCCCATCCCGTTGTAGAGAGAATTTTACTTTTTAATTGATCAAAAGTTATATTGGGGTTGGTATGGACAACACAAGGTCGAGGACCATCATAACTGTAGCCACTGGGTCCTTGAACTACACTACCCCCATGATACAAGAAAATAGGAACAAGTGTTGAATCCATCACCTTCACCTTAGAAAAAAAAAACGAAAATATCTTAATACTTCTATTTAAATATGTCTTCACCTTAGGAACAAATGTTTAAAAGCTAGGTTGTTCAGAAGGCTAAATTTTTAGTAGGAACCCACAAAATATGCAAGACACGAAAATATTTTAAAGCTAGGTTGTTCAGACCCCTAAATTTTTAGAAGCAACCCACAAAATATGCAACATGTAAAATGTTTAAAAGCTAGGTTGTTCTATGTAAATAAAAATGATGCATGTCCCTTAGATGTCCAATTTACATCAACATGAATCTCAATTGACTCCCACTCTGACAGCTGAGCATAAATGAAGAATCAAATTGATACGATTCAGATTTAAGATATTTCAAGTAAAAACCAAATAATAGGGGCCTGGTAAAAAAAGGAAAAAATTCTAATGAGTGTTCCATACATAAGGTATTAATTATCATCAATTGGAATACCAGCAAGAATAATTATTGGAATTATGTAATTAGGAAATTGCTTTTACTGCCATAGTGTGCATCATGATTCAGAAGCCCAAAATCTTAGTAGCAACCCACAAATAAATTACACGTTGAACATAATATTCGATTATACTCAAACAGTTAAACACAGGTCTTGTTTTATTTTATTTTATTTTTGATAAAAAAACACAGGTCTTATTTAATAAACATACCAAAATGTAAGGCGAAAAATAATTTTGAGAATCTTATGATACTCCGTCAGTCAACCCTATCTATCAAATTTGAAGCTAGATCACACCTGTCTTATTATCCTGAAATTCAAGGTATCAAAACTGGGAGTTAGTACTGACAGAAGAGCCATGGCATGCCTTTTCTTATTTAAATATAGTGATGACAAAGTCTGTAAACCTGTTTTACATACTATCCAAAACTGGTAACAAAGAAATAGGATCACACCCTTTGAATGCAAAATTCCTAATTTGAGATTCCAGGTCATTTCTCCGTAACTTACTGTTTTCATACTACTAAAAAGAGTACATTGTGCACTCGGGATTTCAGGTTTTGTACCAGTAGCAAAAAGAGTGTATCAGGCACTCAGGATTTCAGGTTTTGTACCAGTGCCAGCCTGCGAAAGAAAGTAATCGAACTATGATTCATATCTATTTTTCAGACCTATCTTCTGCCCCCATGCCAAAGATAAGAACAATAAAATACCCAATTTTACATTTCATGGTGTAAGTCCATAAATAAGAATGAGATGGATACCTTAGCATATGCAGAGAGAGCGACCAAGAAACAACAACAATGGTAATAAAACTTCATAAAATATACAGGAAGAGTAGGTTGATTTAGAAGTTATATACACCTTTTCTCCTACCAATGACGTTGTGGTGTTTGCAAAAAGAGAAACAAAATTTGGAGTATAGAGCAAATTTGACCTTAGTTCAGACTTTTTTTTTTTGAGGAAAAGCCCTTGGGCATTTGCATTAAACCAAAGTGAAATTAAGTTACATGTTACATCTGAGTTATAAAAAGATAATAGAAACTACCGCTACCTACTTATAAGAAACCACCCTAAAGTTGAAACTATAACATATGAAGAGGAGTCAGTTTTAGGATTGAGACCCTGCCGGCTCTTCTAACATAAAGAAATTAGTGTTTAGCTTGTGCTCAATATTCAGATGCCCAATATGACACTGTATCGGTGTGCCATGTTCTGATTTCCCCGATTTCCTCGCCCAGTTTGCCATCTCATGAGGGGTCCGGATTGCTTCCCTGGTGATGTATTGTACCTGGATTTTTCTGTCAAGCATCTGTCTAAGGTTTATACACTCCTTCACCTCCTCTGCAGCTTGCCACGATGGTATTCCTTCTACACTCCCATTCTGTATTGCCTGCACCAGATTCTTATTATCTGAGCAGCAAATGAATATGCCGTCGTTCCCTTCGCCTGCCACGTATCTCAAGGCATGCAACATGGCTTGTGTTTCCGTTTGAAATGGATCATTTGCATTTGCTGGGCCGAACTTAGTATACACCAAATCCCCTCTTCTGTTATATATGCCCATCCCAGTACCCGCCTTGTTTCTCACATCCCACGAACCGTCTACCAGTATCACTCGGCCTCCCTGTGGGATTCTTATCGGATCCTGGTTTGCCCGTGGACCCGTTATCGGGGTCACCTCCACCTCCATAGTCTTGGCCCTAGCTATGATTGTTTGTGGTACCGGTTTCTTTGATGCAAATAGTTCCTCATTTCTTGCCTTCCATAAATGCCACAACAGATTGCAAAAAACTGGTATTTGGCTCTTTTCTAGGTCCTTTGTGATGAACAGCAATGCCTCCGGGAAGTTAAGTGGAAGTTCCTGCACCCTCAGGCAAATCGGTGATGCAAACCATGTTACCCTTGAGATTGGACAGAAAAAGAGAAGATGCATAATAAACTCATTTTCCTCTCTACAGCGGGGGCAAATTGGTGGTATTGTTCTTATTCTTCTCGCCAATTCTTGTGATGTTGTTAGCCCATTCTGCAGAGCTCTCCATAGGAACAATCTTACCCTTGGTACCAATCCTTTCCACTTCCAAATCACTTTGAGAGCTTCAATCTGATGCTCATTGTAGGCAGGTCGGACTTGGTGTGTCGACGTGAGAGCAGTATACCCCTCCTTCACCGTGTATACACCCTTCTTACTCGCTACCCATAATATTCTATCCTCCAGTAACGGGTTCTGTTTCGGAGGGCGTACTAACTGCTTTATACTCTGCAACGCATCATACCCGAGCAGCTGCAGTATCTCTTCCTCCCGCCACTGCTGTGTTTGGTGGTCATACACATCCGCCACCTTCTTGTGCTGATTTGGTCCCCGTATGGGGGTTGTATTACCGGGGTTTGGATACCATGGCTGCCCCAGTACCTCAATTTTTGTTCCATCCCCAATTTGCCATCTCAGATTTGTGAGGACCTCACCTTTATATTCCTGAATTGCTTTCCACAATGCACTTGTGTTTCGGCTGAGATTGCTTGTCCAAACAGATCCATTTGTGCAGTATTTTGCCTTCACAATCCGCACCCAATTGCGGTCTTGTTCACTTACTAGTTGCCATACCAGCTTCTGTATTAGAGCTTGGTTAAAAAATTGATATTTTTAATCCCCAGCCCTCCCTCTTCTTGTCTGTTGCACACCTTGTGCCATGCCACCATTGCCATATACCGTTCTTTTCCGACTTTGCCCCATAAGAACCTTCTCATTAATCCCTCCAGTTCATTGATGGTTTTAGTGGATATTTTCTCGGTCGACATGTAGTAGACTGGTACCGAACTCAAAACCGATTGTATTAGTACCATTCTACCGGCATGTGAGAGTAGAGCCACCTTCCAACCTGCTAATTTTTTATGAAATTTTTGAACCAGCATCTCCCCAGTGTGCCTTTGTTGCATCCTGCCATGAGCCAACACTACCCCAGGTACTTTTCTTTCTCTGCTGCTATGGTGGCTTGTAGAACATTCAAAACCTCTTGTTTCCTTAGCTCAGTACTCCTTTTACTGAACCACACTGTTGACTTCTCTGGATTAACTTCCAACCCCGAAAAGTGTCCAAATTCCTCTAGAATCTCCTTAAAAGCTGATGCCTCCTGACCCGAGGCCTTTCCCATTATTACCAAATCGTCTGCGTAAATTGTGTGTGTCAGCACAGGGGCGCTTTGGGTCAATCTGATTCCCTGAATAATGCCCGTATGCATAGCATTGTTTAGCTTTTTTGATAGGCACTCGATTACTAGTATAAACAAATACGGAGACAAAGGACACCCCTGTCTAAGTCCCCGATTTGGTGTGATAAAACCATCGCCGTGCCCATTGACCAAAACTGTAACTTTGCTATTCTCCATGCATACCCTTACTATTTCAATCAAACCTGCTGGGATCTGGACCCTCCTCATGGCTTCCCACACGAACGACCATTTTACTGTATCAAAAGCCTTCGCAATATCAGCTTTCACCAAGAAAGCTTCCTCCTTGTAGTCTAAGGTCCCGAACGAGTGCAACACTTCTCTAACCAGGATTGCATTATCCGCAATACTCCTCCCTTTTAGAAAAGCCGTCTGTGATTTAGAAACAATTTTTTCCATATGCCTCTGCAGTCTGTTGGCCACTAACTTCATTAGCAGCCGGTACACCACATTTCCTATCGTGATCGGTCGAAACTCTTTCGGTACTGTTGGTTCATCTACTTTTGGAATTAGGACTATGTGACTTGAGAGCCACTCTTTCGGTGTGATCTTGGTGATAAAGACGTTTTGTAATTGGTGTACCAGCACCTCTTTCACTGTTTCCCAATGTTGCTGGAAGAAGCGCGCGGGTATGCCATCCGGGCCTGGAGACTTGTCCGGACCCATTTGAAACAACACATCCCTTACCTCAGTTTGAGAAGGTAGTCGCATCAGACCCTCCTGGTCTTGTACAGATAGTTGGTGCCAATCATTTTGATGCAATTGCATGAAGAAATCATTCATAACCGGTTCAGTCCGCATTTGAGGTGGGCTGTAGAGGTGTTTGAAATAAGCTATAAAAGTCCGCCTTATCATTCTTTCTTCATACTCCCACTCCCCTTGTAGATTTTTAACTCTGAGTATCATGTTATGTCTCTTACGGTTTGTAGCAGAGGCATGAAACAGAGCCGTATTCCGATCCCCTTGGCATGCCCAGTTTATTTTCGCCCTCTGCTTCCAGTAGCTTTCAATCTCCCTTTCAGCCTTATCGATCTCCAGCAAGCACTGTTCTTCAAGACTCTGGTTTTGGGCCGTGGGGTGAAGTAGTTGATTTTGGTATAACCGAGCCTTTGCCTCCTTGAGCCTGTTTTGTGGAGAACCTAGCTGTTCGGCCCACACCTTTATGCTGGAATTTACTTTGTTAAGCCTTTCCTGCCATGTCGCTTGACCCGGGCTCTTCCAGTCTCCAGCCCATGCTTCTTTGAACCCCCCGGTTGCAAACCACCATGATTCCATGCGGAACCTTTTCATCCTATGTACTTGGCTATTGAGTCTCAACATGATCGCCGCATGGTCACTATGCAGACGGGGTAGGTGATTTACATATGCTTGCGTGTGCATTTGCAACCATCCAACCGTCGCCACCACGCGGTCCAATCTCTCATGTATTTCCTCCGACGTGTCTCTCTTGTTTGTCCATGTAAAAGCCGGCCCCTTAAAGCCGAGATCTATCAAACCTCCTTCGAAAAGGAACTCTCTAAAATCCCGGCTATTTTTGTTAAGTACCGGATCACCTCCATACTTCTCGCTCTCATCTGCGATAGCATTAAAATCCCCAACTACACACACAGGCGCACCGTGCGCAATGATTCGCAAAATTTTCCTCCATATGTCCGGATTACGAGTATGACCCGCATCTCCGTAAACACATACTAGCTCCCACACCCCCCCATTTGGCTCTGTTACTGTGCCATGGATGAGTGACCTTGACTTTTCCTTAACTTGCAAATTTGTGTTACTGTCCCAAAACAAACAAAGTCCCCCGGACCGGCCTATAGCCGGTACAAAGGCAAAATTAACTAAAGGCATTTTTTGAAAAACAAAGGTTGATTTTTTCTTTGAACATTTGGTTTCTAAAAGAAAACAAATATTCGCTCGCGTTGACAGGAGGAGTGACCGTATGAACTGCTATTTCCGAGGGCCCCCAACCCCCCGGCAGTTCCATGATACGAGACTCATTGTTCTGGTGGAGGTGGTCCATGACTCACCTCCACTACTCTTTTCTTGTTCACATGAACAATCCCACAAACGTCTTCGTCTGTGTTGAGACCTCCTGTCTCATGTATCATACCGGGCCCTGTTAGACCTCCCTTCCCAGCCCCCTCTATTAGCAACATATTGTCCTGTGGGATTTCTGTGTAGGCCGGGCCCTTGCCTCTCCTTTTCCTATTTTCTGAACGGGCCATTTCAGCCAGGGTCTGGTCCTGCCCCATGCCCAAAACCATCCCCTTTTCCTTCCGCTCGGTGGAACTGTTGGCCCTGTACTTTTTTGGAAGTATTTGGGCCGAGTTTGGTGGCTGATCTTGATGGGCTGCGGTGAAGGCGAAATGGTTGTCATGTTGCTGCTTTTCCTGCTGTGGCTTTGCGGGTTGCATACCTGGTGTCTGCCTACTCCCGCCCGTTACCGGTACCAAATTTTGGTTATTAATCCACGGCCCCACCCTACTCCCAGCAAGGCCTTGCAAATCGGATCTAGTTTTGTATTTGGGGTCGAGCAGGAGTCTTTGCAGTCTATTGTTTTTTGCACAAGTCGTGTTTTCGTGCCCCAACTTTGCACAGAACATACACACTCTATTCACCCGTTCATAGACAATATACGCAGTGAGCTGTCCTAGTGTTGGGTGTGTTACCTCTAGGGTATCCTTTAAAGGTTCTCCTACCGGAAGGAGTAGTCGGATTTTATAGACCCGGTTCCCCGCTATACTGCTTTCTGTTACCTCTGTTAAAGGAGTTCCCAACCTCTCTGCCATTGCCTTAACTCCTTTTTTAACAGCTCCAGCCGGGAGGCGATGCCACTGCGTAATGATTTCAACCTCCTTCACCGTCGGATTTTCAAGATCCTCCGGGCCATGTGCTCTCCTTGTCGCAATTGCGTCTTCGCGATAATTCCATAACCCCCTGGTCAGTACGTACTGCATATCTGTTTCATTAACAAACTCAACCAGAAATGTATTTTTGGTGAGCATTGTCATCTTCATTTGCGGGTGGACTCCCCATGCTCGCATCATAGTTCTCTCGAAGTTTGCTTCAATAGTGGTCTTGTCGGTAATAACCGCAGCCAGTGCGCAGAGGTTCCAGTCCTTCGTCTGGACAGTGTTTTGGGGGAGAGTAAATGGGGTGGATGAGTTGAGGGCAGCAAATTGAGCCAGAAATTGCTCATCTGTTAGCTCCATGCCTTTGGTTAGCTGTGTGTGTGGGGATGGTTCTTTGGCTCTGTATGGTGGGGTGTATAGCTTGTGAAATGTTCTTGGGTTAATGTTTTTCTTTCTTGCACTGGTGGTGGTTGAGAGTATTAAAGAGTCTACTTTTTTTGTATCCTTACAGGGCTCTTTTCTGGCGGTAAAGTTTGGTCTCGGTTGGGTTTTTGTAAGTTCTTTTAATATTCTGCTAACAATTTGTAGAGCTGCCGAAATTTTTAGAGGCCCATTAATGAGAGAGGCCCATTTACTCTTTCCATTATGGTTATGCACTTTACAGCTTTTTGGACGTACTCCTACCCTCGTCCTGTTACCTTTATGCTGCCCATATCTTTTGTCAGATATCTCGGAGGAGGCGTTGTCGGGTTTGTACAAATAGGGATGTTCTGCACTTATTCTTTTTTCACCCTTCTCTGGACAGGAGATTATCCGTGTAAGCTGTGGTGTACCCTCCTGCACTCCTACTACCTTCTGCCTTGTACCAAGCCCCCCACCGGATTTTATGTGCCGACTTACTGCATGCGAACCCACAAACAAAGTGCTGATGCATAGCTCTTTGCACACTACAGGGATTTCTCCAATTCTAACCGCCACCTCCTCTTTTCTTTCAACGAGTGCCTTCCAGCTTGTTGTTCTGACCCAGTTTTGGTCCTGTGATGAGACTTGTTGCTTGCTGCTCCCCAGCGCTGTACCGTTATTTTCCATCATTTCCGTTATATTTTTGCCTGGACCTGTTTTGTGGTAGACCCCGTTTCTTTCTTTTTGGTCCACCACACCTTCTTGTACACCAGCATTTGATTCCGATGTAGAGGAGGAGGAGGATGGTGGTGGGCTCCTCTGGGTCTGAAAATGTAGCAGTTTATCATGCGCCGCCACGAGTGATGTTCTCGCATCATCATTCCCGTTTGGCTGGTACCTGGCTTCCGGTGGCTGATCACCATCGTACTCCCAGCTTACGACCTCGAAGTGACATTCCTTCCATAGAGATTTGAAAGGCAGTATCATTGAGAACGGGATTCTACGCGGGTCGATACACGTCACATATGCATTTATCTCCTCCCGTTCTTCCCCCCAGATATTCCCTTCCTCGAGTTGATATGCCTTACCAAATTTTGCTATAACCATATTGATGAAAAACGGGTGCCAGAATTCCAGTGGGAACTGTGTGATTTTCAGGTGTACCTTGAAACGAGTTCCCTGGTGATGTGCATCTCGTTCTAGGCACCATTGATCCATCAGCCATCCAGACTCTTCACACCAGTTCGCACTGTCTCGAATAACCACTTCTGGGACCAAGTCTTGTGGGAGGTGTATGACATAGACATCCTGAGCTCGTTGCCATTGTGTGAAACGCTCAGGAGCACCCCCATATCTCCCAGCCAGGTAGAACTGCACTTCTCGAATACACCCATTACCATCGCAATTCCAGTCGACTCCCCTTACCATAATCGCTTTTTTGAGATCAACAACCAGCTTGTCGTGTATAGTGTTGGTTGGGAGGAAGACACAGCCACGCCTCACCTGTCTCCCCTCCATAGGGAAGTTTCTTTCCATTGTTTTTTGGGTTTTGGAGGTTGAGGTTTAAACAGTTTGTTGGGTTTGGCAGGTTTAGTTTTAGCTAAAAGGTTGGTTTCAAAAGAGACAGCGAAGGAAGACAACAGAAACGATTTTAACTGTGATTAAAAATTGGTAGGGATAATCTTTACTCAAAGCATTTATTAGGGTACCAGGTAGGTGGTAGAGGGATTTATGGGTTTTAGAAGCTAGATGGAGAGAAAGGAAAGAGCCATTGGGATTTGTTGGGTTAATCGCCTTCAATCGCCTTCATCATCGCATCCTCATCTGGCCCAGAGATCTCAGAAAAATTGAACTATCTCTCCATTCACCTTAGTTCAGACTTGAGAGAGATAGAGCAACGCAGCGCAGGACGGTTGATACCTGACGGAGTACAATTAGATCTGAGTTGGCACGAATCTCAAAGCGGACCCCATATCTAAATAGCTCGGCTGAGATTCAATGATAGATAATTAATTGTACTCAGTCAGGTACCTGGGAGAACAGTATCAGAAGAGAGATCCGATCTGCCGAAATTTTTATTAATAGAAAATTAGAAATTAAATAATTTAAATATCGATATTGAAGAACACTTTTATCAGTTTTCCAGATCTAACAATTCCGTTGTTTTTGGTAACGTCCAGAGGCCGTTATTCTTCATAACGGCCCGATTAGCGATCTTAACCTCCCCACTAATTAACAGCCCCGGGTTTCTGCGAAAAAAAAAAAAAATTCAGGCCGTGATGGACGGTAACGGCCTGGGAAGATGCGGAAAAAACATGGAAGGAGGCCTGGCCGTTATGGAGAACAACGGACAGGAGCTTTTTTTTTTTGCGCTGGATGGAGAGCAGAGGCGGAGTTCCTTCCGTTTTTTTTTCTCTTATAATACTGGTCGGTCCTGGAGAGCACTTTACCTTACGTGTAGTATACCGTAAAAACCTGATTTTTCTTTCTTTTTTTTAACCTGGCTGGCTTGGCTATCGCTTGTCAGATTTAGCCGGGACGTGGTAGGTTGTCTGGATGCTCTTTTTCTGATTCCAAATTGGAAAAACTCGCTGTGGTGGTCTGCAGGACCGACCCGGATTTTTGAATTTTTCTGATTTTTTTCCTTGGCCGTTATTGTCCATAACGGCCTCCTTTTTTTAATTTTTTTTCCTCTATTTCCCTGGCCGTTATGGACGATAACGGCCCGCCACTTTTTTTTTTTTTCCGCAGAAACCGTTTCCGGGCTGTTAACCGCTGGGGTGTTAAGATCGCTAATCGGGCCGTTGTGAAGAATAACGGCCTCTGGACGTTACCAAAAACAACGGAATTGTTAGATCTGGAAAACTGATAAAAGTGTTCTTCAATATCGATATTTAAATTATTTAATTTCTATTAATAAAAATTTCGATCCGATCTGAGCCGCTGGGTTTTGGATCCACATGCGAACGTCGACTAAATCAATTGAGGGGAGAATGGAGATACTAATTTAGAACTATATTCTAAAAAATAAAATAGAAATTATACGCTTAAGAGAGATACTAATTTTGTTGTTGTTAATAGTTAATACTACACAAGATAAACAAAAGTATTTCTATTGTTTCATGCCAATCCACATCGCATTCCAACATAATATAATACACAAGGACATTTTCGAAAATTAAAAGCCGACCCTTTGGAATAGGCGAACCACCCTAGGCTCAGGCCCCACCTGTAAGTATTTTTTTTTTTTGAGGAAAAAGCCCCACCTGTCCGTTCCAAATGCTCTCTCTCCTAGCAGATGTAAGACCAGCGTGCTATGCCTATGACACAAATACATGCTACACTAATTGTGCATTTCTCCATCTCCATCTCCATCTCCATCTCCAAGCCAAATAATTCTAGTTTAATTAATGCATCTCTCTTATTCTTTAATAATTACTACACGGCTCCATACAAATTTTGACACATCGCATCTACCTTCATTATTTTTTAGACAGTTCTATACACAACTACTACCAAACCAAATATAAAATATAGAGCAAGCAACTTAATAACTAGCATAAGCAAACACAACCTCTGGCTTTATCTAAACCAACCCACCCAGTTATTTACTCCTCTATACAAGGTTCAGAGCACGGCCTAAATCCAGCTGCCCTGGCATGACTCCCTCAATTTCCAATTCATCTTTGGTCTCAGCATCTTCATTCACCCTGTAATAAACCTGATACAGGACAAATAGAAAGAAAACATTATTGAGCACTTCATTAGTAAGTTCCCATAATTATTCATGAGGTTGAGAGTAAAGCATTTTATTTAAAAGGTGTAAAAGTTAGTACCACACAAGTACGCGGTGGTGAGAGGATCTTAAACGAATTTGGGCGGTTGTTAAAGTTTGTCTCGGGTTTGCCAGGGATGCCCTCTGGCTCTGTGAAATGGTCTACATCATGACCAACCTGTAATATCTTTGCAGTTAGATCAATGAAAGTACTAAATTATAACATTTAAGCCTTTTAATTTTTTTTTTTGCCTTCAATAACTGGTCTCTTTATGGTATTTGACTATTGAGGAAAGCTACAGCAAATTAGTAAGCAACAGTTGAGGTGAAGTAGTGATAATCTTGGCTGACTGAGGTCTAGTTGCAAAAATTGTTAAACTGAACTTGGGCCAAAATGAATCTGATGAACATCCAGATGAAGGAATTGCAATTATAAGGAACCGGTATGTACCATCCAGAATTACTGTTATGAACTTATGATGGAATTGCAATTATAAGTCGCAAAATGTAAACTTACTCTTCCTTTTCCACCAAATTCAAAGGCGTCAGAGTCTAGTGCCACTCTGTAAATCCCAGGTAAGTCACACCCAACTTTATATCTGAATGTTTTAGAAAACAAATAACTCTTCAGTACTTGTTATTAGTACTCTAAAAATTAATTAATAAATTGAAATATATATATATATATATATATCCATCGAGGAATGAACTGTAATTACCCCTCATAAGTGTTTTCAGGGTGAAAGTTGAAGACAAAAATTAGATCTCCGCGCTCGAAAACGATTACCTTAAATAAAAAAAAATCAATTACATAGAACAATGGATGCAAAGAATAGATAAAAAAATTTCATGTGGCAATTGCCCTTTCTTTTCTTTTCCTTTTATTTTTATTTTTTGAAGTAGATCACAGTAGCAATTTATGTCTGTACTCTTAAGCATCTTAAATAGAAAAATCCAGGGCACACACAGCTGCTATATGCTGGTATTGACTATTTACAGCAGGGAACAAACTCAAGACTTTTTATCAGGGTTATCTCGGCAATAGACCTATTCAAGCCGCAATTACCTTATCTTCTTCACTTGCACTACTCACAATCTGCTTCGTTGACGAAAGAAAAGAGAATTTCTCATCAAGTAAATTCATTGCTCTATCGAAGGCATTCATGTACTGTTTTTTCATTTAAAAAAAAATGGATCAGATAACATTTATGTAGAAAAGATAGATAATCATTGGAAATTGTGTCAATACAGGGAGAACTGTCGGAGGAGAAATACAAAGATCTTGAAATGAATTATACAAGGGTGGAAATATTGACTGGGGCAGTTCTTCCAACATGGCTTAGGCAGTCATATTAGAAGGTCAAACCTAGATTATGACATTTGGACTGCTGGCTGGTTGATTAGTTTAGGTTCAGTAGACCATTACTAAGTTATCATAAATTATCTAAGCTACCAGTTAGCCCTCAAATGTAAAAAAAAGTTTATTTAGGAAATGTTAAAAAAAGGGAGCCCACAAATATATATGCAAATACTATTGCAAGTACCGCATTTGGTAGTTTGGCCAGGCAACCCATTGGTAGACTCAAAGTGATCCAGGTTAAGCTGACCTATGGGTTAACGGGTCGAGTCTGGGTGGGAACTTCTTGACCTAGTACATCTGCATGGATTGGTTTTGACTCAAAAATATTTTTTTACAGAAAAAGTTCTGACCCGACCGGACATGAACAATACCTTGTATCTTAAATGGTCAGTGTCGACAAGGTCCCACTGACGTCTGCATTTGTCATAGCTCCAGTTGTTGCCTTCTCTTGGGAAGTCTATCCACTCTGGATGCCCAAACTACAAGAAATAATGAAGTAAACCAAATTACATTACAAATAAAGAACAAGAGGAGAGATTATGGTTCCGTAACTCACGTATGAGAAAGCGTAGCGGAGAATTTTTTTACCGTACCTCATTTCCCATGAAATTCAGGTAACCTTCGCCTCCCAATGCCATAGTAACGAAATGGATCATCTAAACACCAGGGATTGGAAGATTATGAACAACAATAATCAATAAGATAAAAAAATTCAATTCAACCTGAGACTTCAAAGTTCAAACCTTTTGCAGTGCAATGCCACGGTCAATGAGGGGCGAAGCAGGCTCCAGGTCTGACATTCCAGTGTACATTTCTTTGTCCATCAATAAAAAAGCCATCGTCTTATCTCCAACTATAGCCTGTTAATTGATTGGTTATATTTTCAAAAGAACCTTACAGATTAAGATATTGATTAGCCAGTACAAATTGATCAAAACTAACTAGCTTGTAGAGTAACAATTATTATGATTATAGAGATACTTCTTCCAAATAATATAGCAAAAAATCAGAATACCAATAGTAATAGAGGCAAAAGAAAACTTTAGCAAACCAGAATACTTATCAACAACAGGCTTTTCCAAGGTTATAAAATATATCACAAGTATACTAAAGAAAGGAATAAGAGATCAAAAAGTATGTGCAATTATTGGACAAATTCATATAAGAAGAGTTCATGGGTGTCAAGCTCATCTTTTATTTAAAGAATAATACTAACAGCAATGTGAAGAGCAGTTACCTGATCATGACTTTCAGCATAAGCCACACACTTCTCAGTATACCTCCTATTGGTGAGGCTCGAAACAATCTCATTCATAGACCAATCCAAATCACTTCTGTTTTTCAAAAGATCAATCCACCTATCAGGTATGGCCATTGCCAACCTGTAATCAAAACCAACCCCACCTTCCAAAACAGGTCGGCAAAGCGCAGGCATGCCTGACACATCCTCTGCCACCACGGTCACGTCAGGTACCACCCGATGCACCAAATCATTCGCAAGCATTAAATACATAACTGCATCTACATCTGTATCAAAGCTAAAATACTCTGCATAATTCCCACTAAACCCTACATTGATACCATGGTGGTGGTACAACATAGATGTTACGCCGTCAAATCGAAATCCATCAAATTTGAACTCCTCCAACCAGTACCTTAAATTAGATAGTAAAAACCTTAAAACCTCCCAGTTACCATAATTGAATAAACGGCTATCCCAGAGTTTATGATAACCCCTTTCACCTGTGTGAAAGTACGATTCTTGCGCACTTTGGCCAGCATCAAACCCATTCAGGCCATCAGTTACATTATTGCTAGCATGACTGTGGACTACATCCATGAGGACCCGTAGACCTAGTCCATGGGCCTTGTCAACTAGGTACTTGAGATCCTCTGGTGAGCCAGATCTACTGCTCGCAGCAAAGAAATTAGTTACATGGTACCCAAAGGAGGCATAATATGAGTGTTCCATTATTGCCATCAGTTGGACGGTATTGTAATTATTTGCTTTAATGCGGGGAAGAACGTTGTCGGCAAATTCCCTATACGTGCTTGCACGCAGTTCCTGGCCACTCATTCCCACATGCGCCTCGTAAATTCGCGGTGATTCTGGTTTCGGAGGTTGGGGGTGCTTGAATACATACCTGTATATACAATTACAATAAGTGAAAAGGTACAATTTACTTGCGACAATTACCCCTAATCTTTTCATTTAAATGTCCTTGAGACTTGTTCATGCAGATTTGAGAGCAAACATCTAAATCCACTTGGTTGGACAATGAATTTGACAGACTAAAACAAAGAAGCTCGTATGGATAGGAATCACATGAGATCTAATGGGATGAACTTATTTGCTAATAATGAAGAATATTTTGTACAATTTGCAAAATAAAAATTCAGGAAAAATGCTGGGTATGGTTGAAACTATATGGACGCAATTCAAATAAGAAAAAAAAAAAAATTCATGGGCTGGTTACTTGATCAAGCTCTATTTTACTGACCTTTCTGAAGGAGGTGGGTCCCAGTAAACACCATCATAAGGTGCAGCAAACTGGTTTGGGTCTACAGTAGCATACCGAATCCAAGCTGGAATCCGATCGACCCAAACTCCGTTGCAATCCTTGAAACGAAATTTGACCCTTGAGTTATGAGGGATCGCAGGTTGTCCCTCCAAGTCGGGAATTCTGATGCTCCACACTCCAAACTGGTCTTTCTCCATTAAATGCTTAGACCCATCCCATCCGTTGAAATCTCCAATAACCTGGGCCTCCCTATTTAAAGATTTTTATTACAAAAATATCCTTACAATCTGTTTAATGTATGCTTGGAAGAGCCAAGGAAACCAGTCGCCAGGGATTAACAAAAGCAGAAAAGTAAAATTCAATTCTTGTTTATTTATTAAGAAGATTACAGTTTAATTTCCTGCTAGCAAATCTGTAGAATGTAAATTTAATCTGCAAATATACTACCAAATAGAAGTTAGAGTACTCACTGTGCAGCAGGTGCCCATTCACGGTATTTGATGGCTCCTTCTTCTCGATTGAACCCAAACTTCATATAACCTACCAAAGCAAAAAGTAAACTAGAAACAATGGTAGCAAAAAAATACTAGTGGGTCCATCCAACCCAAATATTGCCCACAATACTAAAATCTTATAAATAAATAAGAAAAAAAAAATCAATGAGACAATATAGTAATCAGCAGTCAGCACCCTAGATTTTAGAAGGATCTTTCATGTCATAAATAAACATATAATTACTATGTTTTTTAGTGGTTGTTTTGCTCTGAACTCAATATTGTAAAAGGCTAACCTTTGGAGAACTCATCAAGGCCTCCTTCATATTTCTCAATCAGAGTTTTTTGCTCAACATATTTATTCCATCTATATGCAAAATGGTCCTTGTACTCTTTGAGATCAGGATCTACTTGGAAAATACCAAGATCCTCAATTTCTTCTTCAACAATAATCATAGTTGAGGTATCTTCTAGTGCTGTTCTAACAGATATATCATGCTCAACCTTGCAATATCACCCGAATAATATGTATCAACAGAAGAAATGAAGACAGCACTGAAATGTAGTATGTTAATATCTTACCTTGCGACCAATTGAAGTAGATAATCTATTTAAGTGCCAAACTATATGGTGAGAAGGAACTCTCAGGGATCCGTTGCCGAACAAACCTAAATTCACAGTTCCTTCATTGCTCAAACCCTGAAATATAGAAGAAATTCACATACAATTTATTGATTAGACCGTTGCCTTTGCAAATCAGATAAAAGCAGCTCACACTATGTCTATTTGTATTTGAAGTCAACAATACATGAATGAGACTAGTCTTGCGTGATTCTAATTAATGCCAGTAAGTCCCAAGTCGCTCCTTACTGGAGTGGAGACTGGAGAGCAACAAATAGGCCTTGATCAACCAAACCAAGCTTAAAATTAACCGCTTGAATTAAATGAAAACAAAATGAGAGACATATAAACCTCGCACCTCTCTATGACTGGTACGATTTGAGATGGCGATATGAGGCAGAAGTGCATTAGATGAACCGCAAAACATCGTTTCTCCTATTCTTACTGTTTACTGAAATTCGGTGTCAAATTTATCACAAACCTCTCTCTTTCTCAGTTTCTCAGTTTCTCTGAGCAATGTATACTTGCAGCGTCTGATCTCGGATTCTCTATTCTCTATTCTCGGCTGATGACTGATGAGAGAGCTTCTCCTCTTTCTCTTCCCTTCCCTTCCCTTCCCTCGCTCCCGCTACAGACTAACTAATTAATATAGGCTGCCTCCCGCCCGCTACAAACCAATATAGCGCCAGTCATGACTCATGAGTCCTGACTATCCTGACTCCTCAGTGTGATATTAGGTGAAGTGGGCCCACGGAAACTGGATTGTTCTTACTTCAGATTCTATACAAAGGCCAACTGTGCAAAATAGACCAGACGGTTTGAGGAGCCTCTCTCTGATCAGGTTCTTTGTCTACTGTCCGATTTCTTTTCAACTGTTTGGATCAGATACAGTCTCCTCCCATTACTGCGCATGATCCAGAGATGTATGTGCCACGTGTACGATGGGAGTTCTCTGAAACTCAAACTGGGGGCCACTGGGTGTTGTTGGCTTGTCATTGTCTATTTTTGATATTTTGTAGAGGCAGTTCCTTCGCAATTGAACGGATCTAATTCAGCAAAATATTTGTCGCCGGACTTTATTTTATTGTTAACAAATATACATTAACGGATTAGATTAAAAAACTAATCTTATATTAATAAAATCAGTGAGGACATGCATATACGTTGAGGGTTGATCTTAGATCGTCCGATCTAGAATGAACATAGGCCCTTTAATAAAGAAATATGTACAATTAGAGAGGAGATAATTTTTTCCACTCCATAATATTGCAAAATTATGTTTAGAGGATAAAAAGTAAAATAAAGAAAAAATTTGTATCTTTTGAATATAATGTTACGTTTGATTGTGAGATAACGTGCAAGGATAGATTACGACTCTGGCTATGTTTGATGGACAGTTAAAGTGAAGAAAATATATATATAACAAACAAGATAAAAGAATAAGAGAATAGCCATCATCATATTTGGCATATTTGGTAAGATAATATAAAATAGAGAATAATTCTTGTCACTAATAAGAGAGTTATCTCTTTGATTCAACGGATTAGTTTAAAAAACTAGTGTTGTATTAATAAAATCAATCAGAAGTTCAGAACAGACATATAAGAGTATATATATATATACATTGAGAGTTGATCTTAGATCGTCCAATCTAAAATCAACAGTCCAAATCAGTCTAAAATCTCTGATATTGATATTTGTACAATTAGATAGGAGATAATTTCTTTTCCAGTCCATAATCTTTTGAAATTATGTTTAGTACGAGGATACTGAAAATAAAGAAATATTTTGTAATTTCGAATAATAATGATACATTTGGTTGAGAGATAACGTGAAAGAATAGTTTACGACTTTGGTTATGTTTGATAGACGGTTAAAGTAAAGAAGCTAAATAATAAGTCGTATTGTCTCCTTTATTTCATACGTTATCTCTCTGCCAAACATAATATAACAAATAGTAAGATAATAAAAAATCAGGACGGAACCACGTCTGAATTTTTTAAATTAAATTTTTGGTATTGAAAATTTTTTAGGAATAAATTTATGTCTATTTTTTTTTTCTTATTTACCTATAGAGATTTAAATTTATCTTATGTATCCCTTAACTCTTGCAACTCCTTATTTACCTCTCAACTTTTGAATTTTTTCTTATTTACCCATCATTTATTAATCTCGTGTGTAACTCTAATTAAATTACTAAAATATCTTAGTTTATCTCTAAGTAATAATTACAAAGTGAAAATACCACTTTAAAAAGAAAACAAAAATAGTAAAGAAAATTTAAGCATCGAATGCGTAATTGAATATGAGCGTTGAATCATATATATTTCGCCTGATGTATATCGAATCTCAAAACATCAAGTGCATAATTTTAACATTGTAATTCTTAATTAGAGGTAAAGTAAGGTCTTTATAACTTAATTAGAGTTAACATGAGATTAATTATATGAGAGATAAATTAGAAAGAGTTGCAAGAGTTGAAGGGTTAATAAGATATATTTAAGTCTCTAGAAATAAATAAGAAACTGCGCATATATATATATTACCTATTTTTTATATTAATGATTACCCTCCTAAACTTTCAATTTTTTGCAACTAGCCCATAAGCGTTCAATTCAATGAACACCCGTTAACTTGTGTTAGTAAATGACGAAAATACTCTTGCAATTTAGCATGCATTAAAGTTATGTATTTTGTTAATTTTAAAACGCCATCTCAATTTCAAAGTACATAATATTTATTTATATTTTTTATTTCGAAGGTTTTTTTTTTTATTTAGTTTTACATTAGAATACAATAAATTGTACCAAAATTTTATCATATAAAAACTATAACGTAAAAGATAATTAGTTGTGCTATAGTGTATATTTATTTCTTTAATAATTTTTGGAAGTAGAACTTCTATTTTGTCATTTTGTCTTTCATATATATAAAAATGCAAATTATAAATAATAAAATTTATGTTTGTTTGAGGGAATTCATCACTGGAAATTAAGTTAATTTAACAACTAGGGACTGATTGTTAGTTGTTACACACAGAAAATTTGAAGGGAAAGGTAATTGTATTATTTATAATTTATTGTATAAAACTGTACACATCTATAATATTTTTGTATAGAGAAATTATATAATTTGAAAACTAGACTTTCATACTTTTATTTTGATATAAATAACAGAAAAATTCATGTAGCCGTTTTCTCTAAATTTAATTTTGAATATGGTCAAAATTATTGGACCACTTTCATACCTTTTGTTTTTTTGTTTCTGGGTTGGCCTAAGCCATGGCGGCCCAGTTTTTTATTTTTATTTTTTCGTTTCTGGGCTAGCCTGAGCCATGGCGGCCCAGTTTAGTATATATATTTTTTTCTTTTTTGCAGGTTGGATTGAGTCATTGCGGTGGTCTTGGGTGTGCCATGGCCCCCTACTGCCTTCTTATTTTTCAAATTCTCATCGTACATTTCTTATTTTTAATTTTTTAATTTTTAATTTTCTTATGTATAAAAATCTCGGCTCTTTGTGTATATCAACTATTGATAGACCTAAATTATATACATATTCGATCTGATTTTTATCATGAAATAACACCCAATATCTTGTATTTTGAACATAAAGAGAATAGAATATACCTAGAATCAAGTTACTGCGCTTGCTCGGTTTTAATTTACAGGAAATGAAGAAAAATGAAGAAAAACGAAGAAAAATGCCCAGTGAGGACGCACGGATTGCGATACGGCCGCACTAAGTACTTAGAAGGATTTCTGGACACGCGCCAATTTGAAAAAGGTATAATGAGCTGTGCATCAAAATCCGTGCGTACGCACGGATATCGATGCGGGCGCACTCTGGTCGCAGAGGAAAAGTCCGAGCCTAGTGCGGACGCACTCAGGACTTAGCGAAAATTCAGAGCGAAATGCAGAATCAACCCAACACAAGATGCGGCCGCACGGACCAAGAGTGCGGACGCACTCATACCGCAGAAGTAGAAATTGAACTGACTGAGCGCAGTGCGGTCGCACTCTGGCCGCATTGAAATTTCAGCTTCAGACACACAGTTTGTATTTTGGTCATAACTTGGTCATACGAACTCCGATTTGAGTGAATCAAAGCTTGACGGAACCAGGACAACAAGATCTACAACTTTCATGAAGGAACAAAATCCAAATTCGGAATGTAAAATCCCGTGCGGACGCACTAAGGTCGCATTCAGCCTAAAAACAACATTTTCGACGGTTTTTCTATTTCCGGCACTCCTGGCCGTGTCCCAAGGGCCAAAATTAGAATACACAACGTGGAAAAACTTGTGGGGCAAGTATCTAATGACTCCCCACGTCTATTGGCTCCAGAATAAGCATTACATCTCCTATAAATGTGTTAGATCTTTCCCATTCAAGGCATCTCTTCGCAAAGATCATCCACTACCAATCCACTACCAATCCACTACCCATCCACTACCAATCCACTTACAATCCACCTTACTATCCATACTTAGCCAAATTTCTCATCTTTTGGAGGCGAATCAAGGAAGAAGAAGGGAAGTTCACAGCAAACATAGGCAAGATCAAGGTTCTTCATCTAGAGAAGGGTGTAAACTATTTATCTATTTTATTTCTCTTTGTTTTAGCCATGTTTTGTTTTAATCTTTTGATGAATACTTGCATCTCCATGAGAGGCTAGTTTTCTCTCTAGGGGTTTAGGTCTTATGCATGAACTTGTTTAATTTTATCTTACTCGGATCTTAGTTTTTATTATGATTGTTTGATTTGATTGTTAATTTCTGTGAATTATTCTTTATGAATTTCATTAGTACTTGACTTATAGTTCACCTGGTTAGGGTTAGTAAATTGAAGTAGCTTGAAATCATGCTATGTCTTGTCTTTCCGCTTTAGTTTATTAAATTCCGGCATTGGTCAAGATATAAGGAAGTACTAATTGAAATCATAAATATATATCTTAGGATTTAGTTTATCTTACAAAAAATTTGATATCTAAACCGGATTTTCAGAAATTAAGGTTAGGAGGATGGGAAGAAATCACAACCTAATTAGGACACATTAGAATAAATATTGATATATACTTTGAATTATGTGTATTAAATATCCCGATTAGGTGAGTGACAGCCCTAACAACGGAGGAACATTAATCCGTTCACCCAAAGTATTTATATCAATATTTGTTCATAGGCTAACACAAGTTATAAACCATTCTTAAGCTTTCTTAGAATAAATATTGATGTTCGTCTTGAATTATGTGTATTAAATATCCCGCTAGGCAGTGTAAAAATCCTAGAATTTGAGGAACATTAATCCGTTCACCCAAGATAATAGCATCAATATTTATTCCAAGGACGACATAAGTTAGAAACCTCGTCAAAATCAAACATGAATTTAAACAAACCGAGTAGATAGAATTAGCAAGGGATTGTAGACCGAATGCCCCTAGACTTCCAAACCTTGAAAAACAACCAAAACTCTCTTTTAATTTTCAGTTTTAGTTTAATTGTTACAATATCTCCTTTTAGGGTATTGAACCCAACAATTAGGAATTTAGAACTAAAACCCCCCAAATCAACTTTACTTTCTTGCACAATCTGAAATGAATTAATAGAGTTTAAAATTAGTGTTTCCCGATATCCCTTGGATCGATACCTAAATACTACAATCGATAGGTTGTGCGCTTGCAATCGACCAATCTTTGAGTATTAGATTTATAAATTTAAAAGTTCAAAGAGTATAAAAAGAAGCGTAAAACCCTATACCTAAAATACTCAACAACTATCCGAATTTTTTGTGTTATAAAGTATTATAAAAAAAGAAAGTGAAATTCCTCCTCTGGTTGTATGATTTGTATCCTCAAATCTCGACAGATACATAATTTAGAAGCAAATGGTCGCTATCCCATTCACAAAAGTAAACTATATATGGAGCTTTGTAATTTTCCTCCCATTATTTTTAATTTGTAACATATATATTTCCTATTCCATTTATCAAAGAAAAAATGAGCTGAAAAAATTATTACACATTTATTTTTCTCAGAGAATAACACGAGCTTAAAAAACATTACATATATATTTCTTGTAAGTTTCATCGATCAATACGTGAAAAGATCCGTATATAATTTCTGGTAATAAGTGCAAATTATATCAAATTGTTAATTTATATATCATGTTTAAGCGTCTAGCTAATAGAAAATATTAAAATAGAAGAGAGAGACATGCATATATAAGATAAGAAGTACCATCATCCATCGGCTATGCATGCCCTAAAAATGAAAAATGAAAACCTGTCATGTCACGTTAGGCAGCTTCGTCCCAGTGCTTGCATTAATTTTCCATAGAGCTAGTGGAATGCTACTTAATTTTTTTAGCTTGATTTGATAGCCAGTAGGACTTAATTTCTAGTTATGCTAGCTCTTGGAATTTAAATACAGCCAGTCAAGCTAACACACTGTCTTCGATCGATCTCATCTTAATTCCTTCGGGTGTTTGAAACACTTAATTTGCCAGTCATCGATCGATCTAGGTTATCACCATCACCATCACCATCACCATCACCATCACCATCAAAGGAGGGAAATTAAGTCTTGTTTAGCTAGCTAGCTCCTTGCATTGTATTTTCACTTCCCTAGCTAGCTTCTTCTCTTTCTCTCTTCTACTGTACTGCATGTGTAATTATTTAATTCTTCATTGCAATTGGGAAGGATCTCTGGAATTTCTACCGATCCAAAACCACCCTTTTTTTCTTCACATGTTTGGAAGTATTTTGAACTATATGTTTAAAACTTAGACCACACTAAACAATTCAAAGAAAAAAAAATGACACATTTGCCAAATTATATTTCACCATAATGTATATTATAATTAGAGTCTACAATCAATTCATGCCTCAATAAATAACCAATGATTACAAAACGTACATAAAATATGTATTTCCCAGCTTGACACATATATATATATTAGATCAAATTTGCTATAAACAAGTTGAAAACCTGCATTTTAGTGTGCTAGATAATTAATGCATGCCTAACAATAAAAAATTAATAGATGGGCTTGGAACACGTACAGTAGACTAAAAATTGACATAAATTAAATTACTCGAGTTTATTACATGAAATTTGGTGCAAGCAAATTCATAAAAACATGGATCATTTTTTTAGTTGACGCTTTTGCTTAGTTCATGGCTTGATACATATATGTGTAAAGGTCAGATTCAGAAGTTTCTAGAGAGGGGGAAGGAGGGCAGTTGCCTTCTCCCTATGCATATGCATGTGTAACAAACAATTAATACATATATAGTTGACATGATAGTACTATTTATCTGTCTGTAATATTATAAGTGAAAATGTCAAAAATACAATTTGTTATAACTCTTTTGGGTCAGATAAAATCTGAAATAAATTCAAAATGCTAAATGCATCTTGTAGTTCAGTTTATTAGAATGCATAATGAATGACAAGCAATTAAGTTAATTGCATAATGAATGACAAACAATACACTATTGGGCCTGAATTGGCTGAGTAGGCCCATGACTCCAGCCCAATCTAGAACAGAGCTGTACGGCTGTACCGTAGATCCTCCATCTTTCATTGTTACTCTGTTAGGGTTTAGACTTAGAACGCATCGCATCGCTTTCTCTCACTTGGTCGCTAGGGCTAGGGTTTAGAGCAAATAAATCTCTAATCGAATCGAGCAAGTGGGAGAGAAGATGAGTCGGAGTTTGGGAATACCAGTGAAGCTGTTGCACGAGGCAGCCGGACACATAGTGACGGTGGAGCTAAAGACCGGCGAACTGTACCGAGGCAGCCTGATCGAGTGCGAAGACAACTGGAATTGCCAACTTGAAAACATCACCTTCACCTCCAAGGTAATTCTATTTCCTTTCTTTTATTTTCACTCTAGCTTCTTTTTATCATTTGGTAATGCACCCAACCTAGATACAGATACAGGACATATCCAACCTAGAAATATGAGAATTTGGTAATGCACCCAACTCCACCCAACCTAGAAATATGTTGACTCCACCCACTCTAGCTTTTTTTACCTCAAAAACCTCGAAATGCACCCAACCTAGATACAGATACAGGACATATCCAACCTAGAAATATGAGAATTTGGTAATGCACCCAACCCAACTCCACCCAACCTGGTCAGGGCGAGTATGGATGGACGTGTCTGACCCCACCTGACCCATATTGACCCACTGCAACTTCGAACCTCATACCTTTTTTTATCATTTGGTCTCCATCTCTGTAGGATGGGAAGGTGTCACAGCTTGAGCATGTCTTTATCAGAGGCAGCAGAGTGAGGTAATTTTTGACATGCTATAATTTCCATAATTTTGGGATTAAGGGGATGTTTTTTAATCAACTTAATTTGATACATCTCTTAGGTTTATGATAATTCCTGATATGCTGAAGAATGCCCCAATGTTCAAGCGCCTAGAAGCAAGAATCAGAGTAAAACATTTCTTTATTTTCCCTTCCTTTTTTATAATCTTCCTATTTGGTCTCTCTTTGTAATGATTTATTATTTCTTTTTAAAAAGGGAAAAGGCTCAGCTCTTGGTGTTGGACGTGGACGTGCTGTTGCAATGCGTGCCAGGGTGAGTTTATAACTCTCTCTAACTCTGCTATTTTTCCTATTAAATTATCTATTTTGACCTTTCATGTATATTTTTTAGTATTGTATGTTCAGTTGGGGTTTTATGTGCCGAGGTCTAGTTAAGGCTCTTGTATCAAGTACAATTATGGGTTTCCTGCTTTGATGGTCTGCTCCTGTACCTGTACTAATCAGTGTTAGTGATAATAATGGATGAGGTAAGACCTATTAGAGTAAACCCCCATTGACATGTCATACTGAAGCTGTTGGAGCTGAACTAGTGGGCTGTTATTTTTCTTAATTTTGTCATAAAGAATGGACTTATCTGTAATAAAAAGGGCAGGGACGGGAAAAACCTTCTGTTTCATGTTAATTATCCTCCTCCTTTATCATGCTATAATTATGTGGGCTCAATTTACAAAATGTAGGCACAAGCTGCTGGTCGTGGTGCCCCACCTGCTGGGAGAGGTGCGGCCCCACCTGTCAGGAGGTAATGGTCCACCTGTCAAGAGTTGCTGATGATATAGAAGTCTGGCCAGAAATAGACGATTGCATATTTACTTTAGGAATTAACGGTCCCTATATTTTAAAACCTTTGCTTGCCTTGTGTATTCTGGATGTATGTTATTGTAGTTCAATATTGTTCTAGTACTAAGTAGAGCAGTAATTTTGTAACGCTGAATCAATTGGGGCTTGTGTTCTGTTTACTCATTGTTGTTTTTCTTGAATATGTTGTTGGATCTATCATCTATGCTGGTTCCTTTGTTTTGACAAGCTATATTTGGTATGTATTGGAGCACTCTCATAATTTCTTTTTAGTTCTTAGGACATGTTGCTGGTAGTTAAATAGGGAAATAAAACTGCTGTTATTCTCAGGGAATAACAGGAACCTGTTATTCTGATCCTATCCGTTCACATTTTTCCATGTGTGAATCCCAACGAAACAATTTTTTCAAGCACGAATCTCAAACACCATGTAAAAATCTGACTTAGTCATAATTAGCTGATCAAAGCTTGTTTAGATTCTAAGACCGCCACTTCGCACTTCGCCAATTTGTGACCTCAGCAAAATTCTCGTAAGCTCTCATCTTTTTCCACTTGGGTGAGTAGATAATCCCAGCACTGAAATCAACAAAGCAAAACCGAGAAAAGTGGACTCTAATTACTGACATCTGACCCTAAACAACAAACCAGAACTGAACTGGATCTATGCATCTAAACAACAAACCAGATGGGAAAAAAAATTATGACGCATGTAGTAGTGCTACATCTAATCATATAAATACATTTAAGTTTGGAACCCCTTAAGGTAGGTATAAAGCATGAAATTACATTCCGTGGTACATGTCCACGATTACTTTTGCTAATTATTAAAATCTTTAGTAACCCACCTATGTCCCCTGATTTCAAACCCACCACTTCCCTGATCACTGCTCTCTCCTGTTTCTACAAAAGCATGTTCTGATCTCCTCCGATGCCTCCTCCCAACTGATGTGGTCCCACTGTCACTAAAGCTTCCGTTCAGCACTGGGTCATCTATCCCTCGAATTGATTTTTTCAGGGATGCGGTTGAAACAATGCAGCTGTCATCCTTGGGTCTTTTCTTTTCATGCTTATTGATCTTCTGTGAGATCTTATGTAGTTTTTCATTTATTTTTGTCAAGCCCTTTTCCATCGGCTCGACAGCTTGGTTCATGGTGAACTTCAAATCCTTTGCAATCTGCAGAAAATTAGATTTTCTTAAAAAGATCATAGTTATGTTAAAAATAATTCACATGTTATAATGAGTACTGCAAAAACTAAACAATGATTAAACTGGATTGCAAATTAGAATGTGGCCTGTGATTTTGATATTCAGTAAAAGACCTAAATTGTAATGCACACATTTGTTGAAGTCATTTTTAAGAAAGGTAATGTCTGGAAAGACGTCTTGTTTCTCATTTTGTGAAAAGGTGACCTTCAATAAGACTTCATAATAAGAACAGCAAAAAACCTCAATGTATATTAGGTAATTTTTAAACCTACAAACCTCATTCATGTAATGCTCCTGCTTCCACAATTAGATATATCACAAATACCCTGATGAGAAATTTAACGACAGCCCCTAATATGCAATGCACAAAGATGCCTACAATATCTAGAAATTATCATTCATAACACAAAAGGAAACTGAAAAAACGTTCCCACGTTCTCTTTAAAAGGACGCCTAAAGTAACCTCCATTTCTCACTCTCCATCACCCAAGTTAAGGATCTTAAGAAGCAATTAGAAGATGTGACTTGCAAAGCTATGCGTGGAGAAAACTCCAAATACAGGACAGGTGCAACTTTTTAAGTCAAGATAAGAATAGAGCTTACATATTCGCCACCTCCAAGAACAACATCCCGCACACTCTCTCTAATTCCACTCCTGCTTTTGGCCTGGGGATGGGGCAGCCTGAGTTTGGTGGGCCGTTCACTGTCTCTTACCTCATCAGGGTCCACTTGGCAGTTTACCGAGGCATAATCTCCAAGCACCGAGACATCACCGAGAAAGCGGTCATCCATTAGATCGTATGGCTTTGAAGGGAATACATATAAATGCACAACTGATGCTACCCCCATCTGCAATGAACCATACACAAGTCAAGTCAAGAGTTTCAAACTCATCATACTTTGCTCTGATTGAAAGGAAATGGCAATCATTATGTTATAGTGAAGTTAAATAAGCTTATGTAGTTTTTATTCATAAATTCCAGTCAGGACACATTAGCATATCGGATCTAAGGAGTTTTTGGTATCTACTAGAGTCCAGAGTGTTTAATCTGATGCTTTAAGAAAAAAAAAAAAAAAAAATTCCAAGTGCATGCATGCACGTGGATGTTTTGACAGATACAGGTTTCATGGCTATTCACTCATTTTGGTTGACCATAGTTAGGAATAAAGTAGCAGTTGATGTATCTTGTCAAAAGGTGGTAACAGCAGTGCAACCGATCAGCATAACTACCCTGCCAATAATAATATGTTGCCCATGTTTGAGTAAACTCTGGCTAACCACAAAGAAGCAAATAATGAAAAAAAAGACAACTTTCATGCTAACAGATTACTGTACAGGTATAGTCACGACCAGAACTAGCTGTACAACACCAATAACTAGATAAGGAACAAATTTGACAAAGCTGCTTGATAATTTTGGTATCAAGCCATAAAGTAAACTCCAGTAGTTGAAAGTAGCACATACCTCTATACAAATAATGAAATCCTGAATACTAGACTTGAACTGTAACGCTTCAGCCACGGGACCTTTCAAGAAGCCCCAGCTATAAAGTATGGCAATTGCCACACCTTGCCACCACGTCAGAAAAACTATCGACTTAAAAACCAAGAACTTTGCAAGGGGCTTTATATGTGCCAGCTCATCCTTTATGGCTGCATAAAATTGTACCAGACAGTACAAAGCCCAGGTCTGGCTAAAATTTATCACAATTGCCATATAGGGGTACCTGAAAAAGAATTTTGTGAGACACTTATCCTAATTAAGCTTCATGTAAGTAATTCAAACAACAATAACCAGATATTAAACTGCACTTTGACCAGAGAAAAGGAATGGAAACAAAATTAAGGTGGGACTGATCCTTGTCCCAACATGTATCTCAGAACAGAAGGTTTTAAGGCTTCAATTAGAGTTGACCTTTTCTTTGTTTTGGATAAATATTTCACAATCAGAAATTATTAAGGTAAACTTGCTTCTTCTTTTTGTTTTTCTTTTCTTTCATTCTTTCATTTCAACCCAAATTACAGAGTTTTTTTTTTTTTTTTCCAACAACACTTAGAATCCTTTAGGGTTACAAAAGGGGGGATGCACGAGCAGGGACTATTACATCAAGAAACTAAGATTGAATTACAAAAAAGTTGATCTGACAAATGGAATGTATTATTAACTTCAAGGAATCAAGGAAGACATATTTAACCATTAATAAATATAACAAGCGAATGAAAACTAAAAATGTCACAATCTCTCAAAAATTAAGATCTCTTACCCACAATTCCATTTGAATTCTCCTTCACAATAAGTTCCAAAAGCTTCAAAAATAACAGCCAAGATTGCTGTAACAGCTTTTATTAACATCTACACAATAAAAAATAAACTAATCATGAAAATGAATAAAACCACATAGATCGTGCTATGTCAACTACCTCAACTGAGAGAGAGAGAGAGAGAGAGAGAGAGACGTACATATTGAATAATGCCGAGCTTAATAACCAAGTAAAACTGCTCACCAAGCCGCCACGGCTTAAGTATGTAATTCATTGGGAAAGGATGCTTCACAAACCCCCTCTCCTCATTATTTCCTAAAAGTTGTGTATCAATACCTGGGACCGAGCCTCCTTCGTGTTCTAAGAATTTTATTGTTCTTTCTTCCCCCCCTAATTATAAAAAAAAAAAAGGAAAATCAGGAAAAAAAAAAAAAACAAGTATGCACAAGGTAGCTTGTATTCGCATCATTAAACCTACACTGCTTAAACTTGGATACTCATCGAAATTTTGGGAACAGTTGGTAAGTGCATTCGCACTATTTATGTCCAAGAAGCTACTTGTATTCTAATTCCAAATTGCACTAAATGAATTGGTTCAGAATCAATTGATGGTGTTAAATGAAAATGTAAGGACAATTCAGTATTTTTGGCCTGACTTAAACTTTGGTGTAACTGCGAATGCCATTTGCAAATGTCAGAAAAACTGTTCGTTGTATTTTGCTAAAATATTATCTGATGATTGAATTGTGCTTATTGGGCTCAAAGTAACAAGTCCAGGATTCGAGAGCATATTTGGTCTAACATTCATGATATGGGTATAATTTGCAAATAGTTCATTTTGTATGATGCATTAAATCCACCAACCACTAATGTTTTTAAGAAAACGAAAACAAAATTCTGAAAATAATAAATGAATAACTAGCATATGATTTGTAAAATCTGCAGATAATTTGGGGATTGTTCGTAAAATTTATAAAACTGTTTAATTTGCCCACTTGTTAGAGGAGGTGCTGAAAAGAATTTAATTCGTGAATTATTTGCAGATCTTGCTATATGAGTAGGGCTACCCTTGTTTTTCTTATTCAAAAATTGCTTATTTTCTGGTTTCAACTCTATACTTTTAACTTGATTTAAATTTCAAAATTATGATGCAAATAAAAATAGTACCTTTACCAGGGGCATACCTAAGCAAGCAACCAGGTACCGGCCAAAGCAGTACATGGCGAACGACTCGTAGCAATCGCGAAGAATTTCAATATCGACACTAATCGACGGATCCAAGAAAGATATATACTGAAATAAAACCAAGTGGTTGATCAGATTCAGGCCTTCAAACAATAGATCCAAAAAATAAGAAGTTACTGTACCACTTGATATCAGAATTTAAACTGCTTTTATATAAATGCTGGCACATATGTAGTAGCTCCATGCTACTATTGAATTTGATTGGAATTGCATCCGTATTTATTATTATAATTTTTAATTTTATAAGATTGTAGAATATTGAAGTGATTCACTCACGGATTCAATTGCATAGCAGGGCACCATGAGGATAACACCAATTAGAAACTTCTGTTCCTGAAAATTATGAAAAGCAGCTTTGTCTTAAGCTAAGATAACCAAAATGAAAGAAGAAAAAACGTTTGAATAAAAACCTCGGGATTATTGTAGGCTGTGAGGTGATTGAATAGGAGAAAGGTGGAGAGGCAGACTGAGACAATTACGAAAATGCCCGCGATAACTGTTGCCCATATGGGAGGTGCATAGGCTGAGAGGATTGTGTAAATTTCTCTCATAGCTAGGTTAGTTTACATAGAAACATCGAGGTTTGACACCATGGTGGCTGGTCATAACTTGCACTGCAGAATTGTAAAAGGAGCCAATATTTCCCTGTAGAGAGAGAGAGAGAGAGAGAGAGAGAGAGAGAGAGAGAGAGAACTTATTGGTTAGAAATAACTAACAATAATAAAATAAAATCATACTAACTAGTTAAGCTTAAGCTTCAGTTGTGAGCATAGGCAACGACCCAACGCCAATGGAATCTTAAGATTGAATACATCTTCGAATTAATTAAGAGACAATTAAGAGACCAGGAAAATAGTGAGAAGCAAAATCTACTAATTATGGGAGCTTGGAACTGCAATAAATAAATCTAGAATGAGATGGACGAAGCAAAGAAAACGACAGTGAACTAACAGTAAATTAGTATTGCCTTCACCGACACCTTCACCTTCACCTTGTGAGATGAAATAGAACGACAGGGAATGAGACTAATTAAATCAAATCGTAGAAAGAATAAAATGTCTCAACTCTCAACTACGATACGAAGAGAATCCTTTTCTTTTTCGTGCCACATAAAACAAAAAAATGATTAATTGATGGAAGAATCAAGACTCTCTATCACGACTCGAGAGAGAGAGAGAGAGAGAGATCCAGATCGGACGGACGGTAATCGACTAATCGCTCGTCACAGGATAAGAGTGAGTGAGGCAAGAAAGAAACAAACACATGTTAAAAGTCTCCGCTGACGTGTCTCTTATCTGCAACATGCCACAGGGCACGCTCTCATGCTCCACATCTTCATTTCATCTCCATCTGGGCCGTTCATTCATTTCAACGGCTCTCATTAAAAACCAGAATATCATCTCACACATACAAGGCCAATTTAGGCCTAGGCCTCCAACGAAGATACACAATTATTGGTTTCTATATGCATTTCTTATGTTTCAAAATATATAAATTAAAATTTAGCATTTAAATAGTTTAATATCAAAAATATTCTTCTTAATTTAATCTTCATAATATAAAATAATTATACTCAATTGTGTTATGCATGTATTTTGTTATTTTAAAATTTCATCTACAACATACATTATGAAATGATTTAAATTTGATCTAAATCCATATATAAATTCTCAAATCCGTTTTAGATATAAATTAATATATTGTTCAAATGTCTCTATTTTTTGTGTCTCCATCATGCCCCTATTTTTTATTTTCTAATAACAAAAATTCTAAAATTTATATATTAAAATAAAATTGTTAGATGTGATTTATGTTATTTTCTTTATGTCAAAATAGAATGGTTTTATTTTGACTTGTAAACTTTAAATTTCAAGTTATTTTAGTTCTAACAATAGAGGAACAAAAAAAGGATGGCATTTGAATCCTCCTCAAATTTTATATATTTATAATAAATTCACATTTTGATATAATAAAATCCAAAAAGTATCCGGTTGATTACCAGTCAGTCCTAGGCGCAAGGAAGAAAGGTGGTTGGCGAGAAATTTAGTTGAAGATGGAGAGAAGTTGAAACGGAGCAGCTGAATAGAACTGTAGAAGAAAAAAAAAAAAAAAACAAGTTATCTTCCGTTACAATTATTCCCGATATATATATATATATATTTGTTTTGACAAAAACAGCAAACAGCCGCTTGAAACAAAGAACCAAAAAATCAAAACGGTACCAAAATGGTAAACCATGTCCATAACTACAGGTGAAGGTGAGTGAATAATAACAAATCTTTGAGGGTTGTTAGATCAGATCAGATAGGATCGTATGGATTCAATTTGATTGATTAAATCACATCACTGATGTTTTTTTTTGTTATTATATCAAACGGACTAAATATCCGAATTTTGGCGGTTAATTCCCCTAACAGGACTAGACATTATTTGCCTCATTCAAAGTATGTCATCTTCTAAAACAAAGCAATCATGAAAACCACATCTATCTATGACCCAAGTAAACAAAAGCCTATAAAAGTTAAACATCTAGCATCCCACACATAAACAAATTAACATGTTGCATACACAAGGCCTATAAAAGTTAAGCACTTAGCATCCCAATATCAAATTATCAAATGCCCCCCACATACCAAAAAGAAATCCCCAATTTGGACCGATGATATTCATCGAGTTTGGTTTAAATGGCCACATACACAAAGGACATCCCCAATTTGGAGTGAGAGTCATCAAGTTTGGTATAGCACTTATGAGTCAGAAATGGATTCCTCCATTGGTACATCAAGGAGAAACAGTGCCGGTTTACATTTTGAGGCATAACCGTATTTGGCAGTGTTAAATTTTCGGTGCACACCTGTTAGCTTCCCATACGCCGCTTCGTGGTGCATCTGAACCATTATCCTAGAGCATTCCCTGAACAATCCAAAAAGAAAGGAAAATTAACCAAGGAATAAAGAACAAAACTAATGTTTTTTCAATAAACTACTGGCTATACCCGCCCCAGTACTGAAACTAATTTACATTTGGCTGGTTATCATGTTGTACCAGCCTGGCAAGCACTGAACTGGTATGTATTTTTCCTACTGGTACATGCCTGTATACCTCCACCCCTATCCTACTGTATCATTTTGGTGAATTATCAGGAAATGGTAGGAAATACAGATTTGTTGTTGTACCAGCTGGCAAGCACTGTTTTGTTCATTTTTACTAGATATATATTAAGCAGGTATGCCCACATTCCTGGCACAATACATACAAGTAGGAAAGGGTATCACACTAGAAAAGTGTGTATCTAGGATTGTACCATATGAGAAGTACCAGCTTGCTAGTTTTTTTAAAATCCAATTTCCAGGAATAGAAAGGCATCTTACATGGGCTGCAACAGGCCCGTTATTGGAAATTCAAAACGAGTGTAGGTTTTGAATTTCCAATAACAGACCTGTAATAGATAAAAAAATCCGGCTGCTCTCAGGTGTATGTGGGATTTTTAAAAATTAACAAAACAGTGTACAGCTCACCTCCTAAAATTATGTAATAAAAAATAAATAAAACAGTGCCTGCTTGCTATATCTTTAAAATCCAATTTCCAAGAATAGAAAGAAATCTTACATGAGATCCTCCTGGGTGTATCTAGAGTGCAGCTCACTGCACTTGCTCCAAGATTGGAAGCCATTTAAGGTGCACTGTGCGGTAAAAACAGCTGCTGCGGCAAGTAGAGAAGGCCTGAACTGAAGCATATTGTAACCCACTAGGCACAGTTCAACCATGAAGAACGATAGCAACTCCAGCTGGTTTAAAATGGTCATTTATCCAATGTTAGAGACATGTAACGAATTTAGTGTGTTTACTTTTATCAGAAATTGTTACTACTGTAAGTGTTGTGATTTGTTTTCTGGAGTTAAAAGTGAATTCTTTTTTAGAGACTATTGCAGTAAAAAGTACCCAAAACAAGAATGTTAATTTTTTATGCATTTTTGACAAACTATACTAAGTCTGATTTTGAACTCTTTTTTATGAACAGTAAATTTGAAACTTATATAAAATTGATTTTCTTTTACCTTCTTATAACATTGAGCTGCTTTAAGAAACCTCTTCATGAAAACATATGGTGTAGGCACCGACATGTTGAATTGCAGAGTGTTGAGCATCAACCTCTCCTGCAATTTAGTAATTTATTTGTTAGTGACAGTCATTTGTGGTATCAAATAATTACAAAAACCTTCATAAGCATTATTGTATTTAATTTAACATGTAATGGTACTAAATCAATCAGGGTCATACTAATTCTGTAACAAATCTGTACCAGAAAGGACAAATGCCTCATCTTTTAGTGACAGTCATTTGTGCTATCAAATAATCACAAACCCTTCATAAGCATAATTGTATTTATTAACATGTAATGGTACTAAATCAATCAGGGTCATACTAATTCCGTAACAAATCTGTGCCAGCAAGGACAAGTGCCCCATCTATTATTACTTCTCATTTTTCAAAAAGAGCGATTCAGCTGAAAGAAGTAGCCTTACCATTTGTAGCAAGTCAGTCCTTGTATAGGCATGATCGCAGATTATTATCAAGTCTTCAACAGCCGGTACAGCCATCTCCTCATACTTGCATGCGAGTAGCAATGCAGTAACTCCAACCAGCTGAAGCCTTTTCCTCATGACAACATGAAGCGCCAAAAACCGGTCGATGAGATTGACTGTAAGGAAAAGGGTTTCCTCTTGTAGTTCAAATGTGTAGTGCACCTGAAAATCGGAAAAGAAAAACAACAAATTCATTAGTAATTTTTAAAATTTAGAAAGAATTTTTTTCAGAGAAACCATGGAGAACCAAAAGCATCATCAGATGTACACTTAAAACATAAGAAAGTTTTGGATGATTCTCACAGAACTTTTCATGGGTAACTTTTTGGACATCACTCCTGTTTCATATTATCTTCAAAATGCTTAAACCAATTATTTGTAATTACCTCGATCAGCCAGTCGATCAGAATACCCCGCATGCTTTCATTGATATCCGATTGCTTTGACATGTAAATCGGATCCACACAGCTCAGATCCTGAAAAAGTAAAAAATAGATTAAAATGATTTTTGGCAAATAATACAGGAAATGGTATTAAATCCTTTTCTATTTATTTCCAGATCCCAGTAATTTCTATGCTTACCCCCACTTCCCAATAATAACTCATAGCACAATACATCATAATTTAGTGAATAAATCTATGTTTTCTGTTGGCGGCATTTTCCCGCCAACCATAAAAAAAAAAAGAATCTATGTTTTTCATAAAAGGGAAAATTTCATGTGTAACCCTAATTGAGATATCACCGTAATCACAATCAGTAAAATCAGTGGTATCATCCAAGAAAAATTTCACATATACAATCACACCTATAACCATACCATTAATTGATCGAGGCGAGAAATGTCCTTACCTCAGATCTCCGGTAAAAGTCGTGAATTTCCTCCACATATTCAACCACGGCCAGAGGATTTTTGAAATCTGGGATGTCAATATCTGGAATTATATCTTCTTCTTCTTCTTCTTCGAAATCTTCGTTAACATCTTCCATTTCTACTTCAATAGCTTTCATTTCGGAAATGTCCTAAAATTCATATTAAGTAATAGAAAAATTAGATTAAATGTCTCTAGCTTGAAATTAAGACAAATTCATGGAGCCTAACATAGCAATAGGTTTACCTAGAAGTTTGAATTTTGCATGACTGTGTTTATGCTCTTATACTTAAATGTTATACTTATATTGTAATAATAATTAGATCTAATGCTCGAGAAATCAATGGGGGGAATATACTTTTTACCCAGATTTCAAAATTCTGTTTATAATGCCTTGGCCCTTGATGCAGTATTTGAAAACCCACTGATTTGCATGTTCACATAGCAAATCAAGTGAATTAGATTGGAAACAAGTACTTCTAAAGACATCTTCATGTCAACCCTTTGGAATTAAACCTTGTTTTTCTCAAATTTAATTGTCAAAAGGCTATAACTTGAAAAAAGAAAAAGAAAAATTGGTTAAGATTTGTTGCTTTTTCTCAGAGTTTCAGCAAAGGCAAAAAATACATTTCTTTTCTGGAAAGAAAGAATAAAAAAAATGGAATTTCGAACTGGACATGGGCACCTGGAAATCATATCAATTTGGATTCATATGTGTAAAACGCTTCTTGTTTTATTTGACCTATCAAGTTAAAAATTAAAGGGAGGAATTGGGTTTTGTCCAAATAGCTTTGTTCAAAATTTATTCAAAGCCAGATTTAAACCATCTGATCTGCATTAAGATTAGTGCAAAAAATTATAACTTAATAAATTTAAACGACCCTGTGAATCTAAATCGTTCACACAAATATTGGCACCGATCGGACGGTTTAGATCCGGCTTTGGATAATACTTTATCCAAAGCCCTTTTTGGTTAAAACCCCTAAAACTGGGGTCATGACTTCTTACCTCCATTTCCACGTCAGGAGCCATTAGTAACGGCGCAATGACTTCCATAGGTACGGTGCAGCAGGAGTCATCATCAACTGGATTTTCCGCAACTGTGATTGCTGCTCCCTTCTGTTGGCTTTCAATTTTCTGTCCATCAAATTACAATAAATTAATTGTTCAAAACTAACAAAGGTAAATTAAGGAAATGAAAGGCCGGTACGTTGTTATTTAAATGAAAATCCCATCTTACACCAAAAAAAATATTAAATTAATATTTAAATTTCCCTTCAAATATGAAAAATTTATTCCCAACAATCTTCATGGTTACTTTTTCCATCTAGTCAATGGAGTTAATTAAGGAGAAGTGGTGGATTTTCTTTTTCCTTTTTATGTTGTTGGATTTGGGTAGTAGATTATTTTATTTCATTTCTCCTAATTTGGGGAACTGTTGCAGGATTACACCAGAAAAATTTCTAATATTTAATAGGAAGAATTTAATTACCAGATAAGTAGATGAGAATAGCTTCTGGCTCCCTACAGTAGCAGAAAATTGTCTGTAGAAAAAACAAAAAATAGATTATGATAAACCCAACCAAAATTAACCAAAATCTTTGGAAAACTTAGGCGGGGACTGGAAATGCGCCAATATTTCGAAAAGATTTCAAAATTAAAATAAAAGGAATTGGGGGATAAAAATAAACATTTTGAAATCCAAAATTAACCAATAGCTTTGGAAAATTTACAAAAAAACTTAGGCGGGGACTGGAAATGCGCCAATAATTCGAAAAGATTGCAAATTTAAAATAAATGGAATTGGAGGATAAAAATAAACATTTTGAAATCCAAAATTAACGAAAAACTTTGGAAATTTTACAAAAAAACTTAGGCGGGGAACTGAAAATGCGCCAATAATTTAAAAAGTTCCCCAAATTAAAATAAAAGGAATGGGAGGTTAATAATAAACATTTTGAAATCCAAAATTAACCAAAATCTTCGGAAAATTTACAAAAAAACTTTGGCGGGGAATGAAAATGCGCCAAGAATTCAAATTTTTTTTTCAAAATTACAATAAAAGGAACTAGAGGTAAGAAAATAAACATTTGAAATCCAAAAATAAAATCAAACCTGGTCATTGGGCGTTGGCCACAGCTCTTCGAAACCATCACGTCACTCCTGAAAATACGAGTATAGAATTTTTTTTTTGAAAATAATGGCTACGAAAATTCCAAATTGAAGAGATAATGGATAAATAAGGGTTTAGCGGAATTACTGTAGCAATTGACGCTTGCTTGTATATACTCGTGCGGACCCACCGATGATGAGATTATCAATACCTCGAAATGGTGTCCTGTTTGCATTTGTCATCAATGCAGGGTACTTCACTCCTTCCATCGGTGATCCTTTTCAGATCCAAAATTTGAACAAGAGAAGAGATCAGACGTGAAAATCGTACAAATTAAGAACAATTTTGGATTGAGAAGAGAAATTGGCTACCTTGAATTGATGCTCCCGTCATGGTGCTAATGAATTCTCTCTCGCAATTAAAAGCAAATGATTGAGTAGGAAGTAGGAAGTAGGAAGAGTCTAAATTGAAAGACAAAGGAGAGAAATAGAAGAAGCAATTGCAATTGCAAGAGAAGAGACCACGTTCTCTAGAGAAAGGGGAAAAGCTAAAAATTAAAAATAGGACCCACGTTCTCCAGGAGTCCGTATCCCCCAAGATACCTGGATCCGTATCCTCTGCATTAGGAATCTTTTGAGTTAATGAATTTTAGCCGTTCGATTTGAAACAGAGCCAATCCGGCTCGTGCCTATAACATAGGCGGACCTTTAATATTAGTGCAGATCTAGTTTGCATGAATCTTAAAACGGATCGGACGGTTTAGATTCATTAACTCGAAAGATTCCCTTTAGAGTTAAGGCAGAGGATACGAATTCAAGATACCTGAGGTGCAATAGGAGTCAAACGGACGGTCCGGGCCAAACTCAATCCGGTGCCTACGAAAACAATAGGAGTTCGTTTTGAGATTCGTGACAGGTTAATAGAACGGTTCAGATTTAATTATTGCACCTGGGCCCACGTTCTCTAGAAGGGTAGAAAACTAAATTAAATATAGGACCCACGTTCTCTAGAAGGGTAGAAAAGGGTTTTAACCCAACGGTCGATAAGTTATAGACGTTGGATCAAATCAGAAGATGCTCGTTTCAACTTTCAAGTGAGCTCTGGACTCCAGTAGCCACAGTGCTGACTGCTGACTGCTGACTGCTGACTGTGCTGTATGAGTATCCACTATCCACCTCCGCTAGCCACAGTGAATAACCTTACCATTGGACTATTGCTGGAAATGGATTTTCCTTTCTTTTTTATAATGCAAATTCGGTTATCCGCTGTTATAGAATTTGATTTCTTGTATTAATTAAATGGAAGATGTTTTGATTTTTTTTTTTTTTCTATTGAAGTATTGGGAACATTTTTATATTTTTTTTAAAAGATAGATTTAATACTATAGAATTGAATTTACTAGATTGATTGTGACAGATAATCCGAATCAACATTTTTCATGCAAGATTTATTGCGGCTGTAAAAAAAAATTAAAATATGTTTTGGTGTGTTATTGAAAAAAAATAAAAATGTTTTGGATTTGAGTTATTCATCCCGATTCAAAAATAAGTAAAAAAAATATCGTGGTCCTTCTAGTAAAATTAAATTCTAAGATGCTCTATTTATTTCTCTAGAAGTGATTTTAGGAAGATATTAAATTATTAAAAATATGAAATAGCTTATAGAGAAATAGATAGAGTACCTTATAATTTGAATTTACTAGAAGGATCACGATAAATTTTTTATTTACCCATAAGTGAATTTTGAGCCGGAATCAATAACTCGGATCCTAACATTTTTACTTCTTTTTTCAACAACACACTAAATAATATTTTAATTTTTTTTACAGCTGCAAAAATTCAGTCTGGAAAATATTTTGTAGTTCTTCTAGTTCATTGAAATTCTAAGACATTTTATCAATTTTGTTTGATGTTCCGTTTGGTATATTCAAATTCTATGTTACTCCATTCATTTTTAAAAATTAATAAAAAAATATATTTAAACAGAGCAAAAAGGGCAAAACCATGTTATTTTTTAATTTATTTATCTTATAGGTTATTAATAAAAATTTCGGTAGTGCTGTATCCATCTTGGACTTCTTTTTTGAATATCGTGACCAATAATCAACAAAAGAAACAATAAGTATAATAATAGATTTGACAGTTTTAATATGTGCTTCATTAAAATAAATTTTATTTCTATGTTTCCATAGTGTTGAGAAAGAAAACACTAAACATCATGAGAAAAGCTGTTGTTTGTTCTTTGTGAAGTCGTAAAAAAAAATTTGAAAGATGTCTGAAGAGGATTGCCAATATTTAAAATAATTTTGGCTCTTACCTGACCAAAACCAAATATATATATTGAGTTATTATGCAATGTAAGAATAAATGATCAATAGATTCTGATGACAGAATTGACATTTTGGAGATCCAATCCACCCTCTTTTCTGTAAATTGTATTTAGTCAGTATGTGATTTTCATGAAAATTCTAAATTTTGATAGTATTGGTAAAGTCCAAGTAAGAAGAGAATGAGTTTGGGTAATACCTCTAAAGTTCAGCATGTTAATTATATTATATATGGATTCGTACTCATCTCTAGAGTGGAAAAAACGTGTCGTGCTGTGACTAACACGCCATGACTTTGGTCTCGTGCCGTGTCATGACCAAGTTAATTTTTCATGTGTCGTGCCGTGCCGTGACCAAAATGTCAAGGGGTGATCATGGCACGCGAATGATCACACCACGTGAGTCACGCCGTGTCTAACGTGCCGTGACCATATGTGACTTGCGTGACTCGCATGACTCGCATGACCATTTAATTATAATTACACGTAACTTGCGTGACTACGTGCCGTGCCGTGACTAAATCTTTCACGTGCCGTGCCTGCCAAAGTTTCAAAAGATGGACACGCACTACAACAAAACAGGTTTTCAGCGACCGATATCAGCGACCGGTCCAATCGCCGGTCGCTGAAGACCCAAAAAAAAATTAGTTAAAATAAAATAAAAAGTATCCGCGACGAGACTTTCAGCGACCGGCGCCCAGATCTTTCTGCGACCAATTTATCCCGGTCGCTGAAGAGTACCCCCCTAAATTAAATCCCCCCGCCAAGTCTTTCTCTCTTATTTCCCACCGTGTCAATACAAAAAAAAAACCCTAGAGCCGCACTTGCCGGCCGACCCTGCTGCCGCCCGACCCCCGGCCACCCCGACCTCTCCGCGCTCTCTCTCTCTCTCTGTCTCTCTCTCTGTAGATCTGTTGCCGACACCGCCACTGCCGCCCGACCCCACCCGGCCGAGAGGTGTTGCTGGTTTTTGACGGCTGCGAGGCCGGTCTTTGCTTGTTGTGGTTTGCTCTTCACCCGGTAACTTTGACCCTTTTTGTTTTGATTTTGCCTTGTGGCTTGCGGTTGTTGCCTTGATCTGTGGCCTTCGTGCCTTTTTGCTTTGACCTGTGGCTTTTGTGCCTGTTATGTAGCCTTGCGCCTTTGTGCTTGATTGCGGTTGTTGCCTTGAACTGGGGCCTGGTGCCTTCTTGATTGTACTGTGATGGTGTTGATTGGGGCCTTGAGCCTTTTCTCTATCTTTCTGAATTTTGTGCTGGTACCGACCCTGGTTCAGCCCCTGATCTGTGGCATGTTTGGGTTTAAAAATCACATGTTAAGAATACAAAAATCAAATGACCACCTATTCTGATAGCTTAGTTTTTTAGAGCAATTGGTCGGTTAACATGGTATCAAAACACCCTTTTTAAATTTCAACTTCAAAAAATTTGTTCAAACAATTTATATTTAACAAGACATTTTTTTTTTGCAATTTTACAGGTTGAAATGCGATGGATTTGAATGCTTCATTTAGGAGTTGAATTTATATTTTTTAGATTTATAAGATGTTTGTGTTGTATGAATGTTTTATATATTTTACAAATTGTGTTGAAATGTTTCTAATAATTTATCTCAACTTACAATTTTTCGTAATTTTTTAATAATACAATATTGATTTTCATAAATATATAAATGGGAAAAAGTAAATAACAAAAACAAACCATAAACCTGACAAAAGAGTATCAACGACCAGTTTCAGAGTATCAGCGATCGGTTGTTTTGGTCTCTGATGCCTTTACATGACGTCAGCAAAACCCAACAGCGGCCAAAAAATTTGGTCGCTGAAACATCATCAGCGACCGGGATGACGTCATTCAGCGATCGGTGACGTCATCAGAGAGCATCAGCGTCCATGCCTTCAGCGATCGGTGTATCAGCGACCGTTTTTCGTCATCAGCGACCGGTGTGGAGTATCAGCGACCGGCGCTTTGACTTTCAGCGACCGGTTTCACCGGTCGCTGAAAGTCCTTTCTGCTGTAGTGACGGCACGCGAATAGTCACGGCACGTAACTGACACGCGTGTTGTGCCGTTCCGTAACGGAGCCGGCTCCACCGTGCCATTTTTCCCACTCTACTCATCTCCATGCTATCCCATGTTGTGCATGTGCAAATGATACATTACTTGGGATATAAAGTATTTCAGACCAATCATTAGCTAGCATTCCTACAAGTGATCTTCTAAACTGGAGTTTGTATAATATAACCACATGTAAAAGGGCCGAGATTTTTATTTTTACCCAAAAAAATATATATTTTAATATAATTATCCAACTTTTTAAAAAATTTAAATTTTTACCCAAACCGTAAGAATTTCTTACGGTTTGAATAAAGAATTCAAACCGTAAGAAATTCTTACGGTTTGAATTTTTTTTTTTTTTTTTTTTTAAAATCGTTTTTTTTGGCTATAAAAGGGTGGCATCAGAAGCTAGAAAGAGAGAGAAAGAGAGGAAGAGAGAAAAAGAGAGAAAAGAGAAAGAGAGGAGGAAGAAGAAGGGAAGAGGAGGAAGAGGAGGAAGAAGAAGAAGAAGAAGGAGAAGGAGAAGGAGAAGGAAGAGGAGGAAGAAGGAGAAGTCTGCTGAATCAGGTATTTTTTTTTTGTAACTTTTCACATACGTTCATTACTGTTCACATACGTATTTACTGTTCATATATGTATGTACTGTTCATTACTGTTCACATACGTATTTACTGTACATTACTGTTCAAATACGTATTTACTGTTCACATACTTATTTACTGTACATTACTGTATTTACTGTACATTACTGTTCAAATACGTATTTACTGTACATTACTGTTCAAATACGTATTTACTGTACATTACTGTTCAAATACGTATTTACTGTACATTACTGTTCACATACGTATTTACTGTTCACTACTGTTCACATACGTATTTACTGTTCACTACTGTTCACATACGTATTTACTGTTCATTCCAGTATTTACTGTTCATATATGAATGTACTGTTCATTTACGTATCTACTGTTCATGTACCATTCATATACGTATTTGCTGATCATGTACGTATCTACTGTTCAAGTTCATATCTGACTATTTACAACTGTTCACGATTGAAATCAGTAAACTGACAAAATAATTACCATTTTACAAATGTAGTTTATTGGACATGCCTATTGGAATTTCAATACATTTTGGAGGGAAATTCATTTTTGATGAGAATGGGGCACGTTACTCCAAACCTCCAGTAAATACGTATTGGGTTGATGAAAATTTATCATTAGAGCAGTTGCAATCGCTTATTTATGGAGCGAGCGGCTACAATAGAAATCGCTGGGAATTAGAAATAATGTCCCGAGTAGTCCACGCAGGAAAGTATGTCATAATCGCATTAAGAGATGACGGGGCATTGAGAGGCTTGATCGCGCAGGTTTTGAGGTCTGGCCAATCATTATTGGAAGTTTTTGCATGTAGAATTCGCGGAGAGTCAAGGGCCGGAAGTTCAGGCCAAAATTCGGTTGCAGAAATGGATCAAGCAAATAATGAACCATACACTCCTTTTATCACAATGCCTGTACTAAACCCGGAACCAGAAATATACAGTAATGCACCCCAATCTCCACCTTTTGTCCCACCACGAGTACAATCTCCACCTTTTATCCCACCTATATCTGTGTATGAAGGTCATTCATCCTTACCTGGGCCTGAACCAAATCCTCACCCCAGACCGCCACCAGTACAGGAAGATCCAAACGAGTCAGAATTTGAATTTATGAACGAGGTACAGGAGGAGAATCTGCAAACTGGGGATAAATGTGGGGAAGGAGACTGGGACATTAATGATGAAGGAGATGAAGACGATGAAGAAGAATACACACATCCCACTGTGAGGCAAAATAGGGAGAATATGCCGTTAAGTGGCCGTTCTGAGACTCACCCGTTTGTAAACTTCAATGACACATCTGCTTTTCGAGAAGCAGATGTTTCTTACTATGGTCGTCGGGTTGAATACAAGAGTGAGCTCGCAAAAGGACAATACTTCGTAAGTAAAAATCAACTGACGAAAAAGATCAGAGAGTACCATGTTGACAAGAACAAGGAGATATACACGAAGAGAAGTGACACATCCCGGCTGGAAATTAGATGCAGCACTCCGGGTTGTCGTTTCAAACTGAAGGCAAGAGCAACAAATGCTGGAGATACATGGATGATAACTGAGCAAGACACGCCTCACACATGCACGTCTGAGTACACCAGGACCGACCATGCACAACTCACGGCATCAATCATCGCAGATATCATCGAGAGCAGCATTAAGGAAGACCCCACTATGAGCATCCGGAGTGTGGCACACTGTGTGAGGACTAGGTTTGGCAGTATAACCCCGAAGTACAACAAACTTTGGAGAGGTCGTGAGATTGCAGTAGCCCGTCAATTTGGGAGTTGGAAAGAGTCGTACAATTTTATGAAACTATTGCTTATCGGGATATGTTACACCAATCCCGGCTCGAAATACCAATTTCTGACAAGACGGAGCATCGATAAAAATACAGGACTGGTCAAGCAAGGTGTTGAGGAATTCAGGGCGGTGTCATGGGCTTACGGACCATGCGTCACCGCATTTAATTACTTGAGACGAGTGATCAGTATAGATGCAGCCTTCCTTTCTGGGCGGTATGAGGGCAGGCTTTTGATGGCTTGTGGCTATGATGCCGAAAACCAATTGCTGCCGCTAGCATTTGCAATTGTGCATAAAGAGAATGAAGAGAATTGGAGTTTTTTCTTGCAATGGCTTAGGATTAATGTGATTCGTGTTAATAGGTTCGTGTGTGTTATATCAGACCAACACATGGGTATCAAAGCTGCATTGAAACCTGAATACGGATGGGACAGGGATAATTTTGTGCACAGATACTGTATCCAGCATGTTGCTGACAATCTAGTCCAGGCGTGTGGGAGGGACAAATGGTACGGAACTAGGTTCAAACTAGGAGCTAGGAAGAGGAAGCCGAGAAGGCTGAAAGAGATGTTCGAAGATTTTGCCTCGGTATGTCTAATATTGTGTAATTTAAATCATTTTTGTTTCTTTTAGATGCATTATGTCTAACTTTGCTTTTTTCTATTGCAGCAAAATCCGAGGTGTAATGCTTTTCTGAGGAGAGTGGGCAAAGTACGTCCTAATGATGTCATGGAGCCGTCAAATTTTGAAAAAATTTTCCAGACCTGTGATGGAGGTTACCGATTTGGTATAATGACAACAAACGGGTCCGAGTCCCTGAACGCTGTCTTCAAGGATAGCCGGATGTTGCCTGTGGCTGCACTTGTAGAGGAGACATTCTACAAGTGCAATAGGTGGTTTGTTCAGCGGCGACAGGCAGCGACGGAGCAAATAAATGCAATTAATTGCTAAAACTGTACCAATCTGATTTATTTTTGTATAGAGAAATTATATTATCTGGAAACTAGACTTTCATATCTTTATTTTGATATAAAGAACACAAAATTCCATGTAGCCCTTTTCCCTAAAATGAATTTTGAATCTGATCAAAATTATAGGACTGCTCACTGGAATTTCAGCTTTTCTGAATTCTGACCTCTGTCAATTAATCGCTAAAACTGTACTAATCTGTAATATTTTTGTATAGAGAAATTATATTATCTGGAAACTAGACTTTCATATCTTTATTTTGATATAAAGAACACAAAATTACATGTAGCCCTTTTCTCTAAAATGAATTTTGAATCTGATCAAAATTATATGACTGCTCACTGGAATTTCAGCTTTTCTGAATTCTGACCTCTGTCAATTAATCGCTAAAACTGTACCAATCTGTAATATTTTTGTATAGAGAAATTATATTATCTGGAAACTAGACTTTCATACCTTTATTTTGATATAAAGAACACAAAATTCCATGTAGCCCTTTTCTCTAAAATGAATTTTGAATCTGATCAAAATTATTGGATTTCTGACTGAGCACAGCAGAAAAAAAAAAATTGATTTTTTTTTTTTTTCGCGGGACGTAATCTAGGATGGCGTCCTGAAATGAGGGACGCCATCCGTCGTGGCGGCCTTTTTATTTTTGAAATTATGGTGAACAGTTTCTTATTTTTAACATTTTATTTATTTATTTTCTTATATACAAAAATCTCGGGAAATAACATACTCACCTTGCAACTTTGACACAAGTTGGAGTAAAGATGTGCTAGGACAGCCCCACCCAAGTTGTACATGCAGCTCGACGGCTGAAGGTCTCGCAGCAGCTGTAGATACATCATCGGGATGGTATCACCAGTTGAATCAGCAAACATGACAGAACCAAATAGGTCCATCACGAATCCCCGTGTGTATCTGTAATATCGAAATTACAGAGCAACTCATTTTTCCGCATGAAACAGAGTACCAAATAAATGTAATATGAATAGTTTGTATGAGTACCTCTCAATCTCGAGCTGAGTGGAATCCATACCCAGACCTCTCACAAACATAGCTCGCAGCTTCTTCTTGTCTAGACAGTACTTGGAGGCCCCCCCATTGCCACGTATATCTGGCTCTGCTCCTAACAACTCCGCGAGCATGTAATTAATTGTGATGTCATCTGAATCTGTGGGGTCAGATATGCCACCAACAGGCACGCCCTGGATAGGCAGACCCCATAGAGCACTGACGTCCTGGAGAGTCACTGTCATCTCTCCAAAAGGTAAGTGGAACGTGTGCGTCTCGGGGCGCCATCGCTCCACTAGTCCTGAAATGAGGGACGCGTTAATGCCCTTACTCGCCGACTCTAGAATTTCGACCAAATGTTGCACCCCCAAATTTTGCAAATATGGCTCCATCTGCGAGTAGTACTGGAAGTCATAATGCCGGCCCCTGGCAGTTATAATTGCCTCACTCTGCGTTGGAAAAAGTAAACAACATGAAAATCTAAAAATACGAAAACTCAACACAATTTAAACTTAAAGAAAAAGAATTCAAGTACCTCTCTAGATGCTTCTGAGACTCGGTGCTCATCGTGAGGCATCCATAATAAAGGACTGAAATGGTCCTTGCTGTCTGCGGGAATGGGCTCATCAACCGGGTCGGCTGCGGGTGGTCTCCTATGCCGTCCCCTAGTCATCCTACGTTAATAGTTAATAGTATAATTATTAGAATGATTTTTCTAAGAATAATTTATGCATATCAGCATCTATACTTTCTATAATCATTTCTCGAGTATATTTTTTTTTGCGTGATTCGTACTGTTTATGTCATACTATAATTTTATTATCAAAGAGCTAAATTTATTTTTTCAAAATATTAATCTAAAAAATTGGACAGTAAAAAAAATTTTAGTTCAACACATTTAAGTTATGCAAAGTGCGGATCAGTTTGTACTATGAATTAATATATCTATTTTCAATGTCTTAACAGTAGATCTCAACCATTCAATATGTAAATGTATTTGTAGATCAAATTTTACAATATGTAAAAGATATGAAGAATATTGTTTCTTTGTATTTTTTTATTTAGTTTAGCATGAACTTAAATGAATAATTAATTCGTGTGAAGTTAGTTTCAATTGATAAAGATAATATATTTTTTTTCTTTTGGAGTAAATATACGTTATTCGAAATTTCAGATAGAGCGACGTAAATTCATAGAGTTTTGAAAATAAAATATACACTTAGATTTTATTAAAAATATTTGTATAACACCTCCCATAGTATTAGACTTGGAAATTCATTTAGTATATTTTTCGAGTTGTTTATTTATTGGCTTCCACAAAAATAATTTCAAATTATCCTCATACGTATCAGCTGTTATTTTAATTTATCCTTCTTATTATTTCATTTTGAATAAATTTTATTAGTTGCATGTCTATAAGAGTATGTTTATCCTTTTGCTTTAAATTTCTTTTTTGAGTAGGTAACGCATTTAATTGCTTGCACTTGAAAAATGTGTAGGCGGTTCAGTAATATAACTAGCTAGTTAGTAAGAGAAAAACATCCTCAAGTGCTTGTTTTTCAACAATAATAATCATGTTGGTTTCGTAAAAAACAAAATTTTAATTATGGTTTATAAAAAAAATCTGAATTCAGATCAATATATTTAAATCCAGACCGTTTGAATGTATATCATTTAGGTACCTAACAGTTTGAGTTTGAATTTGATCTATTTATCATATATCAACATAAATTTTAAAGACATGTATATTACATATTTAAGTTGGATTTCCCTAAACCCTAAACCGAGGGACCAAACTGACATGAATTATATTGTAAGGTTTCAGGTAGAGTAGAGGGGTACAGTTTAATTGTAATTAATTTAGTAAATTAATCGCTACTCGAACTTAAATATGTGTGTAAAATTAAATTCAAGATAATAATTATCATTAACAACACAGCGGAAACAATTAGCATATTTTGATTTCACAGGTGTTTGCTAAATATAGTTTCAATTTAGAATTGCCTAGACAGTTAACATGTGTTTATCTTCAAAAATGGAGGGAATTACTTGCTAAATTTCAATTTTTCAACTTAAATATGTAAAATCACATATCATGAATGGAAATATTCCATAAACTCTAAACCCTAACTTAAAATAAAGAATTTATAATCAAATTTTAATCAAAATAAAAAAATTACCCGAAATTTCAAATCGAAGAGGCGACGAGGCAGCAAGGACCACGAGCGAGAAGGGAGGTGAGGCGGTGAAGGCTGCCGGTGAAGGAGAAAGGCGTGGCAGTGGAGGGGAGAGGGAGTGGCGGCGGGGAGAGGGGATGGCGGCGGGAGAGGGGGTGGCGGCGCCGGTCTTCGGGTGGAGGGGGCGGAGGGGCGGAGGAGCGGAGGCGCGGAGGCGGGGGGGGAGGGTTTTCTTTTTTTTCTGGTCTGGCGGAGAGACAGAGAGGGAGAGATGTCGCGCGGGTTTAAACCCGTTTTCAAACCGTAAGAATTTCTTACGGTTTGAATTCAGAATTCAAGCCGTAAGAAATTCTTACGGTTTGAAAACGGAATTCAAACCGTAAGAAATTCTTACGGTTTGGGTAAAAATTTAAATTTTTAAAAAAGTTGGATAATTAAATTAAAATATATATTTTTTTTGGGTAAAAATAAAAATCTCGGGTAAAAGGGTTTGTTGTGTTGTACAAATGTCATAAATGCTATCCATGCTATCCGCGCTATCCTATTTTGTGACAATCTAGAAAAAAGGAAAAGAAAAAAATTTCAAACTGTTGAAGAATAATCTCAGAAAATAATTTCATTATAGATCAAGGGTATATGTACAAAAGTGTAAATAGGTACAGCTGTACCAAATAGTAATTAGAATAGGTACCAACGGTAAAATATTTCTAACCGTTGGAAAGTTGTAATATATAGATGAAAATCTATACTGTAATATACATAACTGAAATATACAAAATATTTAGATTCATTCTCTCAAAAATAACATGGTATTAGAGCAAAAAATTCTGTGACTACAAAAAACAACACCATACAATACCAGTAAACTGGTTTCCACAACCATAAAAAACAGCAAAGGGCAAAAATGGCTCAAGAAGGGCAACATGAGGCTATCAATTCCTCCAAGCTCACAAATACTTTGCTCAATGGCAAGAATTATCTTCCATGGGCAAAGGCCGCATCTAGAGCGCTCAGCGGTCGAGAGATGCGGGAATACATCACGGGAGAAAATAAAGAGCCAAAACCGGCAAATCCGAATTTGCTGACCGAAACTGAAAAAAAGACAGCAAAAAATGGCGAACCCACAACGACAAAATCATAACTTGGCTCACAAATTCCATGGAGCCATCAATTTCAGAGCTGTTCCTTCTTGCTGATACGGCCTTTGATCTATGGCAAGCCGTGAAAGATATGTACGGACAAGAAAACAACTACTCCCGTATCTATCAACTAAAATTAGAAATTCAGCAAGAAAGGCAAGGCACGCGAAAGAATGTAGAGTACCTCGGTGATCTTCAAAAGAAAAAAGATGAGCTCCGCTCATACCGACCGCCAACTACTGACTTGGCCGTAATACAAAAACGACAAGAAGAAGATGATATCTTTGAGTACCTTGCCGGTTTAAATGTCAGCTATGAGGCTGTCCGGGCTCAGATCATGAACACCGTTCCCCTTCCTTCATATTCTCAAATCAAAAATATGATTCAACAAGAAGAGAGCAGAAGAGAGGTCATGGGTGGTTCACAAGTCACAACCGAAGAGGGAAACGAAACCCACGGCTTCGCAGTGGCTAAAAAATCCAATTTTTCAAATTTCGGCCAAAACCCTAGATCTCAACACTACAAGAAAATATACCTTTCCCGGCGCTTAAAAACGCCGCTAATTATACTAAAAAACGCCACTAAATATCTTTCCCGGCGCTTGGACAAGTGCCAGGAATACCATCGTCGGCAAAAGCCTTTCCCGGCATTTACAACCCTTTTTCCCGGCGTTTAATAAGCGCCGCCCGAAATTTGTCTTTCCCGGCGCTTCTGAAACGCCGCCAAAGGTCTTACCATTTAAAAAAAAAAAATTATGTCTTTCCCGGCGTTTAAAAACGCCGCCAAAAGTCCTAGGTAATAAAAAAAAATGAAATTTTCAAAAATTCACTATAAATCATAGAAAATTCCAAAAATGGAAATTCTTGTTCGGGGATGTTCATGGCAGTGTTGTCTATATGCCTGTGCAATGGCTTGGCTTAATTCAACCAAGAATCAGAATTTCTATCTGATTTGGTCTTAAGGGTTGTTTTAGGCATATGCTGTACCAGTACAGGCTTCTTTTGGTTTTGTTTGTGTTGAACACTGGTACAGGTATGCTGAAATGTTGGTATGATGGCCTATGAGTCATCCATGGAGCCTACATGGTCTGGTCATGCATGGATAAAAAAATTGAGACTTAAGATCACAAAAAACACTTATCAACTTTATCAAGTAGTGTCAATCATTTTGACATAATGCAATTATGTGTGCCTAAATTTCATCTTTCAGAAGGAAGGGCACACCCATGAGAACTGCTGTTTTCTTCATCCACACCTAAAACCAAAACACTGGAAAAAAGGAAACTCTGCTGGAGGAAGAGGGGACTGGAATCAAGAAAGAGCTAAAGAAGGGGAGCACGTGGAAGTTTCTGTGCTGAAACACGTGAGGTGTGTACGCGTGAAGGTCCAGAGTCGCATGCGGCTGGAGTTTTTTTCTCTGCCGATCCGCGTGCACATGAGAATTCCCACTCTGGCTTTCACGCCAGCTCGCATGCGATACATGCTGATCCGTGTGCGCTTGAGGAGCGTAATGTGTTTCAATTGAACAAGGGGCATGCACGTGAGGTGCTTCAATTAAACAAAGCACGTGGGGCCCGCGATATGCACATTTTCTCAAAAATTCATTCGGCTGAAAATTGTTACAATGAACCGCATGCAACACAGGCCCAATTCAAGTCCAAAATTCCTCCTATTGCTAACGGGTCTGGAGCTAATAATTATGCTGGCGGGTCAGGAACAGGTGGAAACGGGTCAACAGTGGCAGCAGATCAATTACAAACATTGATGCAGCAGATGTCCGTGTTGCTAGCCCAACAAAATAATTCGTTTTCTGGTATTTCTACACACTCAAAAAATTTAAATTTATTAGATAGAATAATCATTGATAGTGGTGCTACGGATCATATGTTTGGCAACCAAGCACTTCTCAAAAATTTAGACATGACAAAAAACAACCAATGTGTCATGGTAGCTAACGGTATGAAGGCTAAAAGAAATGGTATAGGTGAAACCATATTTTTTAACAAAAAAATACTCAATGTGCTATATCTAGATATTTTTCCTATAAATTTACTTTCGGTTCAAAAATTAACACAAGAATTAAATTGTGATGTAATATTTTCTCGTAAAAATGTTGTATTTCAGGACCGGGAAACCGGGACGAAGATTGGTGAAGGATTTCATGAAAATGGACATTATTTTTTGAATTCAAAAAATTATTTTTGTGCTTCCGCTAAATCCGTCGATATAGGCCTTTGGCATAGAAGATTTGGGCATCCCTCCAACAAGATTTAAATTATATTTTGGATTGTAAAAATTTAAATTGTGATAATTGTGAAGTTTGTAAATTGGCAAAACAAACTAAGCTTTCTTTTTCTCATTCTAATAGCAAAAGTGAAGCTATGTTTGATTTAATTCATTCGGATGTATGGGGACCGGTCCCAATTGAATCATATAATGGATTTAAATATTTTGTTATTTTTATTGATGATTTTTCAAGAACCACTTGGTTATACTTACTAAAATCAAAAAATGAAGTCTTTAGTATTTTTAAAGAATTTTTTTGTCTCATAGAAAATCAATTTAATGCAAAATTAAAAATATTTAGGTCAGATAATGGAACGGAATTTGTAAACAAAAATTTTTCAATGTTTTTTAAAGAAAAAGAAATTATACATCAAACTACTTGTATTAATACACCCGAACAAAACGGAGTGTCGGAAAGAAAAAATAGACATTTGTTAGAAATGACAAGAACATTGATGTTCCAAAGCAATGTCCCTAAAATATATTGGTCGGATGCCATACTTTGCGCTACACATCTAATTAATAGGTTACCAAGTTCAATGTTAGAAAACAAAATCCCTCTAGAAATTCTTTACCAACAAAAAATCACCTTCGACCATTTAAGAATATTTGGATGCACAAGTTTTGTGCATATTAAAAGAAAAGATAAGCTAGATTTTGTTTCAACTAAAACAATTTTCTTAGGATATTCATCATTTAAAAAGGGATACAAATGTTATGATCCTATTAATAAAAAATTATTTATTTCTAGAAATGTTATATTTCTTGAAAATGAGCCATATTTCAAAAAAATTCAAGTGCCTACTCAAATTCAAAATGAAACAATAAATTTGGTAACACCCTACATTGCTCAAAATAGTGTAGAAGAAAATGATACAAGTGATGTCGAAGAAGAAATATATGATAATAATAATAACATAAATGAGACCGAAGTAGTAAATAATTCGGGGCTTAGACGAACGTCTAGAGTATCACAACCTTCGAGTAGACTTAGAGATTATGTAACTTATACCGTCCAATACCCTATACAAAATTTTGTTTCATATAAAAAAATTTCGCCTTCATACCAAACCTTTCTTACTTCTATAGAAAAAGAAATAGAACCGAAAAATTACCAAGAAGCCATCCATAAACCAAATTGGAATAAAGCCATGAAGGAAGAGCTAAAAGCTCTAGAAAAAAAATGAAACATGGGTAATTGTTCCGTTACCAAAAAATAAAAAACCCGTTGGGTGCAAATGGGTTTACAAAATTAAATATAATTGTGATGGAACCATAGAACGGTATAAAGCAAGGTTGGTAGCCAAATGTTTTACACAAACCTATGGTATAGATTACAATGAAACATTTGCACCGGTTGCAAAAATGAATACGGTTAGAGTTTTATTCTCTATTGCCGTAAATAACGGTTGGAATTTATATCAAATGGATGTTAAAAATGTATTCCTTCAAGGAACACTTGAGGAAGAAGTTTATATGACCCTCCCACCGGGTCATGTAAAAGAAAAAAATGCTAACCTTGTTTGTAGGTTAAACAAATCAATTTATGGACTTAAACAATCTCCAAGGGCATGGTATGGCAAGTTATCTCAATATTTAGTTTCTTGCAATTTTAAAATTAGTAATGCCGATCACTCATTGTTTACTAAAAATGAAGGAGAAGATACAACCCTTGTGTTAGTATATGTAGATGATTTAATAATTACCGGAAACAATTTAGAAGAAATTAGAAAAATCAAATCCCAATTAAAAGAAAAATTTGACATTAAAGATTTAGGGTATTTAAAATATTTTCTAGGAATAGAAGTAGCATTTTCAAACAAAGGTCTATTAATTTCTCAAAGAAAATACACCTTAGATTTGTTAAAAGAAACCGGTAAATTAGGTTGTAAACCGGTCTCTACACCAATAGATAACAAGTATAAATTGAATACCGAAGATGGTGACCCCTTAGAAAACATAAACCAATTTCAAAGACTTGTAGGTAAATTGATTTATCTCACGGTAACTCGTCCGGATATTTCATTTTCCGTAAGTCAAATTAGTAAATTTATGCATTCACCAAGAACACCACATTTAGAGGCCATAAACCGAATTTTGAGATATCTAAAAGGAAATCCTGGAAAGGGCATATGGATGAAAAGCAATAATTCTAATGCAATTTGTGGCTATTCCGATGCAGATTGGGCCGGTAGTTTTGATAGAAAATCCACCACCGGTTTTTGCACATTTGTAGGCGGGAATTTAGTCACATGGAAAAGCAAGAAGCAAAATGTTGTGGCACGATCAAGCGCGGAAGCGGAGTATCGAGCCATGGCATCAACCGCAAGCGAATTAATATGGCTCAAACAATTGCTCAAAGACATGGGAATCAACGTTGATCAACCCATGAAAATATATTGTGACAACAACTCGGCACGTAACATTGCACTAAATCTCGTATTTCACGAACGGACTAAACACATAGAAGTTGATTGTCATTTTATTCGAGAAAAGGTTCAAGCCAAGAAAATAGAAACACCGTTTGTTCGAAGCAAGGATCAACTAGCGGACATCTTTACAAAAGGATTAGATCCTAAACCATTTGAAGAAATCACAAGCAAGCTAGGATTACTCGATATTTACAATCCTAGCTTGAGGGGGGTGTTGAAGAATAATCTCAGAAAATAATTTCATTATAGATCAAGGGTATATGTACAAAAGTGTAAATAGGTACAGCTGTACCAAATAGTAATTAGAATAGGTACCAACGGTAAAATATTTCTAACCGTTGAAAAGTTATAATATATAGATGAAAATCTATACTGTAATATACATAACTGAAATATGAGGAGGGTTCAAATGCCTCCATTTTTTGTGCCTCCACCATGCCTCCATTTATAAAAACTTTAATAACTCAAAATTTAAAACTTAAAAGTCAAAATAAAACCGTTGGATATGATCTACATCATTTTATGAGTGAGGCTATGGTGCTATGCATAGCACGGATGGCTAGTGTACTACGGCTCAATATGGTACTTTTTAAAATCCTAACGGTCGATCCGACCGTTCAATGTGATAACCATATGAATATGTACTTGCAAACTAAATTTTATATTTTTTCGAATTTTTTTACTATTTTTTCAGATAGGTAGAATTTTGATGGTCCAGAATTTAAAAAAAACACTGATTTTTCTACCTATCTGAAAAAATAGTAAAAAAATTCGAAAAAAATATAAAATTTAGTTTGCAAGTACATATTCATGTGGATATCACATTGAACGGTCAGATTGACCGTTAGAATTTTAAAAAGTACCATATTGAGCCATAGTACACTAGCCATTGGTGCTATGCATAGCACCATAGCCTCACTCTCATTTTATCTATGTGCTCATAAAAAATTATCACATTTTGATTTTGTTTTTATGTGAATCAATAAGTTAAAAAATCAACGTCTAGAAATTATCCACATTAGTACCTTTTTTACAAGCTTTTGATGACAACCAAAACAAAATTGAAATGTCATAATTTTTTACACGTGCGTAGATAAAATGATGTTGATCATATCCAACGGTTTTATTTTGACTTTTAAGTTTTAAATTTTGAGTTATTAAAGTTTTTAAAAATGGAGGCATAATGGAGGCATGAAAAATGGAGGCATTTGAACCCTCCTCCTGAAATATACAAAAGATTTAGATTCATTCTCTCAAAAATAACACAAACCAAAAAAGTCACAACGTCCGAAGGAGAAGCAAACTTGCTCCAATCATACTTGCAATATTGCTAAAAATCATATCTAAAGTTTAATAAAATACTTCAGCGGCCTAAATTCCAATTTTACTTGCGCTAAGGCTTCAGCAGCGGCACCATTAGCTTCATGATATCCAATTTCACTTATGCGAAGGCTTCAGCGGCCGCTCCGATGATGGCCATCCCCATGTGTTGTACCAGTAGTTCCCTCGTCAAGAATCCTAATGTTGTTCCAGAAGCTTGAATTTATCCCGATCGATCTCAGGATTAATTTAATTTAGCCTGTTCTGCTATCTGTGCTGGTACCGAACCTGAACACGATGAACATGAGGTACGTGCCCAATTTGCCAGCAAGTGAGGCTGAGGTATCAATTCTCTGTTGACATGTCTCAGCGTGACTCTTCCCATCATTCTATGGTATAGTTGCGCCCCTTCTGCCACTACTTCAGCTGCTTGCCAAGAAGGTAGTTCCAGGAAATTGTTTTGGAGAATTGCACTTACCAGAACCTTGCAATCCGAGCATACCAGCCGCTTGCTTCCGCTTGCAACGGATCTGAGCATGTGGTATGGTCCGTGTGCACATGTTGGAGTCTCCCTACACCATCAAAAAACACAAAGGCTGTACCTGTTCTTTTTGTACTATCCCAAGAGGCATCCATCCATCAGAAAGTACCAACACAGCCTCTAAAGTGAAGGGTCTAAAATTTATTTATTGAATGGATTGAGCATTCAATAAATAAATTTAAATCATGACCACTGCACAATTGTACACCTTTCAAACTAAATTACAATTTCAAATGAAACAGATCACTTGTTCATCTTGCTGGTACTTGCTCCTCTTGAGCAGTTCCATCAAAGACTACAAAATTAGAGGGGGAGGAGTTAACAAACGATACAGTGTTATGAAGATAAGCGTAAAAGAGTCATTTTCAGTTGATTAAATTGAAAGATGGGGATATTAATTAAACTGTTTTTTGACGGGAAATATCTACTTTTTAAATAGATCACTTTCAAACCAAAGGTTGCTGGACACTTAGTTATTTGACAGAGAGGAACTTTTAAGGAACCATTTGCACAAATAAAATAATAACTTTTATTTGCTGAAATTCAGAGTATGTCAGCTTCTCAAACAATCACAAAAACCACATCTATCTATGACCCAAGTAAACAAAAGCCTATATAAGTTAAACACTAGCATCCCACACATAAACAAATTAACATGTTGCATACACAATATAAAATTATTACATGCCCACATACACAAAGGAAATCCCCAATTTGGAGTGAGAGTCATCAAGTTTGGTTTAGCACTTCTGAGTTAGAAGTTGGTTTCTTCTACATTGGTTCTTCAAGAAGAAACAGTGCCGGTTCACATTTTGAGGCATACCCATATTTGGGAGTGCTAAATTTCCTGTGCACACCTGTTAGCTTCCCAGCCGCCGCTGTGTGGTGCATCTGAACCATTATCCTAGAGCATTCCCTGAATAATCCAAAAACAAAGGAAAATTAACCAAGGAATAAAGAACAAAACTAATGTTTTTTCAATACACTACAGGCTGGCAAGCACTGAACTGGTATTTTTCCTTCCTTCTAACTGCTATGTATTTTTCCTACTGGTAAATGCCTGTATACATCCACTCCTCTCCTACTGTACCATTTTGGTGAATTATCAGGAAATGGTAGGAAATACAGATTTGTTGTTGTACCAGCTGTCAAGCACTGTTTTGTTCATTTTTATTAGATATTAAGCAGGTATGCCCACATTCCTGGCACAATAGAAAGGGTATCACACTAGAAACAGTATGTATCTAGGAATGTACCACTAGAAAAGTACTGGCTTGCTAGTTTTTTTAAAATCCAATTTCCAGGAATAATAAAGGCTTACATGAGCTGCAACAGGCGCGTTATTGGAAATTCAAAACGAGTGTAGGTTTTGAATTTCCAATAACAGACCTGTAATAGATAAAAAATCCGGCTGCTCTCAGGTGTATGTGGGATTTTTAAAAATTAACAAAACAGTGTACAGCTCACCTCGTAAAATTATCTAATAAAAAATAAATAAAACAGTGCCTGCTTGCTATATCTTTAAAATCCAATTTCCAGGAATAGAAAGAAATCTTACATGAGATCCTCCTGGGTGTATCTAGAGTGCATCTCACTGCACTTGCTCCAAGATTGGAAGCCATTTAAGGTGCACTGTGCAGTAAAAACAGCTGCTGCGGCAAGTAGAGAAGGCCTGAACTGAAGCATATTGTAATCCACTAGGCACAGTTCAACCATGAAGAACGATAGCAACTCCAGCTGGTTTAAAGACATGTAACGAATTTAGTGTGAAAAAGAATTATCAGAAATTGTTACTATTGGAAGTGTTGCAGTTTGTTTTCTGGAGTTAAAAAGTGAATTCATTTTTAGAAACTATTGCAGTAAGAAGTACCCAAAACAAGAATGTTAAATTTAGTGAGGCTACTGTTAAATTTACTATGCATAGCGCGGATTGGTCCGTACTACGGATCAATATTTTAGTTTTCAAAACTCTTAACAGTCGATCTGAACTGTTCAACATGGTCTTCATATGATACTTGTAAACTAAGTTTCACATTTTTTAGAATTTGTTTACTATTTTTTTAGATGGATAGAAAAATCAATGTTTTTGGATGGTCCAGAATCTTCAAATGATTTTCTACCCCCATCTAAAAAAATAGTAAAATATTCTAAAACATGTGAAACTTAGTTTACAAGTACATATTTTTATGGAGATCATATTGAACGGTTTGGATCGATCGCAGGCCAACATGAACTATGCTTAATAGTTAATACCATAGCTTCTCTCATCTTTTGCATTTTGACAAACTATACTGAGTCTGATTTTGAACTCTATTTGAAAATTGTATAAATTGATTTTCTTTTACCTTCTTATCAGATTGAGCTGCTTTAAGAAACCTCTTCAAGAAAACATAAGGTGTAGGCACCGACATGTTGAATTGCAGAGTATTGACCATCAACCTCTCCTGCAATTTAGTAATTAATTTGTTAGTGACAGTCATTTGTGGTATCAAATAATCACAAAAACCATCATAAGCATAATTGTATTTAATTTAACATGTAATCGTACTAAATCAATCAGGGTCATACTAATTCTGTAACAAATCTGTACCAGAAAGGACAAATGCCTCATCTTTTAGTGATGGTAATTTGTGGTATAAATTAATCACAAAAACCTTCATAAGCATAATTGTATTTAATTTAACATGTAATGGTACTAAATCAATCCGGGTCATACTAATTCCTTAACAAATCTGTGCCAGCAAGGACAAGTGCCCCATATATTATTACTTCTCATTTTTCGAAAAGAGCAATTCAGCTGAAAGAAGTAGCCTTACCATTTGTAGCAAGTCAGTCCTTGTATAGGCACGATCGCAGATAATTATCAAGTCTTCAACAACCGGTACAGTCACCTCCTCATACTTGCATGCGAGTAGCAATGCAGTAACTCCAACTAGTTGAAGCTTTTTCCTCATGACATCATGAAGCGCCAAAAAACGGTCGATGAGATTCACTGTCAGAAAAAGGGTTTCGTCTAGCAGTTCTAGTTTGTAATGCACCTGAAAATAGGAAAAGAAAAACAACAAATTTATTAGTAATTTTTAAAATTTAGAAAGAATTATTTTCAGAGAAACCATGGAAAGATGTACACTTAAAACATTAGAAAGTTTTGGATGATTCTCACAGAAATTTTCATGTGTAACCCTAGAAATGTCCTCTACAGGAAAAAAAAATAACTTGGACATTACTCCAGTTAAAAAGTTTTGGGGTATTCATGTGTAACCCTATTATCTTCAAAATGCTTAAACCAATTATTTGTAATTACCTCGATTAGCCAGTCGATCAGAATACCCCGCATTCTTTCATTGATGTCAGATTGGTTTGACATGTAACTCGGATCCACACAGCTCAGATCCTGAAAAAGTAAAAAATAGATTAAAATGATGTTTGGCAAATAATACAGGTAATGGTATTAAATGAATCCCTTTCTATTTATTTCCAGATCCCAGTAATTTCCATGCTTACCCCCACTTCCCAGTAATAACTCATAGAAAACAATACATCATAATTTAGCGAATGAATCTATGGTTTTCATAAAAGGGAAAATTTCATGTGTAACCCTAATTGAGATATCACTGTAATTATAATCAGTAAAATCAGTGGTATCATCCAAGGAAAATTTCACCTATACAATCAAACATATCACCATACCATTAATTGGTAAGAAATATAATGCATACCCTTGCAACTAGAAAATTCATGAATTTCCAGATGGATCTAAGCGAGAAATGTCCTTACCTCAGATCTCCAGTAAAAGTCGTGAATTTCTCCCACATATTCAACCACGGCCAGAGGATTCTTCAAGTCTGGGATGTCAATATCTGGAATTATTTCTTCTTCTTCATCATCATCCTCTTCATCATCTTCATCTTTTTCTATATCCTCATTAATATCTTCCATTTCAACTTCGATAGCTTTTAATTCGGAAATCTCCTAAAATTCATAATAAGTACTAGAAAAAATAAGATTAAACGTCTCTAGCTTGAAATTAAGACAAATTCGTGGAGCCTAACATAGCAATAGGGTTTCCTAGAAGTTTGAATTTTGCATGACTGTGTTTATTCTCTTATACTTAAATGTTAAACTTAATAATTAGATCTAATTCTTGAGAAATCAATGCAGCACACCTCATTCTAAATCTGAAGGTTTATCTCAAATTTAATTGTCACAAGGCTATAACTTAAAAAAAAAAAAGATTGGTTAAGATTTGTTACTTTTTCTTAGAGTTTCAGCAAAGGCAAAAAAATAAAATTCTTTTCTGGACAGAAAGAATAAAAAAAAAATGGAATTTCGAACTTTGGGTAAAAATTGACTCAACATTTGGACATGGGCACCTGGAAATCATGCATATTAATTTGGGTTCCTATGTGTAAAACACCTCTTGTTTTATTTTACCTATCAAGTTAAAAATTAAATGCAGGAATTGGGTCATGACTTCTTACCACCATCTGTTCTGCATTAAGATTCATGCAAACAAACAATTTATCTGCATTAAGATTCTGCACCGGACGGTTGAGATCCGGCTTTGGATAATACTTTGTCCAAAGCCCTTTTTGGTCAAAAACCCTAAAACTGGGGGGTCATGACTTCTTACCACCATTTCCACCTCAGGAGCCATTAGTAATGGCGCGATGACTTCCATCGGTGCGGTGCAGCTGGAGTTATCATCAACTGGATTTTCTGCAACTGTGATTGCTGCTCTCTTCTGCTGCCTCTCAATTGGCTGTTCATCAAATTACAATAAATTATTTGTTCAAAATTAACAAAGGTAAATTAAGGAAATAAAATGGCTGGTATACCTAAAAAAAACCTTAAATTAATATTAAAATATCTCTTCAAATATGAAAAATTTCTTCCCAACAATCTCCATGGTTACATTTTCCCTCTAGTCAATGGAGTTAATTAAGGAGAACTGGTAGATTTTCTTTTTTTCCTTTTTATGTTGTTGGATTTGGTTAGTAGATTATTTATTTCATTTCTCCTAATTTGGGAAACTGTTTGCAGGATTACACCAGAAAATTTTCTAATTTCTAATAGGAAGAATTTAATTACCAGATAAGTAGATGAGCATTGCCTCTGGCTCCCCAGAGTAGCAGAAATTTGTCTGTGGAAAAAACAAAAAATAGATTATAAGAAACCTTACCAAATTTAACCAAAAACTTTGGTAAATTTACAAAAAAACTTAGGCGGGGACTGGAAATGCACAAATAATTCGAAAAGATTTCAAAATTAAAATAAAAGGAATTGGATGTTAAAAATAAACAATTTGAAATCCAAAATTAACCAAAATTTCCAAAATTTCAATATTAGGAACCGGAGGTAAGAAAATAAACATTTGAAATCCAAAAAAATAAAATCAAACCTGGTCATTGGGCGTTGGCCACAGCTCTTTGGAACCATCACCTCAATCCTGAAAATACGAGTATTAAAGAAAACAAAATTGAAAATAATTGCTACGAAAATTCCAAATTGAAGAGATAATGGATAAATTAGGGTTAAGCGGAATTACTCTTGCAATGGACGCTTGCCGACTGTGATTACTTGTGCGGGCCCACTGATCAGATTATCAATACCTCTAAGTGCTCTCCTGTTAGCATTTCGAATTAATGCGGGGTACTTCACTCCTTCCATCGGTTCTCCTTTTCAGATCAAAAATTTGAACAACAGAATAGATCAGACGTGAAAAGTCTTACAAATTAAGAACAATTTTGGATTGACAAGAGAAATTCGCTACCTTGAATTGATGCTCTCGTCATCGTGCTAATGGAATTCTCGTCACTTCTTTCCATATCCCTTGAATCTACAGCTATCGAATCTCACAATTAAAAGCAAATGCTTGAGTAGGAAGGAGTCGAAGTTACCAAGAGCTCTCTCCCCACTCTCTTTCCCTCTGATCTGCGTCCCTCCCTCTCTCTCTCTCTCTCTCTCCCTCTCTGCTGCTCTATCTGAAGACAAGGAGAGAAGAAGCGCAATTGCAAGAGATCGAGTATAAATGAATTTAGAAACCTCTTTTTTTTTTTTTTTTTTTTTTAAAAAACTAAAAATAACGTGCTCTAGGAGTCCGTATCCCCCAAGGTACCTGAGGTGAAAATATATATAAACGGACGGTCGAGATTAATCCCAGCCGGGCCAAAGTCAATCCGGTGCCTATGAAAATTATGGGTGTCCATTTTGAGATTGGTGCCGGATTAAAAGAATGGTCCAGATTTAATTATTGCAGCTGGGGAATCCAAATGTGTTCTGTAGAAGGGCAAAACTAAAAATAGGAACCACGTTCTCTAGAAGGGAAAAGGGTATAGGACGCAAACAACGGACACATTTTAGGTCTCAGATCGTGGTTTAGCCTAACGGTCGATGAATCATTGACGTTGGATGAGAATCGTAAGATGCTCGTTTCACGTGAGCTCTCAACGGCTATATTACACCTGCGTTCAAATTTCTACTATGTGTGCACTTTGGGGGGACGATACATTTCAGAGGGAATGTCAGCTTTTTTAATGCGGCGGTGTATTCCTTCCTTGTTCCTTCCCTATTTCTGAATTCTCATACCCCAACCCTTCCTCTCCATTTTCCAGAAGTAGCCAAACCTCAACGGTCAAAAGCAATTGTATCACATTATTACTTTTGTAATGTAATATGGAGAAATGAGACATAAAATTGTTAATGAGTTGATTAACAGTTGTGCAAAATGAAATGGATATCTCCGTTGAAAGCCCAATGGAGAATATGAAGTTATATGGGGCTTAATTAAGCTTAATGGTGGTCCAGAAATTGAACCGTTATCCAACCTGCGCATTGCTTTTTGTTCCCTGCTGCAGTGGCCAGTGGCGAGTGGAGCGTAATAATGTAATCATGACTAATGACTTGGACTTGGGTATTTAACAAAATTAATATCAATCAAGTGTAAAAGTGTAATTACTAATTACGCTGATTTATGGTCTGGAAATTGGAATCTAGATCCAAGGCACAGCTTTCCCCTCTTCAAGTTTAATGAAATTATGTTGAGGTGCTATGGTGCTCTAGTAGCTTTAAATTATTCGTCTTGCTAGCATTACAAGGATGCACATTTCTTTGTTGAAAGAGGAGAGTTCAAATGCCTCATGTTTTTCACGTCATATTGTATTTCGTATGTTTTATTTTTATTTTTCAAAATTCAAACGGTCGATTTGAACCGATCAACATAATATCCATTTTAAAATGTGCCCAAAGACAAAATTTAATATTTTTTTAGAATTTTTTTTTTACTAAATTTTTAGATAGGTACAAATCGCTATTTTTAGATGGTCTAAAAACAGTAATTTTGTATCTATCTAAAAAAATAGTAAAATATTTTCAAGAAACTGTAAAATTTGACCTTCAAAAATATTTTAATATGAAAATCATGTTAGTCGGTTTTGATCGAGTATTTAAATTTTGTAAATGAAGATAAAACATATAAGCCACAATAAAAAAAACATGAGACGTTCCAATCCTTCTCATAAAAAACATGTTTCATCTTACGCTTTTAAGAAAGCTCATAAATCATTTATTGAGGAGAGAGGAAGTAGCACGGACAGAAATGAACTCCAATAAATGTACAAATAAAATGATGAGATCATGAGAGAGAGAGTTTTAAAAAAGGGATGAGAGAGAGAACGTGCCAGAGATGTTTTTTTTTGAATTTTTTTTATAAATCATAATTAAAAAAATATTTTTACGAAACCAACGTGATTATTTTTTTTACAAAAATCATAAACCGAAATGGCATTTCAGTCCAAGTTTTTTTTTTCATTCTGAACCGAAATGCCATTTCGGTCCGGTCTCCTTTATGGATTTTCTGCGGCAGCTCATATGAAAACTTGTGAAAAAGTGCCACCGAAAATTCAAAAATAGGACTGGACTGAAATGCCATTTCGGTTCTTATGGTTTTTGTAAAAAAAAAAAATAATCATGTTGGTTTCCTAAAAATTAATTTTTTAATTACGGTTTATAAAAATAATCACTTTGAAAATTGCTGATCACATGGTCCAGAATTTGTTGCACTGTTTTTACTGTTCACCCGGATCAGCAATTTTCAAAGTGGCTTAATAAATAGTAAAAAAATTCCAAAAAATATAAAATTTGGTCTCCAAGCACATTTCAATATGTAGATCAACTTGAACGGTTCGGATCGACTGTTTGGACTTTGAAGATTCGAAAAAGAGCTCGAAATAAAACGTTTGCTTTGCTTTAGCTCATCTCTCTCTCTCTATATATATATATATTGATGGATCTGAACCATTGAGACCGATCCATAAATTTGAATTTGGATCGGACTCATTGATTTAGATCTTTCTATATTTGTTGCAAATGAGGTACTCTTTCTGTTTCCGTACATCTGTATTTAATAATTTCTATAGATAAAAAATTTCCGAGTTTGTTTGATGGGTAATGATGGATTATGTACATTTATACAAATTTGATTTGAATGAAATTTAAATGGTTTGAGGACTAGACTAGACTAGACTAGCTAGCCTAGCAGGACCCGGTCCACCAATTTGAAAAGAGTCAAAAGTCAAAACCCAAGCCAAGTTTTATTAATGATAAAACCATAACATTTTATTAATGTCATTTTTAGTTTTCTACCCTCTATATATATATATATATAGAGTAGGGCTATTGTGCTTTGCAAAGTAAAGCCATCGTTTTACTTCGGCTTACTTTTTGAATTTTCAAAGTCCAAAACGTCGATCCGACCGTTCAAGTTGATATACATATTGAAATGTGCTTGCAGACCAAATTTTACATTTTTTGGAATTTGTTTACTATTTATTAAGCCACTTTGAAAATTGCTGATCACATGGTCCAGAAAAAACAGTGCAACAAAATTCTGGACCATGTGATCAGCAATTTTCAAAGTAGCTTAATAAATAGTAAAAAAATTCCAAAAAATGTAAAATTTGGTCTGCAAGCACATTTCAATATGTAGATCAACTTGAACGGTCGGATCGAAGTTTTGGACTTTGAAAATCCAAAAAGTAAGCCGAAGTAAAACGATGGCTTTACTTTGCAAAGCACAATAGCATAATTCTATATATATATATATATATATATATATAGGGATGGGCTATGGTGAGCTATAGAGTAAAATGAGTTTGTACTTCACGTCATATTTTCATCTTGAAAATCTAAACAACCGATCCGAACCGTTCAAGTTGTTCTCCATATTGAAATGTGCTTGGAGACCAAATTTTACATTTTTTGGAATTTTTTTACTATTTATTAAGCCACTTTGAAAATCGCTGATCCGGGTGAACAGTAGCAAAACAGTTAAAAATTCTGGACCAATGGATCAGCGATTTTCAAAGTGGCTTAATAAATAGTAAAAAATTTCCAAAAAATGTAAAATTTGGTCTCCAAGCACATTTCAATATGGAGAACAACTTGAACGGTTCGGATCGGTTGTTTGAATTTTCAAAATAGAAATAATGAGGCATGGAGTAAAAACTTGTTTTACTCCATAGCTCACCATAGCCCATCCCTATATATATATATGGAGTACGTTTCACAAAAATGCCAACAACGCCGTGCATTATTCGACAGTCGAACGATGCTTGAGCTTCCATATAAACATTTGAATTATCTTAATTTGTCCTGATTCCTAATAATTCAATATAAACATTTGAAAATTTTCGTGATATTTGAAATTAAAGTGTTAAATTAACAAATTCTATTAGTTTTGTTATCCGTTTAATCCTAGCTAGCTATCATCTACCTAGCTAGCACACTGTCTAGATCTCCTCTTTGATATAATCCCTTTCCTCTCACCGATTCATTAATCTCTCTATTAATTAATAATTTAATATGCATGCATGCACTTGTAGAGTTCAAAATGCCATAAACACTTTGCACATATATATTCATCAATTTATGATCATTAAATTAATACTTATTACTTAGTTTTATTCTTAGTTGATTATTTATATCATGTATTTAGATTAAACCAATACATAATTATTAATTTACGGCCACATTTTTTCTCTTGATTCTCTTATGACTTATGAGGAATGATAACTACAATACCCCTTATCACCACCCTATATATAATTATAATACTTGATGACATACTTATTAACAATTTACGTTTCTACTAATAAAAATCTAACTATTTTATTCTTTTTACTCATAAAAAAAAAATTATCATGAATTTTTTTATACTTATTCAGAAGAGAAAAGAGATAAGTGGTGAACACTTTGCATAATGGATGTATAACAACTTTAAATTCAAAAATTGATGAAATAATTGCAGATAAAGGATGCATAATTTATAGTAAATGAATAATTTCACACACACACACACACACACACACAGATAGGCTATCATGCTTTGGGAAGTAAAGATGGTGTTTTACTTCCCGCTCATATCTTTATTTTCAAAGTTCAAACAGTTGATTCGAACATTCCAACATAATCTTCATATTAAAATGTGCTTGGAGACTAAATTTTTCATTTTTTTTCATTTTTTTACTATTTGATTAGAATTTTTGAAAATCACAGCTTTTCATTAAATAAAATAATAATAAAAAATTCAGAAAAAACAATGTTTTTTTCAAAAATTCTAAGAAAATATTAAAAAATTTCCAAAAAATGTAAAATTTGATCTCTAAGTACATTTCAATATGAAGATCATGTTGAGAAGTTTCGATTGACTATTTGAACTTTAAAAATAGAGATATGAGCAGGAAGTAAAACACCATCTTTACTTCCCAAAGCACCGTAGCATCACTATATATATATATAGAGTGACTAAGGTCAAATGGTAGTTCCTAGCCCCCGTTGCTACCAAGTCATTTTCGGATTTTCAAAGCCCAAACGGTCGATCCGAACTGTTCAAGTTGTTCTCCATATTGAAATGTGCTTGGAGACCAAATTTTACATTTTTTGGAATTTTTTTACTATTTATTAAGCCACTTTGAAAATTGCTGATCACATGGTCCAGAATTTGGTTGCACTGTTTTTACTGTTCATCCGGATCAGCAATTTTCAAAGTTGCTTAATAAATAGTAAAAAATTCCAAAAAATGTAACATTTGGTCTCCAAGCAGATTTCAATATGGAGAACAACTTGAACGGTTCGGATCGACCATTTGGACTTTGAAAATCTGAAAACGATTTGGTAGCACCGGGGGCTAGGAACTACCACTTTGACCTTAGTCACTCTCTCTATATATATATAGAACTAAGGTGCTCTTAAGCTCACCAATCCCTTTGTGAGCTTAACTCAAAAACCTATTAGATTGACTTCAAACGATATTTCCAAACCGTTAGATGTTCAATCTATATTAAAATGTGCTTGGAGACCAAATTTTATATTTTTTAGAATTTTTTTACTATTTATTAAGATGGTTTGAAAATCGCTGTTTTCCAATGGTGCATAATTTTAATAAAAACAGCAGTTTTCAAACCAGCTTAATAAATAGTAAAAAAATTCCAAAAAATATAAAATTTAGTCTCCAAGCACATTTTAATATAGATTGAACATCTAACGGTTTGGAAATATCGTTTGAAGTCAATTTGATAGATTCTAGAGTCGCGCTCACGGAAGGGCTTGGTGAGCTTAGGAGCACCCTAGTTCTACTATATATGAGAATGGCTAATATACACATGTTTGTTCCTAAACTCAGGAACAAACGATTTGGTTCTCTGATTTTCAAAGTTCAAACAGTCGATCCAAACCATTAGATATTTAATCTATATTAAAATGTGCTTGGAGACTAAATTTTACATTTTTTAGAATTTTTTTTACTATTTATTAAGTTGGTTTGAAGGTCGCTATTTTTCAATGGTGCAAAATTTTAATAAAACCAGTGATTTTCAAATCATCTTAATAAATAGTAAAAAATTCTAAAAAATGTAAAATTTGGTCTCCAAGCACATTTTAATATAGATTAAATATCTAACGGTTTGGATCGATTGTTTGAACTTTGAAAATAATAAAAACCGAATCGTTTGTTCCTGAGTCTAGGAACAAACATTTGTATATTAGCCATTCTTTTTTTTTTTTGAAACACTGACAGTAGCTGTCAAACCATATTTGTATATTAGCCATTCTCTCTCTCTCTGTATATATATATACATATATATTTGCTATTTCGTTCTTCAAAAAAGGTCCAAATTCTGTAGGCTTAATTAGGCCGGCTTTCCTGACACATGAACCGTTTTATCGTAGCCATAACTTTACAGAATGGTGGCTACCTAAGTAACTGAAGATAGAACTAGTGAATAAGGTAGGCGTGAAGCGTTGCTTGCTAGGTTGTACCGACAGCTGACAGTTGTCAAGTTTATACCACGTAACATAACATAAGATAACATAACTGCCTCTAACAAGCTTAAGGCAACAAACAAACTATAGCACTTGCCAATTAAGCGTACGTGCTCCCCCACGGGGAGGAGACAAACACATGTCACCGCTCCTTGCATTCATCTAATTATATATGCATCAAGATCAGTGCGTCTCATAATTTTAATAACATGGATATGATTACAAAATAATTTAAGTGATTGCTATGATCACTAAATCAACGTTTTAAAATAAAACTAGCTAGCAATGTATACTTAGAGCAATTAGCATAGATTAGGCTGGTTATATATAGTGATTTATATTAAAAGAGGAGGGATTCAATTACACTATTTTATGGTGACACATCTTGACACCGTATGCTTATAAGTCATTTTTGCGATTTCAAAGTCCAAACAGTCGATCTGAACCGTTCAACATGAACTTCATATTAAAATGTGCTTGGAGACTAAAATTTACATTTTTTGGAAATTGTTTACTCTTTTTTTTAGAATTTTTGAAAATCGTTGTTTTTCAATGGTTCATAATTGTCTAAAAACAACATGTTTGTACACATCTTAATAAATAGTAAAAAAAAAATTCAAAAAATGTAAAATTTGGTCTCCGAGCACATTTTAATATGAAGATCATGTTGAACGGTTCGGATCGATTGTTTGGACTTTATAATTGTAAAAATGACTTATAAGCATATGGTGTCAAGATGTGTCACTATATATAAAATGGTGCAATTGGATCCCTCCTCGTATCTTTCATAGCGATATGTAGTACTATTGTTATGGATCGAGCAGTAGCTCAGTCCTTTAATTAGTATAAATCAAGAATGCTGCATGTGACGAGTGTATAGGGGACAAACCAGAATAATGGCTCTAATTTTTGTCAACTTAATTATTTAGTATACCTTTTCATTGATCCTCTTTATTAGTTCTATCATATCATATAAGTTACTCATATAATTAACTTGATATATTGAAATGTTTCCTTTTCCTTTAACAATTTCGTTTTCTACCAGACTGAATATATTTTTTCTCTAACAATAAAAAAGATTTTGAGATGTACTAATAATCAGAACTAATCACAGCTAGTACATGCAAATTAAAACAAACATGGTTGGATTTAAGTATACATAATTGAGTTTTGTACTTAGAAAGAAAGAAATCTGCAGAATATCCAGAGAAAAAAACAAAACAAAATGGTGCACCAAATTGCAATGGAAATAGCAAGTGCAAATCTCAATGAATAAACTTTTTCATGAGCTAATCTTAACAAAGATCAACAGTTGTGATTGGAATAACAGGTTCCAACTGTTATTCCTCCTTAGAATAACAGGTGATTTATTTGCTGGTAATTTAATGACATTAAATGTCACTCTAGTCTCTAGGTGATGCACAATGTAATATGCATGCCACTCTAGTCTCTAGGGGATGCCAAAGGTTTATATATAATTAATTACTTCATCTAATACAACTTCAGTTTAATTACGTAAATCAATTTCATAAATGAATAATCATTTGTTGACAAATTATGTAGTGGTACATATATGCCTAACAAAAGATGGTACAGAAATTTGAAAAGCAATTAGCTCTCATGTAAATTCTTTGAATTGTATCCAAATAAGTCGACTCAAAATTAAGAGAATTAGGTGGATAATTTAAATTAATACCGCTTCATCAAGCAGAATATGCATGTAAATGTACCTAGTCTTTAATTAGTACAAATTAAAGTTGGGATATATACCACCGGAAATTAATTAATTTCAATATAATTATGCAAAAAAATATATATTACGGCTGTAACATAACTGAGATCGAGTACAAGTTTTACACTTTGTACCATTAATTAATTGTCAACTTATTTGGATATATATAACCAAATTAACTGAAATTAATTTCAGTAGTAACATTTTGTATGCACGTTAAATGAGATATATAGGAACATATATACGTGCATAACTGAATATTTTGCACCCACCAGATGCAAGAGCAATTGCCAATCAATAAGTCATCTAATAAAGAAACCATTAATTAATACACAGGAGCTAATTCAAAGCATGCATGAAACCAAGAACTATATATATAAGCACAATAGAAGAACAATCTAATTAACCAAGCAAACAACAACAAAAGAAGAACAACATACAAAAAAAAAACCCTAAAAAGTAATGTTCACCATTGATTGGCACATCAGACGCAACATATTACATACCCCCCCAGGTGTATATATATAGTGCAATCAATATAGGCATGCAATTAAAAGGGCCTCGATCTCCTATTTCCATGTTAGGCTACTCATCATGATCATATATAATTCATAACCTAACTAATTTAATTTGTTATTTAACCCCAATTTCAATCTATCTTGTTAGCCCTTTCATGCATCCTCCTCCTCGTCTTCCTCCTCCTCAGGCGGCGGAAGGTTCAAATCCACAATCCGCGAACCTTGCGCTGATCCATCTCTCCCGTTATTAACGCCTCCATTATTTGTCATCCCTGCATTGTTGTTGTTATTAATATTAATATTATTATTATTATTGTTATTACTGTTGTTGTTAATACTTGCACCGCGAAGAAGATTGGCTAATCCCTCTCTGGCCAACATGTAACATCCCTTCTTGCTCTTATGGCTGGCACGGTGTCCCCCCAGCGCTTGCTTCGTTCTGAAGTTGGCACCACAATCCCTGCACCTGAATGGCCATTCAATGCCACCACTGCCAGATGCTTCACCTCCAATTGCGCTACCTCTGACATGTGGGTCACATTGCTCAGGAGGCACCATTCCACGCCAAGCCCGGTCGGGGTGACAGCGCATGTGACCATGTAGGGCTTTGGAGGATTTGAAAGATCTCTGACAAACGGGACATGGTCCAAATGGACCCGGATCAGCTGGATAATTGCGTTTCACTTTGATCTTCTTTGTTTGTGCGTTTTGATCCGTCTCCGTTTCTTCTTCTTGGTAGGGATTCTGATCGCCTGGTACGTCGGCTTCGTGGGATGATTTGAGCCGGTATGGGTTTCTATGCGGGTCTTCATCCCTGCCTCCAGCCCCGGCAGAGGTGGCTGAGTGGAGGTAGAAAGGAAGCATGTCGGGATAAGGGGCGCTCATAATTGCTTGTTGTACGTAGTTTCCGAAGCTTGTTTTTAGAAGGTTTTAACTTTTAATGGATGGAATGTGAAAGAGAGAGAGAAGAGGTGCTGCTGGATTGCTGGTGAAGAGAATTTGGTCGTTTGTCTGAGAGGCGCTTCGAACTTGGAAGCAAGTGAAAACGCTACGTCGACTTGTATAGGTCATAAAAGAAGAATTTCCGGATTTAGAGCTCTATTATCTGTGTAACAGTCCGTGTAATGGGTTTTAAATCAGTTTCTTTTGACACTTGATACACAGAAGACTGTATTGTAAAGAGTAGAGACATTTTGGCTCATCAAGTAGTGCTCTTGCTGCTCAAATTCTCACCATTTTTGGTTGCAAAGGGATATGTCCAGTCCTGCCCTGTTGATCTTTGTAGCTCAAGTAAATTGACTCTGTTTTTTGAATAAAGTGGAGATGATAAACATTGAGTATAGATACACTGTCCCGGAAAAATTCTCTGAAAAATGAAAACGTGGTGCGGATAACCGGTGATGTTGATGTAGTAGTGGAATTATATCTTTGACATGTGGATCCAGTCCAATATTTAGTGAGGATTATTTGTTATACAATCTTACACCTGGTTCAGATAAATTTTAGTCGTTTAAGTAGTGTACAGTGTACTATATATATCAGTAGTAAAGACACACTATATAAATTAACAAGATTTTGAGTTCTCCAGTTTTAATTGTAATTACTGCATATATATACACACACACACCATGCATATTAGCCTATAATTACTCATTGTTGGTGCTTATATATATAGATCATTCCAAGTTTCCAACTGACAAGCTCAATTAAAGCAGTAATTATAGTTGGAATGGAGGTGTCCTTACCTGTCAAAAATTGAGAGGACCAGACCTGGAGTTAATTTTATTTGCCTAGAACCCTTGATGTGTGAAACTGGCTTTTCAATGCCCCTAACTCAATTTTATTTAGCTAAATGCAACCGGTTATATAATAAAAATATCTTCTTTTTTCAGTATATCTTCATTTAATAACGGTAATGGTCAATTATTTAGTATATATGATTTACTTTTTAAGAAAAGGCCATAGGTAATGATATATATATATTGCTGTGGGCGATAATAATTTAATTAGAAAGGTTTAAATTCGTAAAAATAGATACAGTACATAAAATTATTGAGAAATAATAATTCGCTTTTAATAATACAATAAATATCAAAATGATAATTATTAATTTATCCAATTATCGTATATCTACAAATGAATAATTAAATTAGTCGATGCATTTTGTTAATTCATCTAGCTAGTGACTAGTGTTTTTGATATGAAGCATATATATATAAAATAATAAATTCAATGAAGATACTTAATTTCAACAAAAAAAACTTGATTTTAATAAGAACTGAATAAATAATTGAGTGGGATTTCATGAGCTAATTAATTCCTTCATATATATTGTCAAATTAAAGGCTTATTAAACGAAATAAATAAATATTATTTATAATATTAATTTGTTAAGAAAAAACATTTATTGAAATTTCTTGTAATCCAAGAACCGAGTACTTACAAAGACTAGACACAGATAACTAAATTCGCTCTTATATTTGAGTATTTTTAAAATATTAACTGTGTTATGAATGTTTTTTTATAAATATGATTTGTACACACACACATATATAGTAGAATATTAAGGGAGAGCTTCCTTAATTTGACCGACATTTTTAAAAATACCCTAAGTTAATTACAGATTAATAAATTTGCCCACGAGTTAGTGGAAATTTTAAATATGCCCAAACCGGCCAATAATTGGCCGGTCCCGATTAAAATTCCCGACCGGCCAATAAATGGCCGGTCCCGTGATTTTTTTTTAGAGAAAAATAGCTTAAATGCTGAAATCTAACACTAAAAAATTGAATTATTTTTTTAAATATTTGTTAGAAAATACGCTATGAATTGGGCCGATTTTATGCTAAAATACGATAAATTACAATAATTATACTAAAATACGGTAAATTTACTAAAATGCTGAAATTACAATAATTATGTAGAATTATGCTAAAACACGGTAAATTACGCTAAATTACGTATGAATAGGGCCGATTTTGTACCATCTTTCATAAATCATAAAAAATTTTTTTTTTTCCAAAAATAATAAAAATTGGTATTCTACAAGTTCATTATATAACTAATTTACTGAGCTACGTAGATTGGAGAATAGAAATGAAAATCTTAATCGGAAACTTCAACTGAAGTTTTGAGACTCTTCCCTTTGTTTTTTTGGCGATTCTAAATTTGAAAATCTAGTTTAACTAGTTCGGACGCATGTGCATTTTCACAAGCTTTCCGAAAAGTGGTCATTTGCTGAAATTGGACACTCGAGCGCCGTTTTATGGCCGTTTGAAGTTTCGTTGTCGTTTTTCGCTTTCTCAATGAAGATATCATCCCTATTCATATGTAATTTAGCGTATTCTAGCATAATTCTACATAATTATTGTAATTTCAAGTAATTTAGTGTAATTCAGCATAAATCTAGTAATTTAGCGTGTTTTAGTATAAATATGCTAATTATATATAAAAAATGTAATCTAGCAAATTTTTAAAAATAAATCGATTATTTAGTGTTATATTTCAGCATTTTAGCTATTTGTTTCTTAAAAAAAAGTTAACATAATTTAAAGTAATCTAGTGTCAATCAGCATAAATTAACATAATTTCAAGTAATTTAGCGTATTTTAGTATAAATATGCTATCAAAAAAGTAATCTAACAAATATTTAAAAAAACAATTCGATTTTTTAGTGTTAGATTTCATTTCAGCATTTTAGCTATTTTTCTCTCTAAAAAAAAAAAACACGGGACCGGCCATTTATTGGCCGGTCGGGAATTTTAATCGGGACTGGCCAATTATTGGCTGGTTTGGGCATATTTAAAATTTCCAGCAACTCGTGGGCAAATTTATTAATCTGTAATTAACTTAGGGTATTTTTAAAAATGTCGGTTAATTTGATCTAGCAATTGAGCAGTCCTACTAGTGTACATATTAAATTAAACATACAAATTTGTAGCTTAATATTGGATAATTAGTGACATTGTTCTCTCTAAATGAGTAGAACTAGGGTGTTCCTAAGCTCATCAAGCCTTTCGTGAGCTCGACTCTAAAACCTATCGAATTGACTTCAAACGACATTTTCAAACCGTTAGATGTTCAATCTATATTAAAATGTGCTTGGAGACCAAATTTTACATTTTTTGGAATTTTTTTACTATTTATTAAGATGGTTTGAAAATTGTTGTTTTTATTAAAATTCTGCACCATTGGAAAACAATGATTTTCAAACCATCTTAATAAATAATAAAAAATTCCAAAAAATGTAAAATTGGTCTCCAAGTACATTTTAATATAGATTGAACATCTAACTGTTTGGAAATGTCGTTTGAAGTCAATTCGATAGGTTTTAGAGTCGAGCTCACGGAAGAGCTTGGTGAGCTTAGGAACACCCTAGTTCTACTCCTCTCTAAATATATCAAAGGATTTGTTTTTTTAAGATGTTGATATATGGTTTGGTCTGTGTACGGTGTACCTTACACCGGTACAGTTTTTATTGCATGCGGTCGGGGCTAGTCTTAGGACATATATTTTAGTTTTATGTTAGTTTCATTAGGAGATAGAGATTAGTGTGAGTTTTGTTGTTGTTTATATGATAGTCATGATTGTTAATTGATGTTGTTTGATAACAATTAGATTGTTACCATTGTATAAATGAATGAATTTTGTTTTTGTTTACAATACTTGCTCCAGGTTTACAAAATGACAAATTTTTGTTTAAACTTATATTCTATATAAATATGACAATTTTGCCCTCATATGAGAAAGTGGATCTAATAACGTGGTTCATTGCTAGATGATTTGAACCATTTAATTTTCAATTAATTAGACCTAAGTGTGAAGAATTAATTGATCTTTTGGACATGTAGAAGTCAAAACACAACTGTTGATTGGTAACCTGCATGATCACTGTGTACTGTCAAAAACTTGACCTACACAAAACTATGAATATGATTGAGTTCTGAGTCTCTACAAAATCTATGTAGCCAATTGCTCACAGTAATTTTCTAAATTCTGGCTGTCAGTATGGGTAAAATTGTCAACATGGTCATATCAGGATAAATAGAACAAATGTATGAAGGAATGATGAAAATTGAAAAGGTAACACAAAGCACATATGTGCCTTGCCTCAGAAGCCTGCTCAAACAAATGACAAAGCATGGCTACTTGGTCAAATTTTGAAATAATGTAAAGCATCTCTCTCTGACCAGTGACAATATACTGATTAACATGTAACAACCAACAAACTTGTAATTAAAATATCCATACCGAAATCATTTGAAATTCAAATAATCTAGTATAATAGTAACAATGTTCTGATCGGTACACGATCTTACATATCCAAAAAAGAAAATAAAACTAGCACTGTTGTTTACCAAAATGCCCTTGCACCTTTAATACTACAAGAGGCCTCACATCTTTCCAAAAGTGAATACTCTAAGCACAACAATCTTTCATGCCATTTCTCATCTTGTCTCTTTCATTATGAGTTCAAGAAGAACAAAATCAAAATCATTTAAAAAACTAAACCTCAAATTTTATATAGTTGGAGCAAAAAAGGAACTCATCTGTAGCTTGCACTTGAGTGGAGATTTTTCAACTAAGTAGCTAGACTTGACTTGGTGCCGCTAACTTACCACCTGTGAGGATTGATACCGGTAACTAAGCAGCTAGGAACTCATCTGTAGCTTGCACGATCTTGATCTGTGAGGATTGATACCGGTAACTTACCACCCACCGCATGTAGCCAAGTCTCAAATAACCACACAAATGTTTCTTCTTGCTCATTTTGCAATAAGGCGAAACTAAACATGATGAATTGTGCATGATTATTGACACCAACAAAATTTTCCAAAGGCAAACTATACTTATTAGTTTTGTAAGTTGTATCAATCACCAAAACATTATCATACCGCTCATAGTATTGACGAGCGGTCGAATCTATCCAAAAGAAATTTATCATCCTATCATCTTCATCGGTTTGGATTTGGTAAATGAAATTTGGATCTTGTGCTCTCTTATCACTACAATATTGCAGCACAACACTTGCATCTCCGCTAACCAAATTCTTCCTCCTAAGAAAAATTCTATGATTCCACCTCTCTCTTTGAGAAACATTTATGCTAGCATCACAATTAACAATATCCGACACTCTACCAATAGGAAGGTCAGTTTCGCTAAACATTTCCACTAGATTTTTTGCCACAGATGGCATCCCCCCTAGTTGTTTGAAGTGGATCCGACTATTGGGACTAACCAAAAGATGATTGTGGTCCTTATTAATCCTTCCTACTTTTCAAATACCATTTTTGTTTGACACACTTGTATTTGCCCGACAACCACTTCTACGAGTTGAGGTTCTTCTACCCTTCTTTTTTTTATCCAAATCAATTTTATCATTTGATTTTTTCTCTTCATAAAAACCAGCATAAGAGCACACATATTGACCATAGCGAATTTTACCACTATGTGGAAAATTAGTGGGTCCTCCTTATCCGTACCGTATACCCCTCCGAAAGGGCAAAATTGTGATAAAAACTTTCAAACTCTTGAAGTGACGCAAACTCCATACCTTCCCTTAGAACAAAAACATCACTACTTCTCTTGAATGTAGATACATCCTTATTTGTATTATCTTCAAGAGATATATTTGTCTCCATCTCATAATTCATAGAATCATCATCCTAATATTAGAATTGTTTTAGTGAGATCATATCAAGCTTATATTATAAAACCACAATTATGTTTATGTATGACTAGTCTTTAGCATAGGGATATATAAATCCTCTTTTAAACCATTATTGGAGAAAAACATAGTGTTATTGATGTTGTCAAATTGATTGCTTTGTATCTGTTCTTCTATTAATTGGTTTTGGTACAGTAAAAAGCACTCATACTTGATTCTTTTTCTAAAAGGGTTGAGAGAACAAGCACTGGATGATCCAACATAAAATACTATGACAAATTTTAACCAACTATTGAAACATAAGATAGATAAGAGACTTAATTTTTGAGATTGTTAAACTTACAAACAACAATATTTGATTGACCAAATCCTAGATGCCTATGATGACCTTTCTACTGTTTTATATACAACGAAGAGTTTATATTGATTCTCACTTAGCAATAATTTGATATATTTTGATTATACAATATTACAATCTCAAAAGGCTTAGAGAATCGATTGAGGAGTTTGCAATTCTTTCATCAAAGAAATATAATTTGCAATTATGAACAGGTTTGCAGAAAATGAGGAACATGATTCTCCCTTTTGAACCCGAATACAATTTGAAAATTGAGAGCAATAATTTTTAAACAGAGCAATAAGATTACATTAAAGAACGGAGAGGCTGGCGGTGAAGGCTCGAAAGAACTTGGAATCATGATCGGTGGTGAAGTAGGAGGAGATGTGATACATGGGGAGTCAATCGCGACTATATCGCGCGGAGGAGATAGAGAGTCACGATTAGCTGCCATTTTTGCTTTCAAATTGGAGAGCGGCAGCAGATTTTGAGAACCATAGAGAAATGAGCACGATTAAGCGTGCTTTTTTGGAAACGAAGAGTCTCAGGGAGAAGAAAATCTGGTCCGCTCTCTAAAATAAAATGTACGGTTAAGATCGGGGATCAGGTTAAGGGCACAAAAGGAGGATGCATTTTAACCCTCTATATATATATACAAACATTGAATGTTTCAAACTGATTGAAATAATTAGACTATGATAAGAAACTGTGGCGCAAATTGACAAATGTGCTTTTTGGAAAATTAATCAATAAATGGAAGATATAGTCTATTTGGTGTTTGGTTGGGTTAGAATAGCTAGAATAGTGAATCTAATTTTTTTGTCTTATTAGAATAAATTATTTCTAATGATTTTGAGATTTGACTATTCTAATAAGACAAACAATAACTATTCTTGATTAGAAGTTACAATTAATAGACCATCAACGACCTGGTATTGACTGTATTTCAACCTAGCTACTATTATTTTCATTAAAATTTAATTGAAATCTCTACAAATTGAAATCAAATTTCACACTATTCACAACAACATTCAAATCTTAATTTTTGATTTTATTTTAAGATAAGTAATATTTTTAGGCACGCCTAGTGAATATTTCATTCCAATATACTCATCTTCATCATACTCAAAATATTCATACTTGGTTGTATTATTTTATTATCCAATAAAATACAGAGTAAGTTCAATTGTTAATAGATACGTTTATAAAAAGAAAATATATACTTGCACTCAGTCTTATCGTGTATTCTTTATTTTGTGACGATATGGAAGGAACATAAAAGCATTTAAAGACATGCACGAATTACGATTATTAATTATGAAATGCAACTTTGATTATAAAAATGAAAATAAGAATATATAAGAGTATGCATGTTAATATTTTATTTTTATTCGGTTTCAATGGAATTGGAACCAATGACGTGCCATACCAAAAACAAAGTAATTAATCAAGGAAGACAGTAGGCATGCATGTTATTAATTGTTTATATAATATAAGGTTTAAAATTTGTAAAACGATCTGTACGTATTAATTAAGGGATATTATTTGGGTTCGAACATATAAGAATATAATGTGATATCTAATTGTCCTAATTAAGTGCAGCTTTCAATTATAAATCATTTTCAACCTGATTAATTTTAGTTAATATTTAGTTGCATGCAAAATATTGGTGGGCGCCATAAAGATATTGGAAAACAAATAATGTAAATATTTTGAGTCGTAAAATGAAAATGGTTATCATATATATATATATATATATATATATATATATATATATGTTATCTTGGTCATGAGAAGATTACCTAGCTAGCAACACATTAAAAATTATTGTGGTATCCTCATCCAAGTCAAAATTGAATATTTAGTTTCATAAACTGCCAGGAAAATCATTATACTACCAAATTAGATTTTGAAAAACAACTGGGGTCTGGGGCGCAAAACCCATTGACAAATCCAGTAAAAAATGGAAGACTTTAACAGTATACATACGTGGAGGTTACAGCAGAATTTCAATTTATAAGTGGAGCTTGATAATTGGCAATGAGAATATATATGTGCAATGAAACATTTAAATATGAAGATCTATCTAGTACTGCATATTTTGGTATATGATTTCTTTCTCTGGAGACTGGAATAGAGATAATAAATATGGCACACAACTAGGTCTAGTACTCTAGTAGCCTCGATCTCCTCTTCTGCTTTCCTTTCCATGATATCAAGTAATTAATCAATAATGTTTTAATAATTAATACCTCGACCTTAACATTTTTGCCCTCGTGAAAGTCAAGTCAAATATCGCATTTCTGTGACTCGACTCGAAGGGATCCAGAGTTTGACAGGCCGGCATCTTAATTATTTTTTTACTGACGGTATAATTAATTAATTGTAGGGGAAGAAGAGCTCGCTAGATTATGCAAATGAGGTTGCAATGGATTCAACCTAATTAAAATTAGCTGATTTGTGCAAAAGGGCAATAACTAATAGTCTAATAAATACTATACCATATATAATCAGACCCAAATTGGGTGAGACGGTGTCAGCAGCTGAAGCATTCGATTTAGAAGGAGGATTGACTTGGTCAATTCTCAAGAGAATTTAAGGGGCAGAATAATAAAGCAAGCTAATTAACGGAGTCGATTAAAAGGATGATCCACTGCTACTACACGTGCATGCTTTATATCATAGATAAAAACACCATAATTAATTCCGCCTTCAATCTCAATGTACCAAAATCAGAATGCATGCTTGCGGAGTCAATCTAAAGACTAAGAGAGACCTTGATTTTCAATTAGAGCTACCTACTTTATCAAGTCTAAAACAAGCCAATCCAATCCAATCCAATCTACTTATACATGAAATGAAAAGAGATTACCAGAGGCAAATCTCCTTTGTCAACCAAATCATAGGATTAGTGATTATAGAAGATCACACTGCAGTGCTCATTTATTTCTTGTGCATTCTGGATTCCGGTGAGTTCTGACGAAGAGGCGAGAGAGGCGAAAGAGGTGTCCTTGTCACATCTGTCCCAGCACTGAAATCTATTGCCTTTCCTGTGGGGCTACTATCTCCAGTCAATCTCGTTTTACGCTTTCCCTACATAACAAAGGACAAGCAATTCTAACAACTCAATTTAAGAGTATAAATCTCTTTCGATTACAAACTTTGTTGATTTTTTTCTTGAAATCCTAGGAGATTTTTCACCTAGGGCTTCAAAATAAAATAAAATCTGGATTGAGTTTTAGTTCATTTATAACTTAACCTGACCAGGAATACCTCTATAGCAGCCTTTTGAAATTGTCAGAGACTGTTTGGGTTGATCCAATCCAACCCGGTACAATTTAGTTAATTAGTTTGAAGAGAAGGAAACAAATAATAAAAGTTTGCTTACAGTTGTAGAAGCACTAGTTGAGTTCTTTCTTTCAGATCTCTGGCGCCGCTCTTTTTCTCTCTCTAGCAGAGCTAGAAGCTTTTTGTTATTTTCCTCCAGAATTTTGTTCTCTTCAAACAGTGCATTCACCTTCAAAGGACATAGCACACAGGGAATCATCATTCTCGTTTCTTTTAATTTGTTTCCTATTACTTCTATAGTGGAAGCATACATATAATATACAATAAAAACATAAATCAGGAGATGAGTTCTTTACAGGCTTTTACCTCCTCTTCAGCTCTGCTAAGGTTAATGTGCAGGTGCTCCTTATCCTTTTGCAACAATTCAATTTGGGCTTTCATCTCTGCTACCTAAAAGTACCATTAGCAGTATTAGATATATTTCTTGATTAATACCTGCATAATCATGAAGCAGTACACTTTAATTAAACTATTATTTGAATGGTTAAACTTTGAGATACTGAAAAGAAGACGGACAAAGAACATAATATTTCCGAACCAACTAGAATCAAGTTCTTCTAGAAATTCCATAAAGCAACATGACTGAATAGAGATATTTTTTTTTTGTTATACTTAAATTTGAAGCACAGGTCAGATAAGATAAGTTTCCTGACCTATAGCCCGAGTAACTAGGATGTTACCAGAACCCAAAAAAAAGGGTTTGAAATAATTTAGATTGAATTTGAGATGAAATTACAAAAATACTCCTACTGTACCTGGGATTGGTCTACGGACTGTGCACGTAGCTCCTCATTCTCCCTGGCAGACTCGTCAAGGGAGTCCATAAGCCTCTCAAGGTCACGCTCAAAGAGAGAGCACTCTCTCTCCAGCTTAGCACAGTGTGCTGACAGCTGATCATAGCCAGCTTGCACAGACATCTTTTCCTCCACACATTTCTTCAGCGCTTTTGCATTCATGCTTGCCTCCGACTGGTATCATTTCCAGAGAAACCATAAGTAGAATGTTCTTGTGTTAGTTTTAAGATCTGTTAATTTAAATAAACAGAGATATTGTTTGTGGCTGCTATAGTAGTAATTATTAACAAAGGATTCCGATGTCAGATTTTCGGTAGTGGTATTATCAGGTCTTGACAGTTGCGGTGGCATTGGCAGCCCTTGGCCACTTGAGATGAAAATGTTTAGGTAATATTTGCCTTCACTTAATATCTAAGCATCATTAGAAATGGTATCAGTATAAGATTGAGATTGATCAAATCAAAACAAAATGAAGAAATTTTGAGTGATGACGTGGTGTTTGCATATACGACCAAACTAAATAGTTTTTTCCCTTCTTTATGGTGTCTAATTGCAACTTTAGGAAAATGGAGGTTAATATGTGAATTTGAAGTTCAACCAATGAAATAAAACAGCTAAGTTTTAAAATCACGAAATTAAGGAATAGCTTTACTAGTTTGACCTAGATATTATAATTTTTGTTTATTTTTATTATATTTTAAATTGCAGACTGTAAGGTTAAAAATATTGGTTTGATTTGAGGGCACTGAAAGCTACTGGTAATTAAGGAAAAGATAGCTTAAAGTGGGTGTTGGGGAAGCATAATTAGGCGCTTAATTGACAGTATTAATTAGGTGATCAGAGACGCAATATATCATCTGAGGTGTACACAGTATGAAAGGTGAGATAATTTTACAGAATGCATTCCTTTGTATTGTGCAACAGACAACAGCATAAAAGTAAATTGAACACAAATCAGAAATACAGTTTCTTATTTTAATGCGAAAGCCAGAACTTGGAGGATATGTACAAAATAATCATAATTTCCTGGCAAAAAAAAAACAGGCCTGTCGCCTGAATAAGATGATTGTGATGGACACTGACAAAATATTTACAGATTTTCAAAGGATCTTTCTGTGAAACACCTAAATTTCAAGAGGAAGAACTAATTCGCCAATTAGGACTTGCATACGAATAAAAAAGTACATATCTTATCCACTAACCCTGGTTCTAAATAGTCGAACTATCAATTTCCGCCAGATAAAAGAAATTAGAAAGTAAATTGGAAGAAAGGCTCAGAAATAACGGAAATTGACGAAAGCTAGGCAAAGACAAACCTTGTATAGTTCGATTTGGCGAGTGGCCTTGCGGAGACGGTCTTCAAGGTGAAAGACCTGATCTTGGAGGCGGTGGCGTGCATCCTCTGACGTAATGAGCCTCAATTGCATGTTCTTTGCAGAGATCTGAAGCCCCAGAGAGCTCTCTATCGTCTCCCTCATGTACTCCTCCGTCTCTGGCGGTATATCCATGCCAGAGAAATTCAGGCGCAAGAAATCAAGATCGAGCGAAAGAGAGGCAGAAACCCTAGATCAGAGAAGAGAAACCGAGAGGAAGAGGGATATAGCCGTTTGGGTTGGAATTTGAATATTAAAACGCTTAGCGATCTTTTTTGAATGAAAGTAAATAAATTGAGAATTGCTAGACGTATACAATAGTCTACCCAGAAGTGCGTGGTGCGGCGTGACTATAGTCGGGTAGCCCAAGAGAGGAACATCGTATGAATGCACCTGGTGCACTCCATAAAAGCTAAAGCCGACCCACTTACATTATGTCAGTGACGTATGGGACCCCTCAGCCGCTGGTCACAATGACAAAGGATCACGGTTTAATAACTTTTATTTTCGTAATATTAAAATAACAGTAATGTGAACAGATGCTCTTGCATTTGTACCCTAACCAATTAATTATCTCTATCTCTATCTCCAACTCTTATGATTTATTTATTTTACTAGTTCAATCTTTTTAATTTTGATCTAGTAATTAAAAATGAATTATAAAATTTTACTTGGAACAAGATCAATGCTTTGACTTTGACAAAAAAAATTATAAATTATAAACAATAAATATAAATGAAAAAGTTCATTCTATAGGTTTTGTTTTGGATAACTTGATCATTCTATGTGAATTAATATCCTAATTATTTTTCCTCATGGAATCAATCTTCTTGCTGAAGTCTGAGTTGTACATGAGAAACAGGAATGGACTCTGCTGCTTTTCCGACAGAAAAGCAGGGTTCTGCTTTTCTGCATCCCACCATCAAAAATTTTCATTTCACGCATCTCGATACAAAAAATTTTTCATACACAAATCTCAACGAATTTGAATGGTTGGATCTAGAAAAACTGACTGCTGCTTTTCTATCAGAAAAGCAGTAGAGTCGGACCCTGAGAAACACCAGGGTGCTCTGCCACCTTTTCCTTTTCCTTTTTCTTTTCCATTTAGAAATTTCATTGCACATGAGAAACAATTAATTAATGCTTTGTCAAGTTATGGATTATAGTGGGGTAAATCTTCACTTGCTTTTGGTTTTCACCAATTTCACCAATTTGTTTCACAACCTTTGCATGTACTCATATATATGCAGTTGTGGATTCACAAGTTATCAACTCAAACAATAGTTTCAAACAAATATGAGCAAAGCTAGGATGTGATGTGCTCACCATGAGGGTTTAGTGAGTACAACTACAAAAGTATATCGGATCGGCTTCAAACGACGAATCCATGTTGGGATTTCACGTGTATGCCTATATGGTGAGAATTTAAAATTTTCCTATCACCACTTGGCTCAATACACAAAAGATCTTATTTATACGATAAAAGCAAACAAGATTTTCAATAAACTAATGTGTACTAAATTAAAATAAATTAATCTCATCTAATTTATTGCTAAAGAGAATTAAAACATTTACCTAAAGAGATTGTCAAATCTCTTGATGGAGAGAAGCCGATTTCTCTTCTCTTTTTCATGTTCTTCTTGGAAGCGCCTCTTGGTTCACCTTGAACCTAAACAACGAACTAACACACCTCTTAGATAGATGGATGTGAAGTTCAAGGCTTAGATCCAACCACCTTTTGATCTTCAAATTAACAACCTATTTGATTTCTTGGTGGCTAAACCTATCAAGAAGAGATTGAACCACTAGGGTTTTGGCCTTGAGCAAAGGAGTTGCTACAGTAATTTCGGCCACTGCTACAGTATTTTCGGCTATTGCTACAGTATTTTCGTCCAAGAAAAATGAGCCAAAAATTCTCTCTCTTTTCCTTAATTACACCCCTTTAAATAGGCAAGGGTTAGGGCAACTATTTGTGTAATGTTTAAATTAATTACACAAATGCCACTAGCCTTGTTTAGCCATTTTATAATCTCTTTAATCTCATCTTGTGATTGGTTTAATAAATTAATTTATAAATAAATAATATTAATCATATTATTCTATTATGCAATATTCTTATTATTCTTATAATGCATTCAAACATTATACCAAATAATATTTGCATAACTTCACAAATTTATTTATGATCTAAGCATGTCATATTATGACATTTTATTTTATTATTTCATCTCATGTATTTTATCTTATACATCATTATGAAATATAAAATACTTGTTGTTTCTCTTCAATTGGTGTGACCGTATAGAGGATTTATGTCATCTTGGCAATAATATAAAACTTTATATTATTGACTATAAGAGGTTCCACTAATTTCGTGTCTATCCTTGTCTCATGATATTATGAATAATATGCAAAATAGGATCGTGTCATTATTGCATTATATTCTTTTCTTGGTTTCTCAAGTGAATTATAATTATAACTACATCAGTTATATTGCATGCGATATAATTCCATTTTACCAAGGGGTCCAGTAATATCATAACTCAAATTGAGGGACAATGATAATATTAACATATAGATTTTTCCCGCACAAGTTGTACACAACGAACTACTATTTTATTCCTATATGAAGATAGTATTTAAATAGCAATCACATTATATACTTCTCATGTGAAAAACCTACACATCTCATATCTTAGATTCTAAAGACACAATGAAAACATTAATAACACAAAACACAATCCATATAATGTTTCATTCATTTAGGTCATGTTCAATATATAAAATGCACATATTTATATATTCATGTTATTAAATGATAATCATTTATCAACATTTATAGAACTGCAATGTACTTTAATCAACATGACAATCTTTCTCGGTAATTAATGTTCCTCCTTAATCACCACGATTGTGAACATATTTAGTGATTAAATGTTTCTCATCTTAGGAGTTCTATGGTTCAAGACCAAGAGCATCTTCCTGAACTCTTCCAAAGATATAACATATAAATCTCAAGGAGCATGAATAATAATATTCGTAATAAAATCATGAACTACATATAAATTATCACTAAAATAAATAACTTTCAAAACACACATCCTTCAATCCAAACCGTTGAAATCCATGTACTTCATGAGTGATACATGTACATATAAAATTTTGAAAGTTTCGAATTCATTTGCTACAAGGTCAAGCGGTCAAAGAAATGATAAAAATTGAATATATAAAATAACTTATAAAGTGTTCATTTCTTTGAATATATTGATTGCATCTATCTTGTATATATTGATTGTATTATCACATTCAGTTCATCGTAGTAACAGTTTTGTCAGTGGCACATTCAGATATATAGCCATATAAGCATGGGCAAATGCATTTAAAAATTTATCAAACTATCAAACTCGACTTCTTTTGCAAGCTTAGGCAAAGTTCAAAGTTATACCTATTTGGCTTGATCGGTCCACCACTACTGAGGGTATATTTAGTTACAAAAGAAGAATAACTGTCAAATCAAGAATAGTTATTATTGAGTGAGGCTATGGTGCTATGCATAGCACCAATGGCTAGTGTACTACGGCTCAATATGGTACTTTTTAAAATCCTAACGGTCGATCCGACCGTTCAATGTGATATCTATATGAATATGTACTTGCAAACTAAATTTTATATTTTTTCAAATTTTTTTACTATTTTTTTAGATAGGTAGAAAAATCAGTGTTTTTTGAAAATTCTGGACCATCAAAATTCTACCTATCTGAAAAAATAGTAAAAAAAGTTTGAATTCTCTATTATAGTTATTTTAATTCAACTAAACACCGAATAAGTTATTTCGAATAGCCTCATTCTAAAAATAGCCTATTCTCAATCCTACTAAACATACCCGAGTATGATTCTTCTTTGAGAAAATTATACAAATGGCCAAATGGGTGCTTAAAGTACCATGCATTTCTTATTTTGGTCTTTTAAGTTTCCAATTTGTACCAAATGGGCCCTACTATTAATATTCATTACAAAAATCAGCGGGTGAACTTGTTTGTAGATCCATCCCTAATTCCATTTAACATATATAAAAACAAAAATCTGACAAAATTAACGCCTACTATAAATGTTACCGTCAGAACCTTAAAAACTTATACAAGAAGCGCTAACTCCAAAATGATGTTTAGATAATTACTTGCATGTATAAACATAAACACTTGAAAATATAAACACTAGCGTAAAAAAAGAGTCCGGTTAGTATGACATTACTGTCATTTCAACTTATATACCACCAACTCCAAAACCTATCAAATCGACTTCAAACGACGAATCCAAACCGTTCCAAACGATCTACTTAATTAATTGTGCGTTTACATGCAAAATTAATAATTTTTCAAATTTATTTAGTATCAAGTCAAGAGGTCAAATGTGAGAGTTTTTAAATTAATTTTGATGTATTCATTTTTGAACTTTTTTTTTTACCACTTGACTTGGTACTAAAATAATTCCAAAAAATATAAATGTTGCATGTAAATATATCACTCATAAAGTACATCTATTTGAACGGTTTGAATTCGTCGTTTGAAGTCTATGCAATAAGTTTTGAAGTTGGTGTCATATGACACCAACATCATACTAGCCGGACTCCATAAAAAATGAACAAAAAAGATGCTAATCTCCACATTTGGGACACCCAAATTGGTAGGAGGTGTCTATTCTACACCTTTTGTTGCGGACTTGCGGTTTTCATAAATAGGAAGGGAGAGTCTACAGGAGAGGAGAGTTTATTTAGGAAGACTATTGTATGCTTTCAATATATGTGATATGGCGTAATTATGGAGATAAAAAATATAACTCTTTTAATAGATTATTAATTGTAGGTGATGTGGATCGAGTTCGGGAATATTTTGTATAGAGAGTCAAAACACGCAAACATGAACTATAGTCAAAATTTAGCTCTTTTACCTTGATAATGGATCACTACTTGACAATAATCATATTGTCAATTTTCATAATAAATTATTAAATTAATTCAAGTGAGGCGAAATCAAAAGGTCATAGATATACTATCAAGTTTCATACAATTTAAATATTGTTTGAAGATGTAACATTGATCATTGATTTCATATCGTAAAATTTGAAATTATTTGATCTACGATAAAACATACATTAATTTTTTTTTATAGACATTATGTTTATGTTTGCTTGTGGGTTAAAGTTATAATGGATAAGTTGTTTATTCTAAGTTAAAATGGTATAAAATATTTTTATTTGGTCGTTGGTTAAAGTTATGATGGAATAAGTTGAACTTCTGTCATTATTAACGATGATGACGACAAAGATAATGATGCTAACAACAATAACAACGTGGAATAAGTTAACACCCCTATCTAGGTGGGTTAACTTACGACAGCATAAGTGATTTTTTATTCCCTGTTATTTCATCAGACTTTATTTATGTTTGACAACATAAATGCGGAATAAGCTAATTATTCATGACTCATGCCATAATTAAACATAAGCTGTACGTGTATCGTATTATATTAACTGCATGTGCTTATAATTTTAGATTTCAAAATTGTTTTTTTTTTTATTGTTAAAGTGTGAAATAATAATTATCAAGTTATTATTTTTTTAGTATTCACAAGATTTTTTAACCTAGCTAGCTGATCGGAAGTATTGACCCGTTAGGATAATTACGAATCAATATGTCACTATTTTTGGACGTAAATATTTTAACAGTGGGCACCAATGCAGCTATATATAAAACTTCTCTGTTAAAATCTTCACCCATTTTTTGATTGCTGTACGTAGTGCGCACCAATTCGTCTCAAACAAATTGGACACAGATAATCCGAGATTCAAAACTCTAGCCAAACCGAACTAGGGATGGCAATGGGCCGAGCCCACAGGCATTTTACCAAGCCCAAGCCTTACCTGCCTGTTAAAAATTTAGGCCCGACCTGCCTGGCCCAACATGATGGGCCTGAAAATCTATACCCGGCCTGCCTGCAGGCTTTTCTGTCAATCCTGTGCCTGCCTGTATATGCCCGTGGGTCGCCTTACCCGGCCTGGCCCAACCCAAATATATTGTTTTATGCACCATTTAACAGCAATTTAACAGCAATTTAAAAAAAAAAAAAATACAAAAAGAATCAACAATTTAACATAAGACATCTAAAAAATTACACAATCAAATAGAAGACAGTATACAATCAAATTACACAAAATGGAAGACATCTAAAAAATAAAAAAAACAGTTCATTCAAAATACAAATATAAATTACAATCAAATTGTTTCTAATAGAAATTACACAATCAAATTGTTTCTAATAGAAATTACACAATCAAATTGTTTTTATGCTCCTGTTCCCGTCTCAGTGCTCCTGTTTCCCTAGAAAATCTCAAAATATAATGCATTACCAATTAAAATATGAAGTGTGCACTCTACAAAACCATATAATATATCACCAATAGCCCTTGTAATTTATCTATATTTCATTAAGGGCTTTTATATTACTCTACATCCACAAATTTTTCCTAAATTACACTTTGGTGCCTGTCAGTTCAAATTGGCAACAAGACCAGCCCCAAATCTAATGCAAAGCCAACACAAAACAACATCAATAGGGTAATCAAGCCCAGCACCAAACAGAAAAAAAAACCAGCACCAAACAAGGCCAACCAGCCCCAAACAGCCCCAAACCAGCACCAAAAAATTGGTGAACCAGCTCCAACCAGCCACAAACAGCCCCAAACAGCCCCAAATGTAGTGTCACAGAAGGGTAATAAAGCCCCAAATCAGATTAGAAAAAAATAGAGAAAAGTTACCTCAACATCAATAGGGTCAATAGCCGAGCAATCACTTTCATTTCCATCTTCACTTTCATCTTCACCTTCATCTAAATCATCACAATACGTCTTAAATGGATTACCATTACCCATATCTGAAAAAACAACAATTAAGTGTTAAATGAAAATACGAGCACATTTAATTAAAATACTACACAACGAGTCTAAACAGTATTATACCTTCAAATTCAGCCCTTAACCAATTTTGTGCGCATGCTAGAGCTTCAACAAGTTTAGGATTAAGTCTATTTCTTTGTGGACTAACTATTCGTCCACCCATACTAAAAGCTGATTCAGAGGCAACGGTTGAAACTGGTATCGCGTATATGTCTTGAGCAATTTTCCCCAAAGTTGGAAATTTGGCTGCATTAGACTTCCACCAAGATAGCACTTCAAAGGTTTCTGGGGTAGGTGGAACCAATCCTTCTTCTAAGTAAAGTTCCAACTCCGTAGTATTATCAAATTTCATTTTCTTCATGGTGTGGGCAAATCTCTGATAACCAATTGGCAGATCACTACCTTGTTTCTTTTCCATTTTTGGTTCCTCAACTTGGGGTTTCTCAACTCTTTTTTGATACTCACGAAACAATTGACGGAACATTCCAGCAACTTTTCCAACTTCACTTTCGTAATCACTACCATAAATTAACTCATAGTAATAAATTAAGACAGCCATTTTACACCTTGGATCCAAAAGTGCAGCAATACCCATGATACCGTGTATCTTACTCCAATATTTATCAAAATTTTCCATCATTATTGATGCCATATTCGCAATAGTTGGGTTAGAATCTAGCAACCAACTTCGCAAAGCTAATCTTATTTCACAAATGTTTGGAAAATAATGGTTGGCTATTGTGTATTTTGTCCCGGAAAATAATTTTGTTGTGGTGTAAAAAATCTTTAATTTTTCGCTTATAATCTTGGCATTCTCCCAATCTACCTCGAAAGGCACGGTTTTGTATTGCGTATCACGTATTTTCACACGAGAGAAAACATCCTTATATGTTAGGGCTATTTGTAACATATTATAGGTTGAATTCCATCGTGTTTTAACATCATAACACAACTTTTTGGTGCTACTAATACGCAATTGTCGTGCCGCCTCTTAAAATTTTTCTATTTTTTTAGGAGTAGAGGACCAATATACACAACTAGCACGAATTTTTTCTAAACTTGGACCAATTACATCTAACCCATCATTTACGATTAGGTTCAAAATATGTGAGCAACAACGCATGTGCAAAACTGACCCACCTAGCAAGAGTTGTTCAACGTCTAATTTATGGATCAAACTTTCAATAACTCCATCATTGGTACTACAATTGTCAATGGTTATTGTAGACAATTTACTATCTATATTCCAATCTAAAATAACATTCATCAATTGTTCCGTGAGTACATCTATGGTGTGGGGAGAAGGTAAATGTTGGAACCTACAATTAATTCAGCACCTAATAAATTTCAGCACATAATAAACAATTAATTCAGCACCTAACAATTAACAACAACAACACATAATAAATTTCAGCACCTAATAAATTCCAATCTAAAAGCACTTAATTTCAGTACCTTAATAGACGTTGCTGTAGATTCCATGAATCATCTACAAAATGTGCTGTCACCGCCATGTACGACTTCTTTTGGTTGTCTGCCGTCCACATGTCGGTTGTAATTGCCACTCTCCCTTGATTGCTCTCCAATAGGGTCATAGTCTTCTTCATTTGATCCTTGTACAGTTTTAAAACATCGCTTCTCACAGTATTACGAGTTGGACAATTGAATAATGGCTGCAAGGTGTTGACAAAAGCCTTGAATCCCACTTGGTCAACAATTGAGAGAGGGTGCTTGTGCTGTTAGTGTTGTGATCTAGAAGCCAATCATAGGATTATTGTTTTCTAAGTTTTGTTCATGTAATTGAATGATTTATTTATCATTTTGTTCCTTGAGTATTTCATTACTTATAGATCATTCAAGTTGAGGACTTGGAATTGTGGAACTCTATAAAGAAGTTAATAAATACTCTAAAAGTGTCCCTAGTCTTGGTAATTAACAAGGAACATTAAATTACCGGTATAAGATTAGCATTTGGATTAGATGATGATTATGTTCTGCAGATCATATGACAAGGGGTTGTCAATCTAATCAAATGGATACCTGATGGAGATCAGGGATTGGACGTGACCAAAATAAAACATTTAATATGGATTGTGTTTGTGTCATTAATGTTTTATTTGTGTCTGGAATTCTAAGGTATGAGATAATTGTTTCTCTCACATGAGAATACATATTCGTGGGTATTATCCAACGCTGTCAGTAACTGACAGTCATACAGATTCTATCTCAGTATGTGTCTCTCATGTGGAGAGATAGTAATTATCAAGAATACCAATGTCCCTCATGTAAATGAGTGATGATATCACTGGGCCCCTTGATGAAATAATATAAGTATGTGCACATATGATTAAGGAGTTAATCATAATTACTGAATTATTTCGGAATCAAGAAACGAGTAGATTTGCCAGGATGACGCGTTCCTACCTTGGATCTATTCATGATATCATGAGACATGGAATTGACACGAGGCAATTGTTGCTCAGGGATCGTGATACAGTATGGTACTTATCATCTGTGTCATTTGGGTAACTACAATGCATATTGCTAGGTGCCGCTTGTAGTTTATGGAATCGAAAGGAGTTTCAGATTCCATTACCATGTGACATAGATCCCACAGGGTCACACCAATAAGAAATGAATTAGAAATGCTCCTTAATTTATTTGACATGTATGACATGACAAATAAATTGGTTTCTCCATCAAACCATGAGAAATATAATTATTTGAGATAATTATATATGATACTACAATTAATTAGATTAATTGTATTTGATTATAGCAAACAAGAAAAAATAGAACTTGGTCCAATAACAAAGCCTAATGGCTGTTGTTAATTATGGCCCATGTTTATTTTATGAATTGTTTCCTTAATTAAAAGTTCACCCAAAATAGTTTACCACGTTTTCTGATAACTGCTGCGCAGCATTTCTTATTTTGACCATATCTCTTTCATAATAAATCCGTTTTTACCATTCTATATATTTCTGGAAAGGTAAAAGAAATATCTAGAACTTTGCCTCTCTGGAGGAAAGCCAAATTAGAAACAGATCATGGTCAAAAACGTGATAGAACGTGGTGGTTAATTTGAACCGCCATGTTCTGTAACTGCTGCGCATGTTTCGTATTTGGACCATAACTTTCTCATACGATGTCCGTTTTGGGCGTATAATATATGGATGGAAAGGTAAAAGAAAGATCTATAACTTCTCCTTCTGTGACAGAATCTAATTCGATTTAGATCGTAGTAAAAAACGTGGTAGAACGTGGGGTTAACTTTGGAAACAGAATTCACATTCCTTGTTTTGCTATATATATTATTCCTCTCATTCATTTTTATATATAATTCGTTTTTGAGAGTTGAAGTTCTGCCAAAACTCTCTCTCTATTGTTTTTCCTCTCATGTGTTGAGAACCCACAAACCCTAAAAGTTCAAGATCTAGTTCTCTTGGAGGATAGGGATTAAGGAGCAACCAAGTTAGTACTCTCTAGCAAGAAGAAACTTTGGTTTCTAATTAATTTCTTGGTGGATACCGTGGAGGACTTCTACTTTGGAGTCTCACCTTGGTGCAAGGCGTTCTAAGTCACGCACACATCAACCACCAAGGCGCTGCAAGACATCAACCACCATTAGCATCAACAAGGAGGTGGAGTCTACAACCCTACATCTCAATGACCTTCCTTTATTGTTAGAGACAAGAAACTAAAGGTATGATGCTTATTGATTTGGAAATATATTTTGGTTTGATTTCAGTCACACATGATGATCTCTTTTGGTATTTTTCTTGTCAAAATTTTGAAATTCCGCTGCTTTAAGTACCATAAGAACCCAACACGTGCAACACTACCATCTCCACAAGAACTTTTCTACATGCTTCTTGATCAAAAGTGTAATTTGCAATGGAAGTTTTTCCCTCTACTTTTTTAGTAATTAACATTTTTTGGAAAGCTTGGGGAAATTTTTGTTGTTTTTTTCTTAAACAACTTTCTATGTGGGATTTGAGGTGTCGTGTACCGCTGTTTGAGTTTGCTGAAAGCTTGACACCACAATAATTGCATACCGCCTTGTAATTCTCATCAATACATTTCTTTGTCATATGCTCCCACACATCAGATTTTAGTTTAGATGTATCCACAACATTAGACTGACTAGGGGCATTTGAGGTCGGTGTCCCACTTGTTGTCGGTGCGCATTTGCACCAACACTTGATGCCGGTGTTGCAGCAGAGCTCTCTCTAGGGGTAGAGTTTGCTTCCACTTGATCAGTGGGTTCTTGCAGGGTTGCCATTACAATATCTTGTGTCTCTTGTTCTTGTGGAGTTGCCATTTTGCCTACCAAAAAAAGAATATTTAATCAATAGCATGCATTTAACGCATTGTATTAAAAAGCATATAATTCAAAAAAGTAAAAGCACAAAAAAAATGGTTATAACAGACCTACACAATAAGATTACACTATTCTACTAATGCTTCAGAGGCTCTGACTTGCACAAATTACAAAATCAGATTACAATATGGACTTGTTTTAAAAAAAAAAACAGATTACAATAAGATCTACCAATAACTTTTTAAAAAACAGCTTAAAACACCACTATTTGCCATGATCCATCACTACTACTAAAACAGCTTACAATCAGATCTATTGCCATGATCCATCACTACTACTAAACTACAAACTATCATTACTACTAAACTACAAACTATCACTACTACTAAACACCATTCCATACAACAGAAAACAACAAAATCAGATTACTAAACACCATTCCATACTACTAAACACCATTCCATTACTAAAAATTATCAACAAAATATGATTACAAAATCAGCAATACCAGATTACCTAGGTGCCAGCACAGTCAGTGGCAGAGGCAAGATCGGTGCCAGCACAGTCAGGTGCGATATCGGTGCCAGCAGCCCAGCACAGTCAGGTGACAGTCAGTGGCGGAGGAGATCGGTGCCAGCACAGTGAGGTGCGAGATCGGTGCCAGTGGAGATCGGTGCCAGTGCGAGATCGGTGCCAGTGGAGATCGGTGCCAGTGCGAGATCGGTGCAGAGTGTGGAGAACGATCGCTGTGGCTGTGGCTGTCGGAGACTCGGCTGTGGCTGTCGCTGTGCGAGATCGGTGCTGACTGTTGGAGAGTGAGAGTCGGAGACTCGGAGAAGAGAGGAAGAGAGTTAGAGAGTGAGAGTCGGAGAAGAGAGGAAGAGAGTTAGAGAGTGAGAGTGAGAGAAGAGAGGATAAGCCGATCTCCACTGGTGGCTAGGTTTTCTCTGGAAGATAAGCCGCTAAGAGAGTAAGAGGAGTCGGATAAATTCGTTTTCGAAATTAAGTCAGAGACTCGGAGCAGAAATACAAACCCTAAGATCCGCTTTCAAAAAATAGGCCCAGCAAGCCTCCTGTGGGCTTTCATTAAATCTCATGCTTGGCCTGGCCTGTCTATAGGCCCGGTCCTACCTGATCTGTTACAGTGTCGGGCCGACCAGGTAAAGGGGCCGGCCCGGGCGGGTATGAGCAGGCCGACAGGCCGATGGGCTTTTCTGCCGTCCCTAAACCGAACGCCATCCGCTTTTTATATTTAAACCATCAGATCCTTCTCTCTAAAGTCTAAACTCGAACCCTTGCCGCTGCCTCTCTTTCGTTGCATCTCTCTTTCTCAGACTACAATGGCGGAAACCCTTATATTGCGGGGCACGCTACGCGGCCACTCCGACATGGTGACGGCGATCGCCGTGCCGAGTAACGGACAAGCGAGGATCGTCTCCTCGTCGCATGACAAGTCCGTGCTTATTTGGAATCTCGACCCTCTTGCCTTTTCAGCCAATGGATTGGTTGGAGAGGGAGAGAACGACTCGACGACGCTCGGAAAGCCTTTCCGCCGCCTCATCGGCCACGGCCATTTTGTGCAGGTGTGGTAGACGGTTTATCTTATTAGATCTAAGGGAAATTTATTGAAATATATCGTTGAATTGTATGAATTTTATTCAATTTGCATCTGAGGTTACTGTTGTACATGTAGATAATGCAACCTTACTTATCCTATGGTTCAATATGCCTGTGCTGGAAATGATTTTAACATGAGTGGAAAGTTGTACCCGTTACACGTGAAAATATAATTATGTAATGATTTCTTAGAAAATATGCTATTATCAAGGATATAACGCAAATTTATTAGTTGAGACCATTACGTGCACTACTTCCCAAGGTGCGTAATATAGGATCACAGTATTCAAGGATTAAATTAATAATCTAATTGAATTATATTATCAGATGTTTGTCTAATATGATATGAAGCTGTTCTTACAAGTCAATTATTAAACCAAATAACATAGATCAATACATAGTTGGTCCTAACTACGAATTGAAGTAAACTAAATGCACTTTTAATTCCCTGATGAAATTTTTTACTTGTGCAGGATGTCTTGCTTTCACCATGTTCAATGTATGCATATTCATGCTCCTGGGATACTGATTTGAGGCTGTGGAACCTGTCGACTTGGGACACCACACAGAGGTTTGTGGGCCACCACGAGGATGTGCTTTCAGTAGCATTATCCTTTGACGGCCGTGTAATTGTCTCAGCCTCTAGAGACTGCACAATTAAGCTCTGGAACAACCTCGGCAAGTGCATGTACACCATCAGGGTATGAAACAACAGATTTCATCTATAGTTCAGCAGATTGAACAATAATCAAAATTCATGCTCGTTGCTTCTCTGTTGTTTAGTAACACACAAACCTCAAAATTAGGTTTATGCCCTTATAAATATGTTGAATATTGTTTCTTGTGGAAAATGTTGAATATTAATTGTTTCTTGCTAATTTAGGGAAGGGAGGATTGTGATTTTGGTGTTTGAGTTGATTAATAAAATTTTAGATCAGGATAGTCCTGTTTTTTAGTGTTGATTCACGTCTAATTGTGACCATTATATTATTAATATAAAAGTGGACATGGAACTATTTAGATACATCTCTCTAATATATAGCATAGCATATAAGACGGTTGGTATCTTCATTTGCAGCATGCTCACACCGATTGCGTGAGCTGTGTGCGCTTCTCCCCCTGTGACATCGCACCAGTGTTCGTCTCTGGTTCGTGGGATGGCACTGTCAAGGTGTGGAATTTGTCCAACTGCAAGGTTCGCTACAACTTGACAGGCCACAATGGTTCCGTCAATGCTGTTGCTGTCAGTCCTTATGGTTTGCTCTGTGCCAGCGGTGGCAAGGACTGTGTCACTCTTCTGTGGGACCTTGCAGAGGGCAAGCGTCTCTACTCCCTTGATGCCGGTGCCATTATTCATTCTCTTTGTTTCAACCCCAACAGGTATCATTCTGGTTTTAATACATGCTTGATTTAAATGAAATTATGGTGGATTTAAACTGAAGTGTTGTTGCTGTTTCAGGTACTGGCTGGGTGCAGCGACCGAGAATAGTGTCAAGATTTGGGACCTTGAGAGCAAGTCCATTGTGCAGGACCTCAAGCCTGATCAGCCTCCTAGCAAGAACCAGGTAATTATTTTTATGATTAATTAGTTAGAATTCTAATGGTTATACTTAATCAAGGTATTGTCTTTTGTTGAGTCTATTGTATCCAAAGTTTAGTAATTTAACATCTTTTTGTAATTTCATTGTAGATGTTGTACTGCACAAGTTTGAACTGGAGTGTAGATGGAAACACCCTTTTCACTGGCTACTCAGATGGCACTATTAGGGTTTGGGGTGTGACAGGTGTGACAGGTGGCACTAGCGTTTGGGGTGTGACAGGTGGCAACTAATACAACCAATAGGTCATGTTTGGTTGTGGAGTAAATTTCTCTACACTTAAGTAGTCAAACGAAGAGTAAAATAGGAGAAAGATGGAGTAAGAAGTTGAGTTAATCCGGAGTAACTTACTGCACCTCTCTAGGTGGATTAACTTACTTCACAGTTACTCCATTACTCCACTTGTAGGACACAATGTCATAAGTAGAGATACATTTTCCAATATCTTACTCCAAGTGGATTAATTTAAGTTACAACTTAAACTACCAAACAAAGTGTAAAATAGAATTTTGCTATTGTGCTTCATGAAGTAAAACCCATATTGTACTTCACGCTCATACACCCATTTCCAAAATCCAAATTGTCGATCCGACCGTTCAAGTTGTTCTCCATATTGAAATGTGCTTGGAGACCAAATTTTACATTTTTTGGAATTTTTTTACTATTTATTAAACCACTTTGAAAATCGCTGATCCATTGGTCCAGAATTTTTTACTATTCACAATGGATCAGCGATTTTCAAAGTGGCTTAATAAATAGTAAAAAAATTCCAAAAAATGTAAAATTTGGTCTCCAAGCACATTTCAATATGGAGAACAACTTGAACGGTCAGATCGACGATTTGGATTTTGGAAATGGGTGTATGAGCGTGAAGTAAAACGAAGTTTTACTTCGCGAAGTACAATAGCCCTACTCTGTAAAATATGAGTAAAATATAGTAAACAATTTAATTCTCGTTAATTTTACTGACCATAGGGATTTAGTGTTTTTGTCAAGTGTTATGAAATCTTAAATAACTATGGCGGATATTGGCCTCCTTTGTTGTTTAGTATTTTGTTAATTGTGAATAGTTACTTTCGTATTTTGTTTTCTTTCTGCTTTACTGGACATTTTCGAACTTGGGCTTTGCTACTACAACTTTTGGAATCTTCGTTTCTATTAGGTTTTTGTGTCTTGATTTGAACCTGATTTTGCAGAATTCTAAATGTTTTTTTTGTAAATATTCTCTCCCCTTTTTTAATGCCTGACTTCCTATATCTTCTGGGTAAAATTGTTTAAGAGTGTGCTCCAGAAAGTTAAGGCTGTGCTCCACAGGGGGGGAACGGAGGGAAGGGAATGGGTGGGTGGATCCGAATCTGCTGCGATCCTTCGCTGTGAACAGTAACTCTGCAATTCCTGCTTTCCTCAATCCAGCTGTTGAATTGTTTCGAGATGTGTGCACAGAAAAATCAATTGTTTCGAGATGCGTTCACAGAAAAAGTTAACGGCTGGATTTGGAAAAGCAGGAATTTCAGGGTTACTGTTCACACTTGTCGGATCGCAGCAGATTTATTTCCCGGGTGGGTGGGGGAAAAATGAAGTTACTCGCTCCACAAAACAAAATCGAGAGGTAGAGTAAACAGTGAGAGTGACCGTCTTACTCTACGCGGACGAAATTCATTCCTCCCGATTCGGGGTGTAGTGGAGGGAAAAGAGGGCCCACCAGTGACAATTTACTCATTCTACCCTTTTCCCGCCTCTTCAATTCTGCGTTTTTTGTTTTCCCTCCTTCCGTCCACCAACAAAACTAAGTTCTCAGTTCATCTCCTTCTCTCAGTGGCAGGGCCACTTGATCAGGTAAGTCCTCAAGTATTTCTTTGAATCACTATCAAGTTTAAAAAAAAAAAAAGTATTTCTTTGAACTCTGATGCATTTCGTTGTTTGCCATCAATAGATCGTTCTTTGCTTTCATTCTTTATTTACTTTGATTCTTACTTTAGAGAAAATGTGAAAACTGCATCGTACTTTGATTTCTAAAAGGCAAAAGAGAACAATCAAATGAAAAATGTGAAAACTATCAAATTTAGTTGAAGTTAGAAATTGAGATTCTATGGCAAGCAACTGGAAGAGAAAATTGAGATTTCTAAAAGGCATGGAGGTTGGCATTGTGTTGGATGATGGTACTGGTACCAACCTACATGCTAGTACAGGGTTGGATCACAGGGTTACTGTATTGGATAAAAAATCTTATACTGGTAAACTCACAAGGGAAAGGAAGAGCACAACCACACTGGAGACATGTAGTCAAATAAATTACATAAGTTTTTTTTTATTAAGCAACTTATTTTCATAAAACTGTTTTTTCCAAGTTTTCTGATATTCTCTTTTTATTTTTTTGCCAACTGTTTGAGCGTTTTTCATTTTCTTTATACCGGTTACAAAATTCTTGCAACTACATCATCATTTGCAGTTTTGAAATGGGAAAAAGGAAGTATTCATCCAGCACTGCTGGAAATGGCAAGGAAGAAGTCCTTCATTGGAATCCAACCATGGACGACCATCTCATTGATGCATTTGTTCACCAAAATGAGATTGGAAATAGAGTAGGTCGCACATTTACCAGTAAGGCTTATGATTACATACTTTCGGAGCTCTCAACGATATTACCTGAGAAAAAAATTGACAAGGAGCGAATTAAGAATCACATCAAGTACATAAAGAAAGGATTTGGACCATGCTATGATATATTTAAAAATGGATTAAGTGGTTTCGGTTGGGATCCATTGAATAGTATGTGGTGTGCAGAGCCAGAGGTGTGGGATAAATTAGTTGAGGTAAGTATTTTGTTGCTAATTAAATAGTTTCCAATGCATAACATATTATTAATCTTAGGTTTTACAATTAACTAAATTCTTTTGGCAGGCTCATCCTAATGCAGCTTTATGGAGGAACAGGCCCATATATCATTATGAAAAATTGGTGCGTTTGCATGGTAATGATTGTGCAACCGGATAAGAAGTTGAATCACCTGCTGAAATTAGGGAAAGAGAGAGAAATCTGAGACAGATATATCACAATAATACCATTGAAGATGTTGATCGCATGGTATCTACTGATGAAGTGATTTTAGAGAGCCACACCCCGTCTACAAATGAAAGCTCTCCACTACTCAATAGGCAACATGAAGGTAGAGTGCAACATTGATCTTGATTCTTTTTTTATTATTATTTCTGTTGTTTGGCTGCCTTAGCTAGTTGTTTCCTCTTGTATAAACTAAGTTATAGTTAGTTGTGCTGATGCTGGTTTTGGAAGCATATTTGGACCTCTTTTCTTACTTTTCATGGAAGCATATTAAAACGCCGTCTGAACCCATTGGTAGGTAGTTCTCCACCACTGAAGGTAATTCTTCAAATAAAAAAGCTAAGACCAAGGAATTGATAGATGATGATATTTTAATTTTGAAAGAATCATTCCAAGTTGTTGCTGATGCTGATGCTATCTTGAAATCAACTAACGATCTCGTCAAATCTCAAACAACGCCTCCAATGCCAAAGAGTGAAATTTGGAATATGTTGGCGGAGTTAGGTGTTGATGAACCAGAGATCATGAAGGCGTATATCTTCCTAGGTAAGAATCCCAATATGTTGGATGTTTTCCTTGGATGTCCTGTTAGTAAGCACAAGAGACTTTTAGAAATTATGTCATACAATTAAGGTATTTGAACTACTATCCTTTTGTTTGATGCTTGCTATATATGATTGCATTATTTTTGTGGATAAAGACTTGTGAAGGTATATATTTTGTGATAGTTGGTGATAGTTTTTGTATTTAGAAAGATATATTTTGTGAAAGAACCTTGATATATTTAAAGACTTTATTATGTTTTATTATGCTTGATTATACTTGATGATGTTTGATTATACTTGATGATACTTTATTATACTTGAAAGAACCTTGATATATTTTTTATGCACTTTTGAGGGGTATAATTACTTTACTGGTAGCAATTGAGGAGTTGCTAACATGTGATCCTGGGTGCATTTGGAGCTGCTGGTACCAGTTGTCTTGTAGGAACTTGCTCGTATAACATGACCAATTCTCTCTATGCAAAATTAAATTTTTTAGACAAAATAAAATGATATATTTCAGCAGGGCCAAATAGCTATTCTATTGGTTTTTTTTTTTTTATAAAATAAAGCATCATGCTGAGGGTAAAACAGTCATAATTGATAAAACATAAGTTACATTAAAAAATTACACCACACTTCCTTCGTGTACATTATTGGAGCAAGTAACCACATTAAAGTTTTACCCTTCCTTCCCAACCCCTTCCGTCCCCTCCCTCTCTTATAAATACAAGTTACTGGAGCGCTGCACAGCCTAAGTAGAGGGAGGGGAGGGGAGGGTCTGGAAAGGGAGGTGAAAATTTTAAAGCATTTACTTGCTCCATAAAGGTACACTGAGGAAGGGAAGGGGCTGGGTATATTTTTTCAATTCAACTTATATTTTATCTAAAACGAGTAGTTTACCCTCGTATCAACAAAATAGAGATTGGAAATGATAAAAAGCGCCTAATTAAACTAAACAATCATCGTTTAAGTAAGAATATTCTTACGTAACATCTCATCTTTTGCAAAATCATTTCACTGACCAGTGACTACAAGCAAGATATTAGTTAGTAAAATTTGTCATGTACCAGTTCTCTCACAACTTGTGCAGCAAGTATAAAAAATAATACTTAATAATACACATTACAGTATGGACCAATCTGTTCATTATTGATCAAACACAGCTCATCTTTCTAGCATCACATTTACTATTGGTAAAGTACAAAATAACTTGTTGGTAGCTGACCCAAAAAACTCTGAATAAAGCATAATAAAGCATACTAAATACTTTCAAAGCATATTAAGATGGTTTGAAAATCGCTGTTTTTCAATGATGCAGAATTTTAATAAAAACAGCGATTTTCAAACCATCTTAATTAATAGTAAATTTTTTTTCAAAAAATGTAAAATTTGGTCTCCAATCACATTTTAATATAGATTGAACATCTAACGGTTTGAAAATGTCGTTTGAAGTCAATTCGATAGATTTTAGTAGATTTTAGAGTTGAGCTCACGGAGGATTTGATGAGCTTGGGAACACCCTAGTTCTACTCTTAAAAAAGAATAAAATCCAGAGACAAATCTGACTCTTAAACAAATAATTGATCACGTGTCAGATTCGATCTCACGGATGAATGTCGAGCTCCAAAGCTTATTCATAAATTGGTGAAGTGTAAAGAGGCGGGAAAATGATAAAATTGGTAAATTCCGCTCGATCACGTTTTAGCAAGTTTTATCAAACTCTTCTTCTTCTTCAATGTCCATATTTATTTATTTTATTTTATTTTCTATTAATACAAATTTCGACTCTACCGTCCCCGGCGATGGCGAGGGGGGAGTCGTCTTCGGCGAGCGGGAGCCCCGCTCTGCAACTTCTCCGGAGACGCATTCGTAAATTCGTGAAGATCGCTAAAACAAAAACAACCCACATAAAAAAGGAGCATCAATCCAAGCCCATCGTGGCTGCTCTAGTGAATGAATTAGGTGAACTCAGATCCAAGCTTACATCGCCTCTTATCTCAGCCCTAGCAGAGGAGCTGTGCCAAATTTGTGACCTAAAGCCTAACCAGTCTGATCAATTTTTGAACACTAACGATCAGATTGAGGATTTGCTGTTCTTGGTGGATTTGGCTTGTGTGAGGTCGCAGAGTGAGTTCCCGGTTGTGATGCTGACGCGTAGATATGAGAGGGGATGTCTCACATTTGATTACATGACTGATGGGGAGGTGCAGTTGTTGAGTGAGAATGATCTAAATTTTCTCTCATTTTTGGGACCTCTTGTGTCCTCACAACCTGTTAATGAAATCGGTTCACATAAAAGTGCTCTTGAGGCGACCGCTACTTGTGAGTGGCTTATACAAATTGCAGTTTTAGTAACTTTAGTGTTATTCCGTTCAACTTTTAGAATTGCCTTTAACTTCTGATTACATTGCCAGTACATGATATCAGAATGAACTTGGGTCATGTTGTTGTTCGTACGAACTTGATGGATCAGATTTATAAGGAATGAAGCTCCTATCCTACAATTTTGCTTAAATTTTGAGTAAAAGCTGTTGCTTAATTTTTCATTTTTGTTGCATTGTTCAATTTATTAATTCCCGTAAGGAGCTTCCTGTCTGGTCTGGTATTCAGTTTGGTAACTGGCCAATAATGCACCTTTGTAATTATGATGTGTTATTGTTAGGGTGAGGAAGTCAGTCATTCAGAGAACTGAAGTACATTCTCTGTGTTTTGTGCATGGATTGATAGTGTTTTAATTTTTGGCAGATGCTGCTGGATGGAATGACAAGCTGAAGAAGATTATGTCGTCAGAGGATAGCACCATACCGTCAGACTCTACTAAGGTTGACATAGCCACCGCTAATGATGAGAAGGTAGTACGTCATATGTCACCCGGTGAATATATATTTTGCATTTTTTTTTTATCATGCTTGGTTTTGGGATTTCATTGCTTGTATCTTGCAGCAAGCATGCTTCACCGAAGCTGCCCTGTAATGTCAAACCAGCATCAAACCCTTATTAGATGCGCATCTGATATGGATGCGCCAATGATATATATCAGACATGCAATCTGGCATATCTGATATTTTTATATTTAATTATCTGAAACTGATATGAATAGGGTACATGTCAGATATTCCGTCATGCGTATCTAAAAGGAGATGGAGGATCAAAGAAAATAACAAGGACGGAGGTCCGTGCACAATCCTTAACACCTAAAATGAAGAGGCGGTTTGATCCCTCTCGTCGTGCCTTCAATTATAGTTATATTTGCTCTGCAGATAAGGCTGCAGCGCACTTGGATTCCCTTGACGACAAGTGTATGGGTTTCATTTTCACTTATAGTTATACTTGCTCTGCAGATGTGAATATGTGAACATAACGTAGTGCGTCTTTCTTCCGGACTATAGGAGACGAAAAATAGAAGCTGTGTTGACATATTCATTATTGCTTGACATAACTATTAAATTGGAAAAGAGACAAATATCCATAACCACAAATTATGTTGATCTACCTAAAAGGCTAATTTCTCATTTCAACCTTTCAATAATCCTAATTCACTTGTCCTGTGAACGTACTTAACACCAGAATAGTACTTTTTTGTTTGTTTGTTTTGTTTTCTGTTTATGCTGAGACCTTAATAAATAAATGACTTCATGTTTGTACCTTTGGAAGCATTTATAAGGCTTATGAATATATCAACCATTCATTAATACTGTGCCTGCTTGTACCATCATGACAAAAGAATAGTTTGTGCTATCAGTGTCATCATTGTAATTTTCCTTTTGTCTGTTTCCATCCCACAGTTGAGCAGAGTTTCTTGGTTGTGCCTGCCTTTGATCTTGTGAAAAATTTCGAGAGCTCACGGGTGAGAAATTTCCTGTCGGATGCGGTACTGTTTTACAAACTCCACGGTACATGGGAGATTTATGTGTGCCCCAAGCCCGGTTGCTTCCGTTGGTTCAAGGAGGACGCATCACTCATCAGCCACTTGAAAAACGAGCACCTCCCAATGTTTCATCGAATTGATGCATGGCCACCCCCCCAACACATTCCAGCTGAGGGGAAAAGGTGTGTTGATGCCCTTCGTAAGATGGTCTGGAAGCCTATTCATCTCCGAGGTGCGCTCGATCTGCTCTCCAGAATGTATCTAGACCATGCATGTGCTAATAAAGCTGACGTTTGTGCTGGATGTGATCAGTTTTGCTCTTTGGAATGGCCACTATCTAAGGATCCCATGAGGAGCAAACTTCTGGTAAAATTGGGAAGGGCTTTCCGGACCTTGTTAAACAACGAAAAGAAGGCTTCTTATTCGTTGCTGTCTAGAGGTTACTTCACGAAAATGACTGTCCTGGCTTTTGAGAACATACTTGCCAGTGTTGCCCCAAGTGACAAGGTGCTATTTCTGGGATGTACTTTGGCACACTCCCCTCTTTCCTTCCGGTTCTTGGAGGAGAAAGCTCTCTCCTTTTTTGTTCATTTAGTGAGTAAGATGTGCCAGCTCGTGATGCAAGGTTCAGCGCCTTCTCGAAATGGGAAGTTGGATTCGAGCAGAGGTGATGTTGACTGGAATAAGAGTGAAATTCTGGATGCTGTTTCCTTCTCTCTTCAAAAAGACTGTTTTCTTCTGGATCCTGCCAGGATAAAATCTCTGTGCTGTGGTGAGGGGAGCATTCCCTCTTCGTTGTGCAGTGCACCTTGCTATCGTTCTATCACACAAGTAACTGCTGAAGCCTCTAAGGTCTTTGTTAAAGTGGAGAACAAGCTGGTCTCCTTAATGCACAGTTTCTTGGCCGTCAAATCTCGCTTTGCTGCACTTATCTGCGAAAAGCAATGGGCATCATTCCGCTATCCCTGGCTTCAGAGTGGCTTTAAATCTAAGGTTTGGAATTTCAGAACTTATTTTTGGTTTCTCATTATTTGTCGTATTGTTGATCCGGTTGTTTGTCATCCGGTTTTGCAGATGGAGCCATTGGAGCTGGATCAACTCGAATTAGGGTGTGAGCTAGAGTGCTTGGAGCCTCAGGTCCGCCATCTCTGTGCCCTCGACCTCCGCATGCATATTTTGCCTCTGTTGAGATCTTTCTTTCGGGTGAGCAAGTTATAGCTATGCTTAGTTGTGTATGTGTGTGTAATTTTTAATCCCCATTTTTGGGCAGGAAGCCACTAAAACTTTTCAGCCTACTCAATTGCAGCTCAAATATCGACTCTGTCTCATTTAATTGTTTTGCATGAATCCAACAAATAAAATGTAGAATATATTGCCTTTTTTGTTGGTGTTATTGAGTTACAAAGTATATTACATCCATCTTATTAAAAATCATGAATGAATAAGCATTCAGTCCAAAATGGTCGATATCTTATGGTAGATTAATGGCTGGATGGACCACATATATACATATTGAGCAATGCTCGACTTCTCCTGCAAAGCAAACCAAATGCTGTGAGCTTCTAAAATCTAAAGCTTGAGCTTGCCTAAAATGTCTCAAGTGGATTTGATCCCATGTGATATTTTGAGTCAAGTGTGAGGAACTGAAAGCTGACAGCTATGCTTGCAGAAATTAGTAGGTCAGGCAAGCCTTATTATTATGGCCAATTGTGGGATTAGAGGTAGTTTATAGGATGATGCTTTACATCCTGTATCCTGTTTCTGCAGAAAACCACAAGTGAAAAGATCAGATGCGAAGAGAACATATTTGATTATGAAGCCGGTTACAGTGATGAGGACAGTGAAGAGACCACATCTGAAGAGTATTCTGATTGCAAAGCCCAATCCAAAGTTGAATCAGATAGAGAAGAAGAACCCTGGATGGAATATCCAACCCTCAATAACTTGGATTCAACCCTTAGAGAGAGCCTGGGGTTGGTTGACGAAGACACTGGTACCTTCTTTTATATCCCAGTCTCTGATATCCTGGGGCATTCTGAACAGGCTTGCCCAGATGGGTGGAAAGGGAGAACCTGGTTTAGGCTTAATAAGTCATGGAAATACATGTGGTGCTACTTGTGCAAAAAGCCGTTCGTGGATCGGGAGTCCCATATGGTGCATATGGAGTATGAGCATCAGCTTGGCCTTTCTAATGATGAGTCCTGGTTGGTACCCTTTGTCGGGATGGAATTTGTTGAGTTCAGACATGTTGGGGTAGAGGGTGAGCCAGGTGAGGACTCTATCACTCTTGATCGTACTTGTAGTTATTTTCTGGTAAATATCACAAAGTTCTACCAAATGAAATTCAATGAAGGTGAGGAACTTGGTTCCATAAATCACGAACCGTTCATGCAAGTCTTTAAGCCTCTACATGATAACCTCAGCGAGTTAAAGTGTCTTTTAAGTAGCAAGAGCAAACACTTGAAGAGCCTGGAGGTTGTGAATTGCCTCCATGACGTGTTGTTCAGTGGAAACCACTCCCTGACACTACTCCTGACATGGCTTCACAAGCTCTCTTTCAGCGAGTTGGGTGTTGGCAGCAGCCAGCTGTTCCAGTTACTATTCCTCTCTCGAGTTCTTGAACAAGCTCGTGCTCCTTTAAGCAATGACACTGTTAAGCATGCTTTTGCAAAGATGCAGTGTCATCTCATTGACAAGGTTTGTTAGTATCATAAGCCCCCCCACCCTGCTGCACACACACACTCACGCAACAAACACCCCTGCACCCCACCCACAAACCCGTTATCTTTCTTTCATTTCCTTCTCACTGATTTGGCATTATTCTCTTTGCAGCTTCACGAGCTGGATCGGCAAATTATGGAATTACTTGTTCAAAGAAATAACTTAAGGTGCCGTCTTTCCGACCTGTGTTGCTGCGACTATAGGTCAAAATTTTTGCCTTATGTCGGATCATTCTTACGTGTATGTAATCTTGATCTTAAAGTTTTTGTTGCCCCTACCTTACCTCTGTATATGTTTCATATACATGTCCTGAACCCACTATTATGTTTTGTATCTGCAGTATAAATTTGGCATGTGCGGTAACCCTGACAGCACATTCGAAAAGATAAAGGTATGCGTGGCCGCTATTCATCAGTTTTTCTCTCCTTTTTAGAGAAATTTATATATATACCCATCATAACTTCTTGATTTAGATATTTCCCCATCAAAATTTGAAAATTACTCAATCATTTTATTAATATCCCCATTTCTTAAATTGATCATTTAAAATACATTTTAATAATAATAAAAGTTGAACAGACAGTTTTGCCCTTTATTCTAAATACTGTGTCCTAACCTCTTATCCTTCGACTTTTTCTTTGGGTATTATTTGACCACATTAATGCGCAATCAATGACCAGTATAATCATACTAGATTTTACCGAAGTGTCACTAATCTATCTGACATAAATTTTTGTTTCGGTACAAAACCTTTTTGTGGACAAAGTTTCCTTTTCTATTTGGACAAAATATTGGATTTCCTCTTTCTGATAAATTGGTTAAGTTTTACCTAATCATTCAGGAATAAGCTGCAAAAAAGGGTTACGTCTCGCTTTAGAGAGCTTCTTCTTTGAGATGCAGTTCTGTGCCTCAGTTTGTTGCTTTTCTGATTTTTCCTCCTGTTTTCAAATTTTAAGATCATCACAAGTGATGACCTGAATTGATTTTTTTTTTTTTCCCCCTGGTGGGGCTGTGAAATATCCAATTTTTCTCAGTTTTATTAGCTATGACCAATCCTAGTGCATCCAACTGTCATGAAAGCAACGACGTCACCTGGTTACTTGCCCAGATCATACACCTTTTAAGTTCAGATCCTCCCTTGGTTGTTTTTTGCATTAGTTCATTCAGTTTTTTTTTTTTTTCCTCTCTCTTAAGTTTCTGTGTTTATGATTTCTTGGTTCTCGCTTCTTATACCATTGTATGATCAGGTAAATCTTTAAGGTGACCGAATCAACACAGGTTGCAGGTTACTTTTGTTCTTACAAGCTGATGGTTCATCTTAGGTTATCTTACATCATTTATAATGTTATGAACAATTTCAAAGTTGAAATTTATATAAAAATATATATAATTACCATGCTTTAATGTTTAGAACAAAGATTAACCTTTTGTTTTTCTGAGATTGACCTTTCAGAGTTATATATCGATTCCAATATCATGATCACACTTCTCAGCCTCCTTTTCAAATAAAAATAATTCCAATACCTTGTTCCTTATCTTATAGATTGAGACAACTAAATTGATAATTTCATATTATAAAGAGGAGAAAGGGTTAGACTTGGCTCGAGGCATATTTTTAGACTTTATTAGTAGCAGCCAAACCTGATGCATTTGGTTTTCAATCCCTCTATTAGGGAACGTCTGAATAGTTACCTACTTCAAAAGGGTAAGGGGTAGGGGTCGCTGGAAGGAGGAGAAGTTATGAAACTATTTTGAATAACGGGCAAAGTTGTCCATTAATTTTTTTTACTATTATTTTACTGTATTTTTAAATGATCAAATTAAGAAATGGGGATAGTTAATAAAATCATTTAGTCTAAATGAGGATATAGCTAAATTTCAAATTTTGATGGGGAAATACCTAAATCATGAAGTTATGATGGGTATATATATAAATTTCTTTCCTTTTTAAAACCCCCTCCCGCACAAAGGAAGTATATATTTTCTCAGTAGTTGCTATCTCCATGTTCTGTATTTCTTCAGTTACTACATTATCTTGTACTGATGTATTTATTGTTCAATGGACTATAAATTAATTAATTTCAGAACATAGTTTCATCTCTTGGCTGCATTGATGAAGCAGACTCCAGTGTAGAAAAAGTATTACCAGGGCTGGGATAGTCTGTAGCTTCCGCTGACCTCTTATGCATTTTTTAGTCTTTGTGATCTACTTTCTTCCATTCTGAAATTTTGCGAACGTATTTCTTCAGTTACTACATTATCCTGTACTGATGTATTTAATGCTCAATGGACTACAAATTCATTAATTTCAGAATATGCATTCATTGCTTGGCTGCAAGGACCTTCTAGATAAACCGGACTTCTTCAGCGTAGAAAAAGTATTACCTGGGAAAGTGAGTAGCTTCTGCAAACCTCTAATACACTATTTTTTTTATTTTTTTACAAAAATTTTAATGTATTTTTGCAATCTACTTCCTTCTATTCTGAAATTTGCTAGCAGGCCTGGCGCAAGAAATGGATTAAACTGGTCGAAACAAAAATACTGATGCAAAGACTTGCTTAATTTCATTTCATGTCTTTGACTCGAGTTTCTTTATGGATAAAAATTGAACAGGTGATTATCGGTAGGCTGACGGGCAAGTCCGATTGGAGTTATGCTTATATAGGACTAATTTTGACATTTATCGGTGCGAGTTCTGTTCCTTCTTCATCTTTCTGTTCTTTTTCAGTTGTCAGTAAAATAATTTCTTACGGAGCCTATGACTTTCTTGTAATTTACTTTTTGTATTAATTAATTTATTTTTGCTTTGTCAGGCAAGTGGTCTCTTCGAGGGACTATGGAGAGAATCACTGGGAAGTTTAAGTTTGGTGGGTTGTCAAATTGGGATCAACATGGCTTTTGTACGTTCAGTGATGTGTCTATTAACCGCCCGTTAACCTCCTTTATGATGCAAAGTTTCAGATTAACACTTGATATGTCACTGGATCATGCTGTCACCGAAATATTATGTCTGCTTCAAATTGAGTTTGAACGAGATGTAGCGGGTGTTATTGCGTTTGATATTGAGTGATGATATGATTGCAACTCTTCAGTGCTGTAACCAAAAAATTATGTGTTTCAAAAGGAGGTTGAACAAAATGTAGGGTGTTCATGTGTTTGATATTAAGTGCTGTTTCTGATTTGTAAATTTGAGTGCGTATTTGTTGACCCTCATTTTTACCAAAGAAAATCAATCACAGATGTTCATCAAGATTTCACCAGTTTTGAAATGCTTAATAGGTCCATTTAAATTTTACACAATCCTTGAACTCAAATAAAAAAAAAAGGAAAAGAAAAAAAAGCTAACAAAAATAAATCAGAGAAATTAAAAAAAAAAAAACAAGAACAATAGATGAGCAAAACAAACTGGGACTGGACAGCTGATGTTTTGACAGAAAAAGAGGAGAAGAAAAGGGGAGAAACTGCTGGAGTGGACTGGAGAACAAAGAAAAAACCCGTTTTTTTTTTTAGTTACCACGGAATAAAATAAAAATTAAATGAATACCACTGTTTGGGACTTATTTCGCATCCTACCATCCACGCGCATCCAGTCCGCGCACCAAACTGGACGGTGCGTGGACTGGGCACGCGTAACTGGCGATGCGCAGACTGGGCACGCGCACTGCGCTAAAAGTGACCCGGTGACCCGGTGCGCGTACTGGGAAGGCGCTTCTGGGGGATGCGCGGACTGGATAGGCGCACCGACCCCTTGGTGCTTTTTATTCCCGATTTTTACTGTTTTTCATTCACAAACGAAGACAGACTTCTGAAGCTCTCAGCACAGTAAATAGTAAGTTTTTTTTCACTTTAGTCCTTTAATTTTTTATAATTATTTAATTATATTTTTAATTTACTGTAAATTATTTAATTGTTAGGTTTGTTCCGTAATTCAACCAACTATGATTGGAATTGCTTGTTATTTCGGTGGGAAAGTATTACAAGGGCCAAATGGTGCTTATTACAGCACCCAACCTCAGAAAATGTTCAATATCAGCCCAGGTTTAGATTTCAGAGGTATAACTAGGGAAGTGTATAAGGAACTGGGTATTGACCCAAATTATTACGAACTGATAATGTCCGCAAGGATTAATATTGGCCAAGGCAGCCAAACATGGTTCCAACAGCTCCCTGTACTAGACAATAGTAGTTGGGGGTTGTATACCCAAATGACTATGAATTTGACAACACCTTTCAAGTTCCTAGAGTTGTATGTGGTTGCCAACCCCATACAGAACAACAGACCATCAATGCAGTTGACCCAGGGTCGGGTCATTGAGCATTCAGTGACAGGTCCTACTCGGCCCCTGACTTTAGCGGGTCCTAGTCGATCCCCATCCGCTGGTCCTAGTTGATCCCCGTCCCAAAGTACAACAAACTGTGGCGTGGTAGAGAGTTAGCAATTGCCCGGGCATTTGGTAGTTGGGAGGGGTCTTATGGGCTGATCGTCCCTTTGTTAGAAGCAATCAAAAGGGCAAATCCGGGCACCCAGTATAGAGTTGTTTCAAAGCCTTCAGATCAGCCAAAGCATCGGTATTTCGTGAGGTTAGCATGGACATGGGGACCATGTATAGAAGCGGTAGGTCACCTTAGACCCGTCATCAGCATCGATGCTTGTTTCTTGTCAGGTAGATACAAGGGTAGGTTGCTGATTGTTACCGGATACGATGCGGATAACCAATTAATCCCGTTAGCATTTGGATTGGTAGAGAGCGAGGAGTTTGAGAATTGGGGGTGGTTCATGAAGTGGGTGCGGGAGTTTGTAATTGGTCAATGCAGATTCATGTGTGTGGTGTCTGACTGGCACAAGGGCATTAAAAATGTGTTCACACAAGATGACATGGGTTGGTGTGAGGCAAATGAGGAGTGTGCTCACCGGTACTGCTCTCAACATGTGTTTGAGAATTTTGGAAAGCACACTCAGGATAAAGTTGCTTCAAAATTTTTCAAGTGAATGGTTAAAAAGAAGAAACCAAGAACGTTACAGGAAGGCCTTGATGCAATCGGAAGGCGAAATCTTGATTGGTTGACATACTTGGATATATGTGGCAAGTATAACGAAAATGACGAGGAAGAACCAGCTAAGCCATGGAAGGTGTACCAAGCTATGGACAACGGGTGTCGTTGGGCCATAATGACAAGCAATGGTTCTGAATCGCTGAACAATGTGTTCAAGACTTCGCGCTGGTTTGTAATTTATAATTCTCATTTCGCTATTTATTTAAATATTTTTTTTAGGATTCTCTTAATTTAATTCTGATTTTTTTATTCTCGTAGGTTACCAGTTGCTGCAATTATCAAGGAGACATTCTACAAGTGTGTCACATGGTTCGTTCAAAGATATGAAAAGGCCGTGCAACAACAAAAAGATGGTAAGCTTTTCTCCACTCGTACGCACTTAAAGCTGAACAAGTACATCGATAAGACAAAAAAAATGAGCGCGGTTGTAATGAATAGAAGTGGAGAATTTATGGTCACCTCACATGGTGAGAAAATCCCATTTGATATAGAGAGCAGCAAATGGGTGTACACGTCTAGAGACTGCAGGTACAAGGTCGTTGTGAAGAACGACCATCAGGTGGAATGCACGTGCCAAAAGCTTCAGCTCACCGGAATATCATGTGTACATGTGATGTCAGTGCGTACAAATATCCTCTAAAAATTTGATAATCATTACTACATTTGATGATGATGTCACTTACAATTGTGTGAAAAATATAGGAACTATGATCCAAATGTCTTCGTAAATTACTATTATAACATTCAAACACTCATCAACACATGGAGTGGTGAATTCCACACGTATGAGAATCAAAGTGAGTGGCCGGCGCACGATGGACCGGTTTTAGTTCCAGAGTCTCGGTTAATAAAGTTGGGTAGGAGAAGACACAACCGAATCCAAATGTGGATGGACATACTGGAAGGAAGAAAAAAAGATCACCAACCAAACAGAGCAACTATTGAAAAGAATGCGAGAAAGAGAAGCGATGCTAGGAACCGTACTCAATAGGGTTTCATGAACTCGTGTTTATTTGTGCTACTTGTGATGTATTCGAGTTTATTTGTGCTACTTATGAGATATTTGAATTTATATGCATATACTTATGATAAATTATGAATCGCTGAACAACTGGATGTATTACTCTGGTTCTTACGGCTTTTTTGGTGGTTTGGTTAATGAAAAATAGTAAAAAACGAAACAAAATACCACAGGGACACGGTGCGCGTGCCCAGTCCGGACATCGCGCGGTACGCGTGCCCAGTCCACGCACCATCCAATTTGATGCGCGAATTGGGTGCGCGTGGGTGGTAGAATGCGAAATAAGTCCAATACAGTGGTAATAATTTAATTTTTATTTTATTCCGCGGTAACTAAAAAAAACGGGAAAAAAACAGAGAAGAAGAAATCTTGTCCCGGCCGAGAGAAAAGAAAGACCAGGCCAATGAAGATAAAGAAGTATAAGGCCGAATGAGAGAAAGAGCGAACTGGGCTGAAGTGACATCTCCAATTCTCCACTGTGTGACTTGTAAAGAAAGTGATTGAAAAGGTCAAAAGGTGAGTTGAATAAAAAGAAAAGTGCAATTCACATATTCATATTCATGCTCCTCCTGTGATTTGTATTTGGTTGGAGGAAAGGTCCCACGTTTTGTTTGATTGGAAAACAAAATTTATTGTTATCTATTGTATTATTTTATGATATTAAATAGTGAAATCTTATTATCTTGTATTATATAAATTATATTCTTTTGTTAAAATAATTTTAAAAAATGATATTTAGCCCCCAATCTTCAAATTCTAGTTCCGGAAGGAAGAGAACAAAAAAAGATAACTGTCACTCATTAACACTTACAGGCGCGCCTCTATTCCCGACAATCTCGCTTTGCTTAATAAAGAGACAAAAGAGGCATGAAGGAGATGAGATTGAGTTAGTGTCATCATATCAATTAGGCCTTCTAATACTCTCACTTTGCTTAATAAAGAGACAAAAGAGGGATGAAGGAGATGAGATTGAGTTAGTGTCATCGTATCAATTAGGCCTTCTAATAATCTCACTTTGCTTAATAAAGAGACAAAAGAGGTATGAAGGAGATGAGATTGAGTTAGTGTCATCATATCAATTAGGCCTTCTAATGAGCGGGGTTGGCTCATGAGCAAATGAGTTGGACAACTCAATAAATTAGAACTGAGCCTAAATTGAATAAAGTCCAAACTCGACTCGAACTCAAATCTTATCACTCGAACATGGCCGAGTTTGAGCCGAGTCGAGTAGCCCCTCGAGCTAACTCAAATTTTATCAGAACTCTCTCGTCTTGTCTCTCTCCTCTTCCTGTCTTTCGCATGTTGGATTCTGCCATAATCTACTTGTCTGTTTGACTAAATTTGTAAAACATATATTTGTTGAATTTAACGAAAACACATCCGTCATGTAATGACCATGGATGAAATGCAAGGTAGGCGAATGGGACATAAGGCTCGCCATTTCACTACCGAGAGGAATTGAAGAGGTATGTAACATTCATAAAAAATTATCTCTCTTTTCAATTTAGACCAACTTACTAAGTAACAAATTCAATGCAGAGGCCAGAAACACAGCAAATGCAGAAAAAAATGAGCGAGTTATGGCAGAGGCAAGTGGGTCACAGCGAAGCACAACTACAAGCTATTTAGCTGCATCTGCTATGTTTGCGGAAGCAATGGAAAATGCAGTTGCCATATGAGGAGAGACGGTTGGGGTGCAAGGAGAGCTATCTGGAAGCCAACCAAGGAGGTCAACTGGTAAGGGCATCTACAAGCCAAGTAGGGGCATCTGGAAGCTAAGCAGAGCCATCTGGAAGCCAAGTAGAGCCATATGGTAGGACATCTTCTGCAACTGGTCAGTTTCTAGGGTTTAATTTTAGGCGTAGTAGTAATAGGTGATTTAAATTCTTCTCATTTGATGCATGTTGTCACTGATTTATTTAGATGCTGCTTTCAGAACTATTTTACTTGCAATATTTGTGGACTTTATTAAGAATAAGTTATGAGTTAGTTGAATGTAACTTTTTATAACTCTACTGTTTTGTACCATATTCAAATGTAGAGAAACATCAAGTCTACATGCATGTCAATACATTAAGTCTAAATAAATTCTGAATTGATAAAATAAAGTCTACAAATTAGACACTAAAGAAACTCAAAAATTTTACAGCCCTAATTTTACAACTAAATGCCTCCAGCTCAAATGCATCCAAATTTTAAACCCTAATAATATTACTTTTTAGAACGAGCCTTGAAAGTACATGGAACAAACTCCTCGTTCGATATTGTCGGATTTGGATCAGTAATAACAGACGAAGTGCTAGCCTTACCAGTATAAGTACACGGAACAAACTCATCGTTCAATGTTGGAGGCTCTGGATCAATATTTTTTTTCAAACAAGAGCCGTAGGGGTTTTCCACAAAGTTATCGTCTGAAATTTCATATCGAATAGGTCGTCTAAGAAATTCCTCCATCATACATACTTGATAGTTCTTTTTATCACGACATACTTGACAGTTGTTCTTTTTCCCTCATTTATACCTCGACCACTAATTGACCCTCCTCTCGCTAGGCCACAACAGGACGACCTATCTTGGTTGCTATTGTTCATCCTTTTGGCCTCTGGGAAATCACCTCAAATCGCCTAAAAAATCGCATTCTCTTTCTCTCTTTCCCTTCCTCTCTTTCTCTTCTGTGAGTAGAGTGAGTTGTGAAAGGGAGGAGAGAGAAAAATGGTTATTTATAGAGTCTGAAATAGCAAAAAAAAACAAAAAAAGTTTGAGGACCGGCTATTAAATGGCTGGTTTGTGCATTTTTAAAAATACTCAGCTAAACTGGGTATAATTAATATTTTGTAATTAACTTTGGATATTAATAAAAATCACGGATTTGGTGAGAACCATTTCGTAGTTGTAAATCGGGCTGAAACAACTGAAATTAACACTAAATTACATAACAAATTTATAACCGGGAGGTAAAAATTTAAGCAATACCTCGTTCGCGATCAAAGATGTTCTTGTTGGGTGAATTTGCCGCTAAATTCTATTTTTCTTAAAATTTAGGAATTTACTGCTAAATTCTGATCAGGCTTATGGTGCGGAAAGAACGCAAAATAAAAAATTTTAGTTCTACCATAAGCCAAGGATCTACTCCCTGATTGATTTCTAAACTTAAATTTTGTTGTGTATTTTAGGTATTGAAATATAGGGCAAATTTAATACACTTTTAACATTTAAAATTTATAAACCTTCGTACACAATAAATAGGTTAGTTACAAGCGCACAACCTATCGATTGTAGTATATAGGTGTCGATCCAAATGGAAGTTGGGAAACACTAATTTTTGTTAAAGTAAACTACTTTAAAAACTAAATAATAAAAGTAAAAAGGAGGTTTTGTGTAATTTTGTTCTTAATGAAAATTAAAAGTCCGTAACAAAGCGATTAACATTCAGATGTTATTCAAATTGGAGAAGTCTAGGGGCTTTTGGCTTACAATTCCTTGGTTAATATCTCATTTGTTTGGTCTCTAAATTCATGTTTTATTTGATGGTGTTTCTAACCTTATGATATGCCTAGATAATTCGAATTTCACGATTAAGTACTTCACCCTAACTACATAGATTTAAGCGCATGTTAGCCTATTTCAATTAATTATTGATACAACTAATTTGGTGCAATGAGTTAGCGTTCCTCTAGTTTTAGGGCTGTCACGATCCTAATAGGGATATTTAACATTACATGCACACAAAATAATATATCAATGTCTAATCTAATCTAGGGTTCCCAATTAGGTTTTAGGCTTCACAACTAAGTCCTTCACCCTAACCTAACCATTAATTCCTGTGGTTCCGGATAAAGTTTAGAATGGTGTGTTGCTAATCTTAAACCCTAAAATAATTCAAGCACATAGTAAGGTACCGTCAAGCAATTGTTCCTAGCAATTCAAGTTGTAAAACCTAAATGGGATACTATCAAGTACACAGATTATGCAATTAGAGAGAATTTATCAATCAACAAGAATAAATCATGCAAGCAAAACAATCATCAGAAAGAGAGAATCAAACAAACTACAAATTAACGCAAGTTCATGTTTAACGCCTAAGTCCCTAGAGAGGAAATCTGGCCTCCCATGGGTGCTTTAGCATCTACAAGAAAATACAAAATAAACATGGTAAAAACTGAGAAAATACGTAAGAGAAAAGAATATAAAGAATATAACCAAGGTTCTAAATAGCGTTTATAGCGTCGTAGCGGGAAGGTAAAAAAAAAAGCTATAGCGAATAGCGTCGCTATAGCGGAAGCTATTCCAAATAGCGTTTTTTTTTACATTTCGTATATTCAATATTTGTACTAAATATCAACATTATCTAAAGTCTCATAGAACAATAAATAACACCAAAGTAATTAAGAAACTATAATATTCATATTGAACCTGTACAAAGTCCAAATTGCGGTTCAAAATATCCATAGTAATATCATAAACTATTGATTTTTCCTATTAAAAATATCTTAAGCATCATGATTCATGTCATAATATTTTTTTTCTATTCAAATTTTAATTTCGGTTTGGACTTTTTTTCTATTCAAATTTCTATTTCTATTCCCAATTTCAAATTGATTTATCTGTAGCAAGTAGCAACAAATTCAATTTCGGTTTGAGATTTTTTTTACCTTTATTTAAAACCCATATAAATTGCTTAAAAAAAAAACTCATATTGTATAGCGCAAATAGCGACTGCTATAGCGCTGTAGCGGCCGCTATAGCGGCCGTAGCGCAAATAGCGCATTTTGATGTCATAGCGTAGTGTTTGGGGTCCAAAAACGCTATAGCGGCGCTATAGCACCGCTATAGCGCGCTATTTAGAACACTGAATATAACCAATCTCCAAGTTTCTGCCCAATTTCTTCCTTTGTCGCTCAAGCAAAACCTCAATTTCTTCCTTCTCTTCCTTCGAAATTCGCAACTTTGATCACCGCTGGAAAGTGGAGTAGAATGACTTTAATTGAGCAATGATGAGCAGTGATGATTTCTCCTGTGGTCTCCTTAACCTTATATAGCCTTTTCTAAACTTGGAGATCAAGTCGTTTTATTTTCGGCGCCCACTAAGCCCACTAACTTAGTCATTTTCTGAACTTGGGGATCAAGTTGTTATATTTTCAGCATCCACTAAGCCTACTAACTTCTATATTTTCAATTCCGTGATTCTGAACTTGGAGACCAAGTTATTCTAATTTTGGCGCCCACTCAGCCCACTAACTTTTCATATTTAGCAGTTTTTCAGGCTGGTGCGGCCATTGGTGTGGTTGCACAAAATTCTACATTTCGAATTTGGATTGTTTTTCCTTCATGAAAGTTGTAGATATTTTTGTCCTGGTTCTGTCAAGCTTTGATTCACCCAAATCGGAGTTCGTATGACCAAGATATGGCCAAACTACAAACTGTGTGTCGTAGCTGTGATTATGTGCGGCTTTGAGTGCGGCCGCAAGAGGCTCTAAAAATTTCCAGTGAATTGAACTTCAAATGGGCATAAATCATGATCCGTAACTCCGTTTTTAGTGTTCTACTACTTTTCGAAAAGCTTGCGAGAAGATCTACAATTTGCTCTATTTTCTGTAATTTAAATAGACTTTGGTAGTAACTTGGTTTTTGGATATATTTGACACAAAACTATACTAAAATACAAGAAAATTGACTAAGTTTTTTTAGGTTAAACCTTAATCAAAAGTATATATAATTTAGGCTTATCAAAATTCTCCAAGCTTAAACCTTGCTTGTCCCCAAGCAAAAATCTAAACTAAGAATCGAGTCAGTCTCTAACTTAACCAAATTACCTTGATAACTCTAATAATTGAAAAATTAACATGATTTTGCTAGAATTATCGTGAATCCTTTTGAACAATAACATGGACTTTATTAAATCAATCGTGATTCACCCCACAACTTAATTAAATTGAACTTCATACTAAAAAATGTCTTACTATTTGCAAAAACTACTACTTTTGGACTTATAAATATTTCGTTTTTCTACCCAAAATATGCCTTCATTTTGTGGTATTTTCTGAAATTTCAAAATCCCCCAAGCTTGAAACAAGCCCGGGCTAGAAAGTTGTGGACTCCGTGTGTTGGTACCTTGCAAATTTGCATTTTTTGTTATTGCTTTTGATTTTCTTTTTTATTTATTTTTATTACTTAGCACTATTTTCCCAATCCTCATTTAAGCACCGGCTAGTTACAAGTAGTTAACCGTACCCAACCGTTCTAATTCAAAGGTGTTTTGCATGCTCATAATCTAACCCTTCCACCAACACGAATGTCAATTTTATCAGGAGCCTAGTGGAGCAAGAGTGCCAATTTTCAATTTAACTCAATTTCTCATCATTTATGCATGTACCATGAAAACACACATCCCTAAGTATTCATTCATACTTGTGGATATCTCAATCTTTCTAAATTTTAAAATTCCCAAATTCTCTATTTTAAAAAGACATATTTTGGCTTCAAAACGTTATTTCAATAAAATCCAATTTTTTTTCATTTTTTTTCAAAGTCCTAAAACATCTCATCCTATGAAATTCTTTTTAATTAAGTATGGGGTTATTTCCAATTTAATTCAATGTCTTCCATATTTTTTTCAAAAAATTTCAACCAAATCCCAGCAATCACATTAATTTATTAACGAAATGCATGACACAAAACTAGGTAAACATCCTAACAAGTCGGACTGGACCCTATTCATGGTTTGGGAAAACCCTAGTTTCAAACAAAAATTTAAACATGCCTAAATTAAATGCAAGATACAATTGTGAATTTCAAATTTTCATTTAACCCCCCAGCTTAAACAAAATATTGTCCTCAATGTGTCAATTCATACTAGAAGAGAAAATTAAAAAGAAAAATAGAAACTCACAAGATGTTGCTCGGTTTAAAGTCGAGAGCTCAACTTGTTGAGGCTCAGTTTGAAGGTGGTGGATCATCGAGGGCAATTGCCTCCTTTTCGATGATCGGTTCATCTTGAATGAAATGTTTGAGCTGCTGTCCATTAACTTTGAGTGAACCCGTTCTTTCGCTCCAGATTTTAAAGGCACCATGGTCGAAAACTCGTGATACTTGATATGGTCCTTCCTGAAAACTCCTTCTGATGTTTGTCGTGCCACTGCTTTGTCTTCTCTTTGTATAACTTGGCATTCTTGTGTGAACTAAGACGCAATTTCTCTTGGTTCAAGGCGGCATTGATTATGATGGGATATGTCTCATCTAGGCCAAGATACTCATATCTGAGGGTTGTTGGCAAGGGTCTTAGTTCGACCTTCGGAGGTTCGAGCATTGTGCAAGCTGAAACGGCAAAAACTGGGCTCTGCAGAGGTTCTTCCGGGCTGTCTAGGCTGCATGGTTGGTTGTTTTCATCATTTCGAGTTGTTTCTTCATCGATTTATCCCATAATTTCATCCAGTTGTTATCCTTCTATCATCCTATCTAAATGATCATCAATTATAGAGTCTAAAACATCTACCCTGCATATCGAATCATTATTATTAGACGGAAATTTAAGAGATTTAAAAACGTTAAATTCAACCTTTTCATCGCCTACTCAGAAAGAAATCTTTCCATCACGCACATTTATGATCGCACCTGCTGTGATTAGGAAATCACGTCCCAATAGAAGGGGAGTTTGCGTATCCTCTTCCATTTTCAACACAACAAAATCTACCGGTATGAAAAACTTACCAATTTTGACAATCGCATCTTCCATGATTCCTACAGGATATCCAACGGATCTGTCCGCTAGTTGTAGCGACATTCTTGTTGGTTTCAATTCTCCTAGACCTAGCCTTTCATAAACCGCTTTTGGCATTGTTCGCACGAAAGCGCAACGCAAGTTTCGGTACGCTTGAGGGCGTACCTTTTAAAACTGCGCTTACACTTCACGAGTAAGGGTTGCAAGTGCACAACCCCTATCGAGTAATATAATCGGGTATCGATCCACAGGGACGGGCAATTACTAGGTTAGAATCCACTAAACTCAATTAAAAAAACTAGAAGTGAGAAAGATTGGGTTTGGTATTTAAGTTCCTAAAAGATCAATTCAAATAAATCGAACAATGCAAACAGATGTAATAAAGTGCTAGAAGAAATGTAAACTGTGTTTTGATTATGGATAAAAGACGTTTCCAGGGTTTCAGACTTCATCTGTGATCTGCCTCTAGCGGTACGGCCCGTACTAGCCGTACCAGACTTGGTAAAGCAAGGCCGCACCACTCTGGTAAGACCCGTACTGGCTTGCCAGAACAAAGCTTACCAGTTCGGGTTGATGCATTTCTTGCTGGTGCCTTGTGCTAAACTCTTTAGAAATGTTCAATTGACCACACCTAAGGTTCCTAAGCCTCAACTCTCGTGTGTTGGATCAAGATCTAAGTTGGAATGCAATTGATTGTCTTTTAGGGTTTCTACACCTCAATTTTCATATGTTGGTACAGATCTACCCTAGCTGGTTGATTGGAGACCTAAGATACCCTCTAATCTGTCAATTAGAGGGGAATTCAACCTCTCGGCTTCAATTCGAACAAGTCTACCCTAAGCAATTGATTTGGTTGAGAGATTGAGATGATCACATGACCTTGATAGGTTTGATCTAGACCTAGAGGTTCACCATACACAATCACAGCAAGCAAAGCAAGAGATAGCAAAGAAATCACAATCAATCAATCAAAAGAGTTCATACAAAGTACAAGTCAAAGAAAGTCAAAGCAAATCAAGAATCCATCTCAAAACCCTAGAAACTAAAACAACTACTCACAACACATGATCTGATCTAAAAATACAATAAAAGAGGTAAAGAAAGCCATGGATTGAAGGGATCGAGTGGAAGATGCTTGATCTGTCGAGCTTCGCCTCTTTCCTCTTCCTTCCTTCTTGCTCCTAGCTCCTCAGCTCCCTTTCTCTCTCTTACTGTGCTCTCAAATGTCTCTGGAATCAAAAGTTGTCGAAATTGGAGAGCTCCCCGCCTTAAATAGCCTCTGCCAAGATTTGAATCTGTCAGGCCGCCTTAAGGTACGGCCTGTACCAAAGTGGTACGGCCTGGCCGTACCAGGCGTGATGAGCTGAAATCGGCTAAGTTTGGTAAGACCCGTACCAAGCCTGGTAAGGGTCGTACCAGATCATCCCAAATCACCGTTTCTTCGTGTGTTTTGCTCCAAACCTGCAGAAAACAAACAAACACTCAGCAGTACCAAATTCTAAAGATATATCGATGAAATGCACATGATTCTGGTGAATTAGGGCACAAATCTGGTACTAAAACAGGCCTAAAATAGACTAAATATGCGAGGTATCAGGCATTAAACATACACTAGCACCTAAATCACACAAAATCGATTGAACTCGGTCTCCCCAATATTGCATGGAATAGTAAAACTACCGGGGTCCTTAAGTTTAGGGGGTAGTTTGGTCGAGAAAAGTGCACTACATTGTGCATTTAGGGAGATGGTTTCGACCTCTTCAAGTTTATTTTTGTTTGATAACATTTCTTTGAGAAACTTGACATAGGTTGGCATTTGTGCAATTGCATCGGTGAAAGGTATGGTAATTTCAGTTTTTTTAATTGTTCAATGAATTTAGCGTATTGGTGGTCTAGTTTTTTCTTTACCAACCGCTATGGAAAATGTATGAACCTATGAGGAGGAATATACTTTGGAGTTTCAAATTTTTGTACCTTTGCTGAGTTAGAATTACCCGTTTTGTGAGGCTCTTTCGGAATTGTTGCAATTGGTGGATCGATTGGTGCAGCTGAAATCGGTTCAGATTTTGTGGTTTGAGAGAGTCCTTGTGGTTGGTTTGGTTCATTGTCGGCTAGAATCTTTAGTCCATCATAGTGTGTCCCGCTCCTTAGCGTTATGGCTTGAGCCTCATGTCCATGTTCATCTCCGAGCTTCACGGCATTAGCGTGTTCTCTTGGATTGTGCTCCGATTTTTCTGGCAGTTGGCCTTGTGGGCGTGAAGAGGAGGCGGCTTGCTGTGCCATTTGAGTTTCAAGCAACCTTGATTTGGTCGTCAAAAGTTCGACCCTATCGTTCAAGTTTCTCAAAGAATCAGAAAATTCATTTTGTTTATCAAAAATTTTACCTTGAGATTCGACCATATTTTTTATCACTCAAAAGAGAGCGATGTTATCTTTTAAAATTTATAAACTCGGAAATGCTATCGGTTCAGATCGCAAGCGCACAATCCTTATTAAGTAATATAATCGAGGTCGATCTATAGGGAATATTGGTCTGCAGTCTTGAGCGATCAAATCACAATCTTTCGAAAGGCTAGACAAAATATGAAAATTGAGAGTTTGGAATTGTTATCAATGTAAATTTGGCAACAATTAAAAGTAATTAAAATAAAGATAGAGATGAGAATTCCTAAGATTTCGGCACACCATTGCTACTCAATCTACTTTGATATTCTACTTCTGTCGGGTCTGATTACCTGTTGTTGTTAATGGAAGACACTACATAGGACACTGCGAGTCACTAACGCAAATGACGGGACTTCCCGCGAAGGTTTTCCTCACATAAATCTAATGGCTCCCAATGAGACTAACTCGTCCATCATAGTCTCTCTACCAATAAAGTACTGTCACTACCCTAGGATTATACTAGATCATCGAAATCAGGTGAAGGGAGAATAAATTGCAAAAGCATTTTAATTAACAACAAGAAATCATAATCAACAGAAAATATATATATCAAAGCATCATGAGTAACAAGGTTTACCGCCTAGCCCCTAAGAAAAGAACTTAGCCGCGGAACGGCATCATTACAACACTCCTCTCTTTCTCACTTCAATTAAATCTAACCCTAACTACCAAAATTACAAAAATGATCTTCTCTTCTGTCCAGGGGCTTTATATAGGAGTAGGGGGGCGTCTGGAGATGAGTGGAGGCCAAGAAACACGATCTGGACACGTCTGTGGTAGTTATTCCCCAAAGGGCCCCTTGGTTACGGACCGTATTAGGTGATACAGTCCGTATTCACACCTTGTCGCTGAGGGGTGTAATGCGTATCACACCATCTCCTGGTCCGTATCCGGCTAGATCCGTATCAACTGGTACGGACCATAATAGGGCCTTAGTCGATAAGCGTCGCTTGTCTGATTCATCTGATTCTTGCTCTATTCGATGTTAAATAGTCCCAAAACCTGTTTTCTGCAATAAAACATAAAGAAGGGTGACAATAACCTTTTTCTCTAATTAATTAAACGTAAGTGTGAGATAGTATGCAAAACCTAAGCCAAAACCCTACGTAATTCATCATCATTTTGACTCTGATCACGCCTCCCAACTTGAATTGTTGCTTGTCCTCAAGCAACAGCATCCCAGCTAGTCAAATGTCTGGTCTAAGTTAAACCATACAATCTCAAGGACTTGTCTTAAAATTAAGCTAGAACTTCGACTTGGTACAATTGTCATGACATTAAAAATTTAGAACTTCAAAAATATTCATGACCTTTCTATTGAACAATTTATTCACCCCATGATTGACCTCATTGTGCATTCCTTAGAAAAATTATTATCGAACAACTCACTTCACAAATATCCCTAAATTCGAGAGTATTAATTTCCCCTTTGATTATAAACGGCTCCCTTTCAATCAATAGGAATTCTAATGATATAAATTTTGATTTTCCTTCCTAATTGATTGGAACAAAGTATGACAACTAAGTGTGTTGGTACTTGTGACAATTTTTGAAAAATTAAATATGCACAAAATTAAAACTTGGGAGGTTTTGTCGAGCCTATTGGTAGTCAGTCCTGCGTAGGCACCTGTACTCTTTTTATCCTCCATCTTTTATTCTATTTTTTTCTTTTTATGAATTTTTCTATTTTTTGAATTTTTCTATTTTTTGAATTTTTCTCATTTCTGATTTTTTTTGTATTTTTTTGTTTTTCTGAAAATTGAAAATTGCACAAGTAAATATTTTTTTGTGTCACAAGTAGCATGATTACACACAATTCTAAGTATTCATTCAAACAAGGAATTATTGCATAGTTTTGCTAGGGGTTTATCTATAATAAATAGGTATTCTCGAACACTCTTAGATTTAGAAGACTTTGCAAAAATAAATCACTCAATCAATAAAAATTCTAAGGTTTGCGGTTTTTGGTGAACATTCATGGTTAGCAATCGATTGCTTACTTTTGAGATCAATATTTATCTTTAAAAATTCTGAATTTTTGTATCATGGCCAATTGTCTAATCCCTAGCCTAACTAAATTCAAAACAATTCCTTATTTAATTAATCTACTTCTACGGGAATTGAAAATGTGAGCTAGCTAAAAAGCTCAACCAATCATTATAGGATTTTCAGTAAAGCCTCCAACCCTAGTCAAAAATTGAGTAAAACTGTTAGTGTTGGTGTTCTAGACCCAGATCATATGTATGATATGTTTAGTTTATTAGTGAATGATTTTATCATTTTGTACCTTGAGTATTCATATTAGTGGATCATTTGAGTTGATGACTCAAATTGTAGAACTTCACAACGAATAAATTTGTTTACTCTTAAATGTCCCTTATCTTGGCAATCAGCAAGGTACACTGGTTGACCATATAAGATAAGTGTAGTGATTAGATGATGGCCATGTTCTACAGGTTATAGATAAGGGGTTATCGATCTAATCACACATGTGCATACACGGAGATGTATGGCACTGGACACACCTAAAAATGAAATATCATATGGATTGTGTTCTGTGTCATTGATATTTCATTGTGTCTAGAATTCTTTGGTTGAGATATTTATTTTTCTTACATAAGGGATGTGTATTGTTGGTACTGTCCAACGCTCTCTTTAACCAGGAGTTATATAGGCAGTTACTGCAGTGCATATAACTTATGCGGAAGAACGATACGTATCAAGAAACCATTGTCCCTTATATGTTAATATAAACGATGATATCTCTGGACCCCTTGATAAAGTTTGTATTATGTGCATGCAATATGATTATATGATAATCATATCATAATTAAACTTCAGGAAATCAAGAAGAATAATTGGTAAGGATGACACATTCCTACCTTACGATTATTTGGATATCATGTGGCAAGGAATTGACACAATAACATCTTTAATGTTACAGGGATCGTGATTTTGCATTGTGCTTTTTCATCCACATCATTTGGGTAATCAATATACCATGGCTAGTTGTATCATTGATTTATGGAATTAAAATGTTTAATTTCATTGCCATAATGATGGGATCCCATAGGGTCACACCATATGAAAGATTAAAAGAAAATATATTAATAAAGCATATGTGATATGTATATAATATGTGCTATGTTAATTATAAGGAGTTATAATTAATTTGTACAAATTATATGTTATTAATATATGAACAATTTTTATAACATGGAGATGTTGTAAAATAATCCTAGTAATATTTAAAGTATGTGTGACATATTTTAAATGACTTTTGACACATGAGAGATGCATATAAATGAACATAGAATATTAATTTATATGTTGGCCTTTTAATGTATGGGATTGTGGACTTAATTAAATATTAATATGATTAGTATGTTTAAGCCCAAAGCCCAAATATATGCTGGGGAGAATTGATTAGTAATGGCATGATTTAAGGAATATTTAAATATGTCATTAAATCTAATCAATCTCATTAAAGATGAAAGAAATTTCTGGACAGACTTTTTAGGTAAGTTTGAACTGGAATTTGAAAGGGCAAATCTTAACCATTCTGGACGTATGACCTATGTAATCTGTAGCCCTTGGAGTCTAGAATCCAATGGTGAAGATTTCAAGTCGTTTGGAGTTACCTAGAAAAAGATATAAGGGTTTTAGTACCGAAAGATCAAAATTCAGTGAATTATATCTTGGCCGAAATTTGCTCTTTTCTCCTCTCTCCCATTTTTCTCTCATGAGTTGAGATCTAGAAATCCTCTAAGAAATTTTAAGAAATTAACAAGAGGGTTAAACTAGGATTAAGGTTCTACTTGTTAATCTCTTACTAGTCTTAGAGATACAAGTATTTCTTTAATCTTTCGGTGGATACCTAAGGAGGCTCGTCATTTGAAGGGCTAAGCACAACCACCACTGAAAGAGAAAGGGAATAAGAAGTTGCTAAGCAAGACAACTCTTCTTGATTTGATTTGGAGATCAAATCCAAGGTATTATGTTATCCCCTTATTGATTAGGCTAATGAATATTGTTTCTTGCACTTACAATAACTAGATCGTTTGTTTTGAGTTGAATAAATTTTTTGTTTTATTCCTTGCTATCTAAGCATCAAAACTTTCAAAAACTACTAGCATCTACAAGAAAAATAAAAATGCGAAAGATTTAAAGATACATGGTCAATTTACCTCCTACCCCCCCGAATAAAATTGAGCATTGTCCCCAATGCTCCAGAGATAAAAATAAAGGAAGTAAAAAGTAAAAAGACCGAGGGAAAGATACAACTCACTGCACCTCAATCATGAGGTGTGGTGGAGGTGGTGGATGCTGGATCTCCTCGTAGAATGGTGGGTCGTAGGGTAGCCCGGTGGTGAGAGTATTCTGGTAATACTGCTGGGCCATGTAGCGAGTTTGCTCTACCTCCCGCCTGTTGCTGTGAACATGCTCGCATAGCCCGTATACGCCCTGACGGACCTCGCCTACAGAGTGTCGCATTGTGTCACACTGCTGGCTAAGTCGGTCATAAGAAGACATGGAATCAATGGAGAATTTTTCGATGTTTGTGTTCATCCATTGTACAGCCTTGAGGAAATCACCGTATCTACCTTGAGAGGTATCAGATGTACCGCCTTTCTTTGTGCTGCTGCGGCAGCAAATGCTTCTTGACGGGCCCTTTCATTTTCTGCCGCTATTTCTTGCATGTATGCTGCGGCTGCTGCGGCTTGGGCCCTCTTTTCTTCTTCTTCATTTTAGGCCTCAATGGCCTCGAATTCAACCCAATGATCTTTTTCCTGAGCGGCCCTTCTTCCAATGGGGACCGCTTGCTTCCATGTTTCCGGTTGGCTGATGACTAGCGGTTTGCAAGGCATTTTGACATTCCTCTTGTCGATGGTGTAGGTGCATTGCTCGGGAGGTCTGTTATTGATCATTCTCATTGCGGTGAGGCATTCGATGTCCACGAATCTCATGCCTGTGCCTTCTTGCAAGAAACTTACCGCGACATTGAGTTGTCGTGCGAGGATGGTAGCGATGGCACCAATAGAGACATTTCCCCTTGTTCTCTTGTTTTGGCCAATTGAGTGGATGTGGTTGCAGAGGAAGTGGCCAATGTGTGGGGGCTCTTCTGGGGTAACAAGCATACACTTGAGGATGTATAGCTCGGGAAATGTGACTCTTGCGCAGGATTCACCTCGGGCAAAGAGAGTTGCTGAGGGCTGCCTGCATGTACCTGAGCACCGGATGAACAATGTGATTGGCTGATCTTTTGTCGCCTGTGCGATCATTGGTGATTAGCGTCCAGAATTCGCGCTCCTCTTTGAACGCTTGAGTCCTCTCATCTTTAAGACAAAAGATTTCGCAGAAGTCGCTCATTGGCATCTGCCTTTGTAGGTTCATCATTTGAAATTTGATCTCATCATTCTCGGAGGAGAAGGTGGCGATGAACTCACGGGTGAGGTCCTGATAGACCGGGACATCGATAAGCTTGTTCAGAAAGTCCCAAATATGCACCTTCTTTGCAAGCGTTCTGAATTGAGAGAGGAGCCCGAGCTCTTTGAGGATCTTGATATGGATGGCTTTGTGGTTGATGATCCTACTGTTGTCGAGTCTGTCGAAGATCCTGGAGTGTGATATTCTCGAGAATTTTATGACCATGGGATCATCTTCTTGCTCGTTTTCCTCTTCTCCTCCCTGTTGTTCATGGTAAGACGGTTGATCATTGGGAGGAGAGTCCGGCAGCTCCTCGCGCTCTGGGCTGAGATTTTCTTACCCATTCCTGCTAAGGCTTTGAAAAGGCCATGAGTTTTTGGGGCCATTATAAGAGTCTACAAGTCTCTGTTACGGACCGTATTAGGCAATACGGATCGGTTACGGACCCTTGTGCTGATGGAATTGGCCAAGTACAGGACTGAATACGGACCGTATCTACTGTTACGGACCATATCAAACTAGGGTTTTTCGAACTTAGAACTATTTTTGGGATTTTCTGACTGTTGGATACAGACCGTATTGAGTAATACAGATTGTAATGGACTGGTACTGGTATCAATGTAAATTTGGCAACAATTAAAAGTAATTAAAATAAAGATAGAGATGAGAATTCCTAAGATTTCGGCACACCATTGCTACTCAATCTACTTTGATATTCTACTTCTGTCGGGTCTGATTACCTGTTGTTGTTAATGGAAGACACTACATAGGACACTGCGAGTCACTAACGCAAATGACGGGACTTCCCGCGAAGGTTTTCTTCACATAAATCTAATGGCTCCCAACGAGGCTAACTCGTCCATCATAGTTTTTCTATCAATAAAGTACTGTCACTACCGTAGGATTAGACTATATCATCAAAATCAGGTGAAGGGAGAATAAATTGCAAAAACATTTCAATCAACAACAAGAAATCATAATCAACAGAAAATATATATATCAAAGCATTATGAGTAACAAGATTTATTGCCTAGCCCCTAAGAAAAGAACTTAGCCGCGGAACGGCATCATTACAACACTCCTCTCTTTCTCACTTCAATTAAATCTAACCCTAACTACCAAAATTACAAAGATGATCTTCTCTTATGTCCAGGGGCCTTTATATAGGAGTAGGGGGACGTCTGGAGATGAGTGAAGGCCAAGAAACACGATCTGGACACGTCTGTGGCAGTTATTCCCCAAAGGGCGCCTTGGTTACGGACCGTATTAGGTGATACTGTCCGTATTCACACCTTATCACTGAGGGATTTAATGCGTATCACACCATCTCCTGGTTCGTATCCGGCTATGTCCGTATCAACTGGTACGGACCGTAACAGGGCCTTAACCGATGAGCGTCGCTTGTCCGATTGATCTGATTCTTGCTCATTCGATGTGAAATAGTCTCAAAACCTGTGTTCTGCAATAAAACATAAAGAAGGGTGACAGTAACCTTTTTCTCTAATTAATTAAACATAAGTGTGAGATAGTATGCAAAACCTAAGCCAAAACCCTACGTAATTCATTATAATTTTGACTCTGATCAATTTTCCATTATCTTTTCTAACTTGGACAATTGAGTGGGGCCTTGGTTTTGTCGATTTTGATATTGTGGGTACTGATTTTGGTTGCCTTGATTTTGGTTGGAACAGTTTTGGTATTGTTGATTACCCCCTTGATTTTCATTTTCAGATTTCCACCTAAAATTTGGATGGTTCCACTTATTGTTTGGGTTGTAGTTGTTGGAATTATAATTCGGGTTGGATTGAGCATTTCGTTTATCCCCCTCATTATAAAAAAAACCATTCACTTGTTCAACATTCTCCTCACCCATGATATATAGACAATTGGTTGTTTCATGATCAGTACCTCCACAAATATCACAATGCAATGATTGGACAGATTTTACATTTTGCATATTCTTAATCGCGATTTGGAGAGATTCTACCTTGGCTTGTAAAGCAGTTACTGTTGGGATTTCATGTGTATGCCTATATGGTGAGAATTTAAAATTTTCCTATCACCACTTGGCTCAATACACAAAAGATCTTATTTATATGACAAAAGCAAACAAGATTTTCTTCAACAAATTAATGTGTATTAAATTAAAAGAAATTTCATCTAATTTATTGCTAAAGAGGATGGAAACCTTTACCTAAAGAGATTGTCAAATTTCTTGATGGAGAGAAGTCAGTTTCCCTTCTAGTTCTTGTGTTCTTCTTGGAAGCGCCTCTTGGTTCACCTTGAACCTAAACAACGAATTAACACACCTCTTAGATAGATGGATGTGAAGTTCAAGTCTTAGATCCAACCACCTCTTGGTGGCTAAACCTATCAAGAAGAAATTAGAGAAGAGATTGAACCACTAGGGTTTTGGCCTTGAGCAAAGGGGCTGCTACAGTAATTTCAGCCAAGGAAAAAGCACTGCTACAATAATTTCGTCCAAGAAAATGAGTAGAAAAATTCTCTCCATTTTCCTTAATTACACACCTTTAAATAAGTAAGGGTTAGGGCAACTATTTGTGTAATGTTTAAATTAATTACACAAATTCCACTAGTCTTGTTTAGCTATTTTATGATCTCCTTAATTTTATCTTGTGATTGGTTTAATAAATTAATTTATGAATAAATAATATTAATCATATTATTCTATTATGCAATATTCTTATTATTCTTATAATGCATTCAAACTTTATACCAAATAATATTTGCATAACTTCACAAATTTATTTATGATTTAAGCATGTCATATTATGACATTTTATGTTATCATTTCATCTCATGTATTTTATCTTATACATCATTATGAAATATAAAATACTTGTTGTTTCTCTTCAGGTGTGACCGTATAGAGGATTTATGTTATCTTGGCAATAATATAAAACTTTATATTATTGACTATAAGAGGTTTTATCATTACATTATAGTTATCCAAACGACATAATAATCATTCACTCAATCCAAATTTGGAGAGATTCTACCTTGGCTTGTAAAGCAGTTACTGTTGGGATTTCATGTGTATGCCTATATGGTGATAATTTAAAATTTTTCTATCACCACTTGGCTCAATCCACAAAAGATCTTATTTATATGACAAAAGCAAACAAGATTTTCTTCAACAAATTAATGTGTATTAAATTAAAAGAAATTTCATCTAATTTATTGCTAAAGAGGATGGAAACCTTTACCTAAAGAGATTGTCAAATTTCTTGATGGAGAGAAGTCAGTTTCCCTTCTAGTTCTCGTGTTCTTCTTGGAAGCGCCTCTTAGTTCACCTTGAACCTAAACAACAAACTAACACACCTCTTAGATAGATGGATGTGAAGTTCAAGGCTTAGATCCAACCACCTCTTGATCTTCAAATTAACAACCTATTTGATTTCTTGGTGGCTAAACCTATCAAGAAGAGATTAGAGAAGAGATTGAACCACTAGGGTTTTGACCTTGAGCAAAGGGGCTGCTACAGTAATTTCAGCCAAGGAAAAAGCACTGCTACAGTAATTTTGTCCAAGAAAATGAGCAAAAAAATTCTCTCCATTTTCGTGTCTATTCTTGTCCAAGAGGTTCTATCATTACATTATAGTTATCCAAATGACATTATAATCATTCACTATCCACTAATTTCGTGTCTATCCTTGTCTCATCATATTATGAATAATATGCAAAATAGGATCGTGTCATTCTTGCATTATATTCTTTTCTTGGTTTCTCAAATAAATTATAATTATAACTACATCAGTTATATTGCATGCGATATAATTCTACTTTACCAAATGGCACAGTAATATCATAACTCAAATTGAGAGACAATGATAATATTAACATATAGATTTTTCCCTCACAAGTTGTGCACAACGAACTACTATTTTATTCCTAGCAGAAGATAGTATTTAAATAGCAATCACATTATATACTTCTCATGTGAAAAATCTACACATCTCATATCTTAGATTCTAAAGACACAAAGTAAACATTAATGACATAAAACACAATCCATATAATGTTCCATTAATTTAGGCCATGCTCAATATATAAAATACACATATTTATATATTCATGTTATTAAATGATAATCCTTTATTAACATTTATAGAACTTCAATGTACTTTAATCAACATGACAATTTTTCTCGGTAATTAATGTTCCTCCTTAATTACCACGATTGTAAACATATTTAGTGATTAAATGTTTCTCATTTTAGGAGTTCTATGGTTCAAGACCAAGAGCATCTTCTTGAACTCTTCCAAAGATATAACATATAAATCTCAAGGAGCATGAATAATAATATTCGTAATAAAATCATGAACTACATATAAATTATCGCTAAAAGAAATAACTTTCAAAACACACATCCTTCAGTTACATCATCTACCTTTAGTACGCCGGGTGATGCGACGCTTCTCTTTGCATCTCTCCCGGATGTCCATTCGCGTTGGCTAATCGTCATGTCCTCAATCATCTCCATTGCCTCCACCGAATCCTTATTAGCGAGGTTTCCTCCCGCAGCCGCGTTGAGTTGAGACTTTGTGTCGTACGCACAACCTGCATAAAAAAAATTGAAACAACAACCAAACATCAATCCCATGATTAGGGCACAAACGCAATAATTTCTGCCATCTATCCCATACCTCACTTAAGAATTCATATTCATCTTGTTTAAAGATAGTGATTTTCTGCCTAAAATGTTGGGTTTTAGATAGAGGGAAGTATTTGCCTAAGAATAACCTTTGTACCTCTTGCCAAGTTTGTGCCATATTAGGGTTTAACAATTTTAACCAAGCTCTAGCATCATCCATAAGAGATAAATGGAAACAATTCAATTTTAGGGCATCTAATTCATCCCCTTTTGGTGCAAATGTAGCACAATGCTCCTCAAATGTTGCTAGATGTTAGTGAGGATCCTCATTCAACCTACTCTAAACCTATTTTGACCTAAAAGGTGAATTAGAGTTGGTTTCAGATTTGGGTTTGTCCCCCCATGTGCAATATAACCAAATTGTTTTCCCGGTTCCATTTAATTTACAAAATCTCTTATGGGTCGGTAGTCCTTTGGATTGCGGCCATAGAGAGGATTGTTATTGAGAGGAGGTGGATCATTGTTGATAGGAGGAGGTTGATCGTTGTTGTTAGGAGGAGGTTGATTGCGATTTTGATTAATAAGACCTTCCGTCAAGTCTTCCTCCTCAAATCCTGGCTTGCCTAGTCAGTTGCCTAAACCTGCCATTTATTGAGAATAAGATGCACCGGCCTTGTTCTTTGCTGTTTGACTCCTTGTGACAGGTGTCAGTGCTCAAGTAGACAAGAGAGAGAAAAAAATAAGATGAGATATGAAAGAGAGAAAATAAAAGGAAAGTAAAATGCAGAAATTAAATAAGGAAAGTAAATATTTTTGGATTTTTTTTTTGAAAAGGTAAATAAGGAAAGTAAATATTTTTGGATTTTTCTGAAAAGGTAAATAAGGAAAGTAAATTTTTTTTTGGATTTTTTATGAAAAGATTAATAAGGAAAAGTAAATTTCAGAAATTGTAAAAAAAAGGAAACAAAATATTTTTGGATTTTTATTTTCTGAAAAAAGAAAGAAGGTAAATAAGGAAACAAAGAATTAAAAGTATTTTCCTAAAATAAAAGCTAGATCTATCCTACTTCTCCGGCAACGGCTCGAAAAAGCTTGTTGTGTATTTTAGGTATTGAAATATAGGGCAAATTTAATACACTTTTAACTTTTTAAATTTATAAACCTTAGTACATAATAAATAGGTCAGTTGCAAGCGCACAACCTATCGATTGTAGTATGTAGGTGTCGATTTAAAGGGAAGTTGGAAAACACTAATTTTTATTAAAGTAAACTACTTTAAAAACTAAATAATAAAAGTAAAAAAGGGGGGTTTTGTGTAATTTCGTTTTTAATGAAAATTAAAAGTCCGTAACTGTCACACCTAGAGAGGGAAAAACGTGCCGTGCCGTGCCGTGACTAACACGCCGTGACTTTGGTCACGTGCCGTGCCGTGCCGTGACCAAGTAAATTTTTCACGTGCCGTGCCGTGCCGTGACAAAAATTACGAGGGGTGGTCACGGCACGCGAATGGTCACGGCACGCGAGTCACGCCGTGACTCGCGTGCCGTGACTAAGTCGTGCCGTGACTAAGTCGTGCCGTGACTAAGTCGTGCCGTGACTAATTCGTGCCGTGACCAAACGTGCCGTGACCAAACGCGCGTTAGTCAAGTTTGATCGCATTTAACGTTTAAAAAAAAATAAAACGATTCTTTAAAATTCAAATGTTTTAAATTGAAATTTAAATGTAAATATTTTAATTAAAATAAAATTATACCTTATAGGAAGGTATGTTAGTGCATTGCTTCGCTACTGCTGTGACTGCCGTGACTGGCGTGTCTTCCGTTCCGTGACTCGCGTGTCCCGTGCCGTGCCGTTTCCGTGTTCCGTGCCGTGCCGTGCCGTGACCAAGACAATTTCCGTGCCGTGCCGTGCCGTGTCTTCTTTGCCAACAATTGGTCACGGCACGCGAATGGTCACGGCACGCGACACGCGAGTCACGGCACGTGACCGACACGCGTGCCGTGCCGTTCCGTGCCGTTACCGTGCCGATCCGTGACGGAGCCGGCTCCGGCGTGCCATTTTTCCCACTCTAGTCACACCCCGAGACAACCCGCCATGTATTTCTATGTAAGACGTATTTCCATCACATACATTATCAATACAATACAATAAATGCCACATTTATTTCATAAGCAAAAGAGTTCTACAAACGATCATAACAGACATGGCTAGTAAAACGACCACTGTCATGCCTGTTCAATGTATCAATTATTTAAAATAGAAACTAAATCAACAAATGGCATAGTATTCCTTTCAGAATCTTCCCGCTTTAGCTTACTCACGACCTTGCTCAGTACCTTCATCTTCATTACCTGGAACCCACATAAAAGTGGAACGGGTGAGAGACTCGAACATTCTCTCAGTACGAGATTTAGTTCCAGCCCGGAGATTTGTAAAATCTTTCCTTTTGATCATACTAAACAACTTTATTTATTCAATAACCAAAATGAAATCTATATTATTATATCAAGCAATGACTATCATTCATGTAAGTACTTGTTACTTTAAAAATCTTAATAATCACTGACTATCACTTTGCTTGTTATGCGTTATATCTCAAACCCGACTGCGACTAGCATTCCCCGCATGCCGGTCCCGACCGCGACTAACAGTCCCCGCGTATCGGCATTTCAAACATCAAACCCGACTGCGACTAGCATTCTCCTCATATCGGTCCCGACCACGACTAGCAGTCCCCGTGTATCGGCCTTTCCAGCATCAAACCCGATTGCGACTAGCAGCCCCCGCATATCGGTCCCGACCACGACTAGCAGTCCCCGTGTATCGGCCTTTCCAATATCGAACCCGACTGCGACTAGCAGCCCCCGCATATCGGTCCCGATCGCGACTAGCAGCGCCCGCGTATCGGCCTTTCCATTCATTCAACTCGATGATCGTTCGTTTTCTTATTCTATTATTATACTCAATCGATATATTTCATTAAGGTCATATGTTTCAAACAAAATAATATTATTCTTTATTCTCTAAACAAAGCCGAAGAGGTTGTTCGAATCAACATGCACAATTCCACAAGTAAATTAAAATGCACACAAAGGAATAAGTAATTAGTTTTACAAAAAGTCCAGGAAGCCCGTACCTGTTAGTTTAGTAGATTATTGATCGTCACTCGCATCTCCAAATTCTTCTCAAAGCCGAATCTAAATATTTGAACACATATTTTAATAAATAACATTTCATTATGTGTTCTTATTTCTAAAAGTCCTTAATACGGCTTCATATTATGACCAAGTTTTATTAATTATAACTCCTAGAGTTTAATTAAATGAATCAAAAGCAATACCGAAAACTATATTAGAGTTATATGCTTCGGACTAATTCTAAATCGTTTAATAAAAATTAGTATAGATAATCTAGTCAAAGATAAGAAAGACAATCAAATAACCAAAATAGTCCGAAACTTTTAATGTTACAGTCATAATATTATTTTAAATATTATCGCAAACAAATCTGAAATTTTCAGTCAGAGATGATCTTTTAATATTTTTATATATATAAAATCAAGTAGGGTCCACTAAAAAAAAACATATATGAAATTTTAGTAAGGTGTATCATGAATCTAGAAATAAATATTATCATTTGTACACCTGTTACGTACTGACTTTGGAAACGAATGTAAAACTAGTAACTATGATTAAATAAATATATCTTTTAATTTATGGTCGAAGGTATTTTCCAAATTGTCGAAACAAACAACAAAAATCGAATCTACATAATTAAAAACGTAAACTTGATTATAAATCTGTTGTTGAAAGAAAGAACAGGGTAAATAAAGTTCAATAACCGAAACTTAACTTTTATTATTAAAAATGATGATAGAAACAAAAGAAATTTAACATATTAAGAGAACAAAGTAAATGGCCGAATTCTATTACATTCAAATAAATTGATAAAAAGAGTTTCAAATTATTAAACTATGCAGACATTATCAGATTTTTATATAATAAAAGAAATTCTTATATATAAATAAAATTTCAGATTATAATATGACTAAAGAAATTCTTACCAACAGTACGTCTAATTTTTCAGAGTTTAATTAAAGAAATTCTAATAATCAATTCCTCTAGAACAATAATTTATTGTAACTAATATATCTACTTATCATATTCTAATCAATGAAATTTATAGAACAATTATTGAAAAGAATATCAAAGTTTATAGTACCTTAGGTGTAGAAATTTCCAGCACAGAAGCGGGCATTCAATTTGATTTTGACAAGATTATAGAGTTCTCTTTGATTTGTTGTGAAGGAAGAGAGAGGGAAAGAGGGAGAGATACGGCACAGGGGCGTTAATATTCAATTAAAAGTTGGGGACGGTTTTGAGAAGAGGTTTAAACTCAAAATTAATAAGGGAGCGGTCATCAGGGGTTACATACAGGGGCAGAGGGATTTAAAAATGGAAGCGGGTTTTTAATTTAGAAGGAGACAATTCAGAGGGGTGCAATTAATAGGGGTTGGCGTAATTTAATTTAGGAAAACTTTGTAATTAAGGTATAGACTTTATTCTATCAATCATGTAAAGAATTTTATTAATTTTATTAATCCTGACAAAAGATACTTCCCTCTTTGATCACCAAATATAATAAGGGAAATAAATAATTTCTAACATGAACAATTAATTGAATTTCAAAGTAATTAACTAGGTCGTGGCTACTAATCAATTTAACTATTGAATTGAAATTTAAAATAAGTCATACTTATATAAATTTTATATAGTGTTACATTGTCTTCTTAAATGTGTTGGATTACTCCATGTCACTAATATTAAAAAATAAAAAAAAATTGACGTGACAAAATGTTACAGTAACAAAGCGATTAAAATTCAGATGTGATTCAAATGGGAGAAGTCTAGGGGCTTTTGGCTTACAATTTCTTGGTTAATTTCTCATTTGTTTGGTCTCTAAATTCATGTTTGATTTGATGGGGGTTTCTAACCTTATGATGTGCCTAGATAATTCGGATTTCACAATTAAGTACTTTACCCTAACTACCTAGATTTAAGCGCATGTTAGCCTATTTCAATTAATTATTGATACAACTAATTTGGTGCAATGAGTTAGCGTTCCTCTAGTTTTAGGGCTGTCACGATCCTAATAGGGATATTTAACATTACATGCACACAAAATAATATATCAATGTCTAATCTAATATAGGGTTCCCAATTAGGTTTTAGGCTTCACAACTAAGTCCTTTACCTTAACCTAACCATTAATTCATGTGGTTCCGGATAAAGAATTAGAATGGTGTGTTGCTAATCTTAAACCCTAAAATAATTCAAGCACATAGTAAGGTACCGTCAAGCAATTGTTCCTAGCAATTCAAGTTGTAAAACATAAATGGGATACTATCAAGTACACAGATTATGCAATTAGCGAGAATTTATCAATCAACAAGAATAAATCATGCAAGCAAAACAATCATCATAAAGAGAGAATCAAACAAACTACAAATTAATGCAAGTTCATGTTTAACGCCTAAGAATTAATCATAAAATTTCTCTTATTACTTTCCTATTGCTGTGACCCAATAGGATCTGTGTTATGTTGGCAATAGAATTAAAACTCATTTTAATTCTATAAATCATAAGCGGCATCTGGCAGAATATATTATGACTATCCAATTGACACAGACGATCTTGTACAGTACAATATCACGATCCAGTAAACAATTTACTCGTGTTAACTCTTTTGTCTCATAGTATCATATCAGTTTCAAGGTAGTATGTGTCATACTTGCAAACTAAATATTTTCTCGATATTAAGTAAATTATCATATATGATTAACTCTTTAATCATATTGTCCACGGATAATTCTACTTCATCAAGAGGCCTAGTGATACTATCACTCGTATTAAATACGAGGGACAATAGTAGTCTTGGTGAGCATCTACCCTCCGCATAAGTTATGCATACTGAAATGTCATCATTATAGCTACTTTTTACGGATAACGTTGAACAACACTCACGAATACACACTTCCTATGTAGGAAAGACGAATACCTCATACTTTAGAACTTAACACTGAATGAAAATATTAATGACATGAACATAATCCATTTAACGTTTCATTTAGGGTCTGTCAAATACCATGTTCTCTAACATGTTTCTGTGTCATTAAAATGACAACTGTTTGTCTATGATTTGTAAAACTTAACCATCATTTAATCCACACACTAACCTTTAAATGGTTAATTAGTGTTCCTTGCTAATTACCATGGTTAGAGACTATTAAGAGTATTTATCATCTATATTATGAAGTTTTACAATTTCAAGTCACGAACTCGAAATGATTCATAAATGCGATAAATCTCAAGGAACAAAATGATATCTTTATTAATCATCCATTATATGAACAAAATATATAGAATATAATTATCCTATGATTGACTTCTAGATTATTACACTAACAATCTCCCACTTAAGCTAGAGCCAATCAACATAAGCTCTGCATTTATACAAGTCTCTATATTTTTAAAGATCTCGCAGATCGTAAGAAAATCTCACAGCCAATTGCCTATGTGTCTCAGACCCATAGAAGCAGTATGCATCTCATGCTTGGCTTGAGGAAGAGGTTTTGTCAGTGGATCAGCTGTGTTGCTGATTGTGTCAACCTTGCAAATCTTTACATCACCTCTATTTATGATCTCTCGTATCAGGTGATATGTCGGATAACATGCTTGGATTTTGATTGCGATCTGGGTTCCTTGGCCTGAGCGAAAGCTCCATTGTTATCACAGTAGAGGTCCAATGAGCCTTGGATACTCGGAACCACTCCTAGTTCGCTAAGGAACTTCTTGATCTAGAAACCTTCTTTAGATGCTTCGGAAGCAGCGATATACTCAGCTTCGGTGGTTGAATCTGCTGTGGTTTCTTGCTTCGAACTCTTCCAGTTCACAGTACCACCGTTGAGTATGAATACGTATCCAGACTTAGATCTCAAGTCATCTTGGTCGGTTTGGAAACTTACATAGGTGTAATCATTTACAATGAGTTCAGAATCACCGCTGTAGACGAGGAACTTATCCTTAGTCATTCTCAAGTACTTAAGGATATTCTTTGTAGCATTCCAATGCTCCATGCCAGGATTAGCCTGATATCTGCTTGTCATGCTCAAAGCATACGAGACATCAGGGCGAGTGCACAACATGGCATACATGATAGATCCAATAGCCGAAGCATATGGTACTCTACTCATCATGCTTCGCTCATCAGTTGTCAAAGGACACTGAGTCTTGCTAAGCTGAACACCATGTGACATTAGCAGGAATCCCTTCTTGGAATCCTGCATGCTGAACCGATTCAGTACTTTGTCAATGTACGTGCTTTGACTCAATCCTATAAGTCTTTTCGATCTATCTCTATAGATCTTTATGCCTAATATATAGACTGCCTCGCCCAAGTCTTTCATTAAGAACACTTTCTTTAATGAAGACTTAGCTAATTCTAACATAGGAATATCGTTCCCAATTAGGAGTATGTCATCTACATATAAGACCAGAAAAACGATTGCACTCCCACTAGTCTTCCTTTACACGCAAGGTTCTTCTTCGCATCTGACGAAGTCAAACTTTTTGACTTCTTCGTCAAATCGAAGATTCCAACTCCATGATACTTGCTTCAATCCATAAATGGATCTAAGAAGCTTGCACACTTTCCTAGCATTCTTTGGATCTTCAAAACCCGTAGGCTGTATCATATACACGTCCTCTTCCAATTTACCATTTAGGAAGGTGGTTTTGACATCCATTTGCCATATTTCATAATCATGAAATGCAGCAATTGCTAGGAGAATCTGAATTGACTTAAACATAGCCACGGGCAAAAATGTTTCATCATAATCAACTCCTTGAATTTGTTTGAAACCTTTCGCTACTAGCCGTGCTTTATAAATAGTCAAATTACCATCCATGTCTGTTTTTCTTTTGAAAACCCACTTGTTTTCAATGGGTTTTACCCTATCAAGACTTTATTGTCGTACATGGATTGTATTTTGGATCTCATGGCCTCAAGCCATTCACCAGAGTCGGGCCTATCTAATGCTTTCGCATAAGTCAAAGGATCTTCAGTGTAAAACACTGAGACTTCATGAAGTCCCATGTACCTCTCAAGTGCATGTACTATCCTTCCTGACCTACATAGGACTTGTGCTTCCGACTGTTGAACTTCATCCACAACAGTTTGCGGGTTCAGTTTTACTTTAACTTGCGTCGAAGTATATGAGGTCTAGACTTGAACCTCTTCCACAACTGTTTATGGATCTGGTTCTTCCAAACGCTCATTTGTCGAAGTATCAAGTTGTGGGATTATTTTATTATCATTCGATACAATATCGTGTGATGTATCTTGAACTTCTATAAGTATTATATTACTCCAACTACTTCCTCTTGCAAGAAACTCTTTCTCCAAGAACACACCATGTCGAGCAACAACTATTTTGTTCTCAGATTGGTGATAGAAGTAATATCATTTGGTTTCTTTAGGATATCCTACAAAAAAACATTTATCAGATTTGGGTTCAAGTTTGTCAAACGTCATACATTTGACAAAAACTTCGCAACCCCAAATTTTTAAAAAAGATATATTTGAAACTCTTCCATACCATAACTCGTATGGAGTCTTTTCAACTGATTTAGATGGAACCCTATTTAGCGTTAGTGCAGCAGTTTCTAGTGCGTGACCCCAAAATAATTTTGGAAGGGTAGCTTTACTCATCATAGAATGAACCATGTCCAACAAGGTTCAATTCCTTCTCTCAGAATCACCATTCCATTGTGGTGTTCCTGGAGGCGTGAGCTGTGAGACTATCCCACATTCTTTCAAGTACGTTTTAAATTCAAGACTCAAGTATTCGCCTCCTCGATCTGATCGTAAGGCTTTGATCTTTTTGTCAAGTTGGTTTTCTACTTCAATCTTGAATTCGTTGAATTTTTCAAATGATTCAGACTTATGTCTCATAAGGTAGGCATAACCATATTTACTGAAATCATCAGCAAACGTGATGAAGTAATAATAATCGTTTCTTGCACAAGTACTCATTGGTCCACATACATCACTATGTATAAGACCTAATAAGTCACTTGTCGTTTCACCTTTATTGGTAAAATGAGCCTTGGTCATTTTTCCACGTAAACAAGATTCACATGTATTAATTGATTCATAATCAAATTTACCAAGAAGTCCAACTTCTTGCAACATCTTGATACGTTTCTCGTTTATATGACCTAGGCGACAATGTCACAGGTAAGTCGTACTTTCATGAGACGTTTTGAGTCGTTTGTTATTGATATTAAACACGAGTTTTTTCATTTCCAGCATATAAAGACCATTTATCATATAAGATGATCCATAATATAAATCATTTTTATAAAAGAAACAACACTTGTCTTTTATAACAAATGAAAAACCATTCATCTCCAACACGAGATTGATATGATATTTCTGGAATGCTAGGAACAAAATAAACATTTTCTAGTTCCATTACAAGCCCGCTGGGTAAATACAACTCTATACTACCGACAGCTAAGGCCGCAACACTTGCACCATTGCCAACTCGGAGTTGTACTTCCTTGCTATGTAACTTCCTCTCATTTCTTAGTGCCTGCATATTTGAAAAAATATGAGCACATGACCCGGTATCTAATATCCAATTATTCAGAGAAGTCGCAACATTAATTTCAGTAACAAAAATACTTGAGACTGAAGCTTTGAGACATTCCCAACCTTCAGGTCTGCAAGGTATTTCGGACAGTTTCTCTTTCAGTGACCCTTGCCATTACAATAATAGCAGTCGGTGTCAGGAGAAACTTTTATCTTGGGAGTGTTCGTTATTGAAACAACCTTCCCTTTGCCTTTGTACTTGGTAGTCTTTTTTCCTCTTGCCTTTTTGATCTTCTTCCCACCCTCTCGGATCATGAGGACATGAGAACTTTTCTTCATGTCGCCATCAGCGATTCTCAGCATCCCTTGGAGCTCCTGCAAACTCTTATCCATCCCATGCATATGGCAGTTCATGTTGAACCGCGAATAGCTGGGAGGAAGTGAGTTGAGGATAATGTCCGTGACCAACTCTTGCCCAACGGACAGTTAAGCTTCTCCAGCTACTCCACATCGCTCGTCATACGAATCATGTGAGCACTGATAGAGCTGCTCTCTTCAGAGATGGGTTTAGTTAATACGTATTTTTTCCTTTCTAGTAAAGGACGTAACAAAAAAGACATTTTTTTAGTCATATTCTACAATGTTAAAAGTAAAGATTTAGGTTTTGTTCATTTATATGTTTTATTACAATAATGAAACTCCCACTACAAATTTGTTATATACCCGATCTGTAGTAGGTCCAAGATCCATATTTTTACTAAGACACAAGCTAGCGTCGGCATGAAACTTGACCATTAGCTATTTTAGGTAAGCATCTCTTTACTAATCACATCCTCGTATGATTCTTGGTTTCGTTAAACGTCGTATGTTGTAACAAAACTCTGCCCTGAGCCCAAAACTGTTTGAAAATCATCGGTATGTAACCTCACTCTATTTGATACGATATGTTTGACATAACCCTCGACCACCAAAGGTAAAAGGCGACGCCTACTGAGTAGGTCCCGTCAACCAATGAATAATGGTGTGAGGAGGATAGAGTAGGAAGGGCAAATTACTTAATTAAGGGTTTGTATTTATGCTTAGCCTTATAAGCAGTCAGATCATAACACAGACCATAGCTACTACCTATCATACATGAGTAGCTTCGTAGGCAGTCAGGTCGTAACGCAGACCATAGCTACTACCTATCATATAGGAGTAGCTTCGTAGCTACGATAAAGCGGTAACTCTAATTTACGCATTTCATATCAAACCAGTAAATCATATTTACTAAAAGTTGTAAATCTAATTTACTAGTTCATACAAACATTTTGCATATATATACGTGAATCAATCACGTATATTTCTACCAGTTCCTAATTCTTTATTTTGTAGCTTTTTTGTGTGAGTTCTGTTTTATGTCGTAAACCATATAAACAATTTATATGCATTTTATATCAAAACAGTAAATCCTTTCAGAAAACGTAAAATAATTTGGTAACGTGATAAAGTTCCTTTCGACCAGTCATCATACAAGAAAAGGGGTTCTCAGGAAAAACCAGGGGTCACAAGGACCGCTTAAGTCTAATCTTTCCTAGATAGAACCTTCTTTACCTCTGTACGAATAACAGTTCTTACTTAGGTACTTTATTGCTTCATCACATTCTTTGATATACTTAACACATTTTGAAAGTTTAAAGAAAGAACGTGTAAAGTAATTTAGTAATGTGATAAAGTTCCTTTCGGCCAGTCATCATACACGTTATAAATTTATACGATTGCGATAAATTTTTTGCGATTGCGATAAATTTATACGACGTGTCATACACGTTATAAATTTAATCTGGTTTAAGCTTGTCATCTTCATGACATTTATTTTATTATTAATTATAACACTTTATAATTAATCATAAAATTTCTCTGATTACTTTCTTATTGGTGTGACCCGATAGGATCTGTGTTATGTTGGCAATAGAATTAAAACTCCTTTTAATTCTATAAATCATAAGCGGCATCTGGCAGAATACATTATGACTACCCAATTGACATAGATGATCTTGTACAGTACAATATCACGATCCAGAAAATAATTTACTCGTGTTAATTTTTTTGTCTCATAGTATCAGATCAGTTTCAAGGTAGGTATGTGTAATACTTGCAAACTTAATCTTTTCTCGATCTTAAGTAAATTACCATATATGATTAACTCTTTAATCATATTGTGCACGGATAATCCTACTTCATCAAGAGGCCTAGTGATACTATCACTCGTATTAAATACGAGGGACAATAGTAGTCTTTGTGAACATCTCCTCTCCGCATAAGTTATGCATACTGAAATATCATCATTATAGCTACTTTTTACGGATAGTGTTGAACAACACTCACGAATACACACTTCCTGTGTATAAAAGACGAATACCTCATACTTTAGAACTTAACACCGAATGAAAACATTGATGACACGAACACAATCCATTTAACGTTTCATTTAGGGTCTGTCAAATACCATGTTCTCTAACATGTATTTGTGTGATTAAAATGACAACTCTTTGTCTATGATTTGTAAAACTTAATCATCATTTAATCCACACACTAACCTTTAAATGGTCAATTAGTGTTCCTTGCTAATTACCATGGTTAGAGACTATTAAGAGTATTTATCATCTATATTATAAGTTTTACAATTTCAAGTCATGAACTCGAAATGATTCATAAATGCGATCAAAGAACAAAATGATATCTTTATTAATCATCCATTACATAAACAAAAATATATAGAATACAATTATCCTATGATTGACTTCTAGATTATTACACTAACAGTTCTGGAACTGTGGTACTCTTTCGGCACTTTTAGCATAACTGTGGTACTCATATTCTCATTTTCAAAATCCAAAACGTCGATCCGACCGTTCAAGTTGTTCTCCATATTGAAATGTGCTTGGAGACCAAATTTTACATTTTTTGGAATTTTTTTACTATTTATTAAGCCACTTTGAAAATCGCTGATCCATTGGTCTAGAATTTTTTACTGTTTTTTACTATTCACAATGGATCAGCGATTTTCAAAGTGGCTTAATAAATAGTAAAAAAATTTCAAAAAATGTAAAATTTGGTCTCCAAGCACATTTCAATATGGAGAACAACTTGAACGGTTCGGATCGACGATTTGGATTTTGGAAATAGGAGTATGAGCGTGAAGTAAAATGAAGTTTTACTTCGCGAAGTACAATAGCCCTACTCTATATATATATATATATATACACACACTTTTGTGAATACACCCACACCATATATATTTAAAATCTAACCGGTCGTAAAAAATTTGGTTACTTAGAGTTAAAAAAAACTAAAAAAAATAACAAGCCAAGAATTAAAAAAACAAAAGAAGTTGATAACCGGATATAATTTTCGGTTATCAAGATATTAAAAAAAACTATCTAAACTCGGTTACCCTTTTCTCTCTCATTTCTCCCTTCTCTTCCTCCCTGCAACCGGGTTACCCTTTTCTCTCTTCTTTCTCCCTTCTCTTCCTCCCTGCGAGATTTCACAAATTTTGTTAATTTCGAAAGAAACTTTTTTATTTGTTGAATGGATAATCAAACATCTTTACTAAAAGTGCCGAAAGAGTACCACAGTTCCAGAACTGTTAGTGTAATAATCTAGAAGTCAATCATAGGATAATTGTATTCTATATATTTTTGTTTATGTAATGGATGATTAATAAAGATATCATTTTGTTCTTTGATCGCATTTATGAATCATTTCGAGTTCATGACTTGAAATTGTAAAACTTATAATATAGATGATAAATACTCTTAATAGTCTCTAACCATGGTAATTAGCAAGGAACACTAATTGACCATTTAAAGGTTAGTGTGTGGATTAAATGATGATTAAGTTTTACAAATCATAGACAAAGAGTTGTCATTTTAATCACACAAATACATGTTAGAGAACATGGTATTTGACAGACCCTAAATGAAACGTTAAATGGATTATGTTCGTGTCATTAATGTTTTCATTCAGTGTTAAGTTCTAAAGTATGAGGTATTCGTCTTTTATACATAGGAAGTGTGTATTCGTGAGTGTTGTTCAACACTATCCGTAAAAAGTAGCTATAATGATGACATTTCAGTATGCATAACTTATGCGGAGAGGAGATGTTCACAAAGACTACTATTGTCCCTCGTATTTAATACGAGTGATAGTATCACTAGGTCTCTTGATGAAGTAGGATTATCCGTGCACAATATGATTAAAGAGTTAATCATATATGGTAATTTACTTAAGATCGAGAAAAGATTAAGTTTGCAAGTATTACACATACCTACCTTGAAACTGATCTGATACTATGAGACAAAAAAATTAACACGAGTAAATTATTTTCTGGATCGTGATATTGTACTGTACAAGATCATCTATGTCAATTGGGTAGTCATAATGTATTCTGCCAGATGCCGCTTATGATTTATAGAATTAAAAGGAGTTTTAATTCTATTGCCAACATAACACAGATCCTATCGGGTCACACCAATAAGAAAGTAATCAGAGAAATTTTATGATTAATTATAAAGTGTTATAATTAATAATAAAATAAATGTCATGAAGATGACAAGCTTAAACCAGATTAAATTTATAACGTGTATGACACGTCGTATAAATTTATCGCAATCGCAAGAAATTTATCGCAATCGTATAAATTTATAACGTGTATGATGACTGGCCGAAAGGAACTTTATCACATTACTAAATTACTTTACACGTTCTTTCTTTAAACTTTCAAAATGTGTTAAGTATATCAAAGAATGTGATGAAGCAATAAAGTACCTAAGTAAGAACTGTTATTCGTACAGAGGTAAAGAAGGTTCTATCTAGGAAAGATTAGACTTAAGCGGTCCTTGTGACCCCTGGTTTTTCCTGAGAACCCCTTTTCTTGTATGATGACTGGTCGAAAGGAACTTTATCACGTTACCAAATTATTTTACGTTTTCTGAAAGGATTTACTGTTTTGATATAAAATGCATATAAATTGTTTATATGGTTTACGACATAAAACAGAACTCACACAAAAAAGCTACAAAATAAAGAATTAGGAACTGGTAGAAATATACGTGATTGATTCACGTATATATATGCAAAATGTTTGTATGAACTAGTAAATTAGATTTACAACTTTTAGTAAATATGATTTACTGGTTTGATATGAAATGCGTAAATTAGAGTTACCGCTTTATCGTAGCTACGAAGCTACTCCTATATGATAGGTAGTAGCTATGGTCTGCGTTACGACCTGACTGCCTACGAAGCTACTCATGTATGATAGGTAGTAGCTATGGTCTGTGTTATGATCTGACTGCTTATAAGGCTAAGCATAAATACAAACCCTTAATTAAGTAATTTGCCCTTCCTACTCTATCCTCCTCACACCATTATTCATTGGTTGACGGGACCTACTCAGTAGGCGTCGCCTTTTACCTTTGGTGGTCGAGGGTTATGTCAAACATATCGTATCAAATAGAGTGAGGTTACATACCGATGATTTTCAAACAGTTTTGGGCTCAGGGCAGAGTTTTGTTACAACATACGACGTTTAACGAAACCAAGAATCATACGAGGATGTGATTAGTAAAGAGATGCTTACCTAAAATAGCTAATGGTCAAGTTTCATGCCGACGCTAGCTTGTGTCTTAGTAAAAATATGGATCTTGGACCTACTACAGATCGGGTATATAACAAATTTGTAGTGGGAGTTTCATTATTGTAATAAAACATATAAATGAACAAAACCTAAATCTTTACTTTTAACATTGTAGAATATGACTAAAAAAATGTCTTTTTTGTTACGTCCTTTACTAGAAAGGAAAAAATACGTATTAACTAAACCCATCTCTGAAGAGAGCAGCTCTATCAGTGCTCACATGATTCGTATGACGAGCGATGTGGAGTAGCTGGAGAAGCTTAACTGTCCGTTGGGCAAGAGTTGGTCACGGACATTATCCTCAACTCACTTCCTCCCAGCTATTCGCGGTTCAACATGAACTGCCATATGCATGGGATGGATAAGAGTTTGCAGGAGCTCCAAGGGATGCTGAGAATCGCTGATGGCGACATGAAGAAAAGTTCTCATGTCCTCATGATCCGAGAGGGTGGGAAGAAGATCAAAAAGGCAAGAGGAAAAAAGACTACCAAGTACAAAGGCAAAGGGAAGGTTGTTTCAATAACGAACACTCCCAAGATAAAAGTTTCTCCTGACACCGACTGCTATTATTGTAATGGCAAGGGTCACTGAAAGAGAAACTGTCCGAAATACCTTGCAGACCTGAAGGTTGGGAATGTCTCAAAGCTTCAGTCTCAAGTATTTTTGTTACTGAAATTAATGTTGCGACTTCTCTGAATAATTGGATATTAGATACCGGGTCATGTGCTCATATTTTTTCAAATATGCAGGCACTAAGAAATGAGAGGAAGTTACATAGCAAGGAAGTACAACTCCGAGTTGGCAATGGTGCAAGTGTTGCGGCCTTAGCTGTCGGTAGTATAGAGTTGTATTTACCCAGCGGGCTTGTAATGGAACTAGAAAATGTTTATTTTGTTCCTAGCATTCCAGAAATATCATATCAATCTCGTGTTGGAGATGAATGGTTTTTCATTTGTTATAAAAGACAAGTGTTGTTTCTTTTATAAAAATGATTTATATTATGGATCATCTTATATGATAAATGGTCTTTATATGCTGGAAATGAAAAAACTCGTGTTTAATATCAATAACAAACGACTCAAAACGTCTCATGAAAGTACGACTTACCTGTGACATTGTCGCCTAGGTCATATAAACGAGAAACGTATCAAGATGTTGCAAGAAGTTGGACTTCTTGGTAAATTTGATTATGAATCAATTAATACATGTGAATCTTGTTTACGTGGAAAAATGACCAAGGCTCCTTTTACCAATAAAGGTGAAAGGACAAGTGACTTATTAGGTCTTATACATAGTGATGTATGTGGACCAATGAGTACTTGTGCAAGAAACGATTATTATTACTTCATCACGTTTGCTGATGATTTCAGTAGATATGGTTATGCCTACCTTATGAGACATAAGTCTGAATCATTTGAAAAATTCAACGAATTCAAGATTGAAGTAGAAAACCAACTTGACAAAAAGATCAAAGCCTTACGATCAGATCGAGGAGGCGAATACTTGAGTCTTGAATTTAAAACGTACTTGAAAGAATGTGGGATAGTCTCACAGCTCACGCCTCCAGGAACACCACAATGGAATGGTGATTCTGAGAGAAGGAATTGAACCTTGTTGGACATGGTTCATTCTATGATGAGTAAAGCTACCCTTCCAAAATTATTTTGGGGTCACGCACTAGAAACTGCTGCACTAACGCTAAATAGGGTTCCATCTAAATCAGTTGAAAAGACTCCATACGAGTTATGGTATGGAAGAGTTTCAAATATATCTTTTTTAAAAATTTGGGGTTGCGAAGTTTTTGTCAAATGTATGACGTTTGACAAACTTGAACCCAAATCTGATAAATGTTTTTTTGTAGGATATCCTAAAGAAACCAAATGATATTACTTCTATCACCAATCTGAGAACAAAATAGTTGTTGCTCGACATGGTGTGTTCTTGGAGAAAGAGTTTCTTGCAAGAGGAAGTAGTTGGAGTAATATAATACTTATAGAAGTTCAAGATACATCACACGATATTGTATCGAATGATAATAAAATAATCCCACAACTTGATACTTCGACAAATGAGCGTTTGGAAGAACCAGATCCATAAACAGTTGTGGAAGAGGTTCAAGTCTAGACCTCATATACTTCGACGCAAGTTAAAGTAAAACTGAACCCGCAAACTGTTGTGGATGAAGTTCAACAGTCGGAAGCACAAGTCCTATGTAGGTCAGGAAGGATAGTACATGCACTTGAGAGGTACATGGGACTTCATGAAGTCTCAGTGTTTTACACTGAAGATCCTTTGACTTATGCGAAAGCATTAGATAGGCCCGACTCTGGTGAATGGCTTGAGGCCATGAGATCCAAAATACAATCCATGTACGACAATAAAGTCTTGATAGGGTAAAACCCATTGAAAACAAGTGGGTTTTCAAAAGAAAAACAGACATGGATGGTAATTTGACTATTTATAAAGCACGGCTAGTAGCGAAAGGTTTCAAACAAATTCAAGGAGTTGATTATGATGAAACATTTTTGCCCGTGGCTATGTTTAAGTCAATTCAGATTCTCCTAGCAATTGCTGCATTTCATGATTATGAAATATGGCAAATGGATGTCAAAACCACCTTCCTAAATGGTAAATTGGAAGAGGACGTGTATATGATACAGCCTACGGGTTTTGAAGATCCAAAGAATGCTAGGAAAGTGTGCAAGCTTCTTAGATCCATTTATGGATTGAAGCAAGTATCATGGAGTTGGAATCTTCGATTTGACGAAGAAGTCAAAAAGTTTGACTTCGTCAGATGCGAAGAAGAACCTTGCGTGTAAAGGAAGACTAGTGGGAGTGCAATCGTTTTTCTGGTCTTATATGTAGATGACATACTCCTAATTGGGAACGATATTCCTATGTTAGAATTAGCTAAGTCTTCATTAAAGAAAGTGTTCTTAATGAAAGACTTGGGCGAGGCAGTCTATATATTAGGCATAAAGATCTATAGAGATAGATCGAAAAGACTTATAGGATTGAGTCAAAGCACGTACATTGACAAAGTACTGAATCGGTTCAGCATGCAGGATTCCAAGAAGGGATTCCTGCTAATGTCACATGGTGTTCAGCTTAGCAAGACTCAGTGTCCTTTGACAACTGATGAGCGAAGCATGATGAGTAGAGTACCATATGCTTCGGCTATTGGATCTATCATGTATGCCATGTTGTGCACTCGCCCTGATGTCTCGTATGCTTTGAGCATGACAAGCAGATATCAGGCTAATCCTGGCATGGAGCATTGGAATGCTACAAAGAATATCCTTAAGTACTTGAGAATGACTAAGGATAAGTTCCTCGTCTACAGCGGTGATTCTGAACTCATTGTAAATGATTACACCTATGTAAGTTTCCAAACCGACCAAGATGACTTGAGATCTAAGTCTGGATACGTATTCATACTCAACGGTGGTACTGTGAACTGGAAGAGTTCGAAGCAAGAAACCACAGCAGATTCAACCACCGAAGCTGAGTATATCGCTGCTTCCGAAGCATCTAAAGAAGGTTTCTAGATCAAGAAGTTCCTTAGCGAACTAGGAGTGGTTCCGAGTATCCAAGGCTCATTGGACCTCTACTGTGATAACAATGGAGCTTTCGCTCAGGCCAAGGAACCCAGATCGCAATCAAAATCCAAGCATGTTATCCGACATATCACCTGATACGAGAGATCATAAATAGAGGTGATGTAAAGATTTGCAAGGTTGACACAATCAGCAACACAGCTGATCCACTGACAAAACCTCTTCCTCAAGCCAAGCATGAGATGCATACTGCTTCTATGGGTCTGAGACACATAGGCAATTGGCTGTGAGATTTTCTTACGATCTGCGAGATCTTTAAAAATATAGAGACTTGTATAAATGCAGAGCTTATGTTGATTGGCTCTAGCTTAAGTGGGAGATTGTTAGTGTAATAATCTAGAAGTCAATCATAGGATAATTATATTCTATATATTTTGTTCATATAATGGATGATTAATAAAGATATCATTTTGTTCCTTGAG